>BQKN01000297.1:138338-154302 GCA_022839385.1 Asparagus kiusianus
TTATGAGAAAAAACTTCACGGGAGTTGAACTCCCGTGAAGTTTCGGAAACTTTTTTACAAAAACCGACCTGGTTTCAGCGCTGAGGCTGAAACCAGGTCGGTTTTTACAAATAAAACTGAAACGGGTCTTTTTTTGCAATTAGTTTCTGAAATGGGTTGGTTTTGAAAATTTGTCCATCCAAATATTCTTATCTGTCCTTCGTTAAAATTTTATCATCACACTTATTTGAGAGATTTTCAAGTAGTTAGAACTTATCGAACATCATCAACAAATATTATTAGGAAATAATGGGAATAGGCTAATAACTCATTTTAGAAAATTGGCTGCGCAGAGATAGAAACTCGTGAGCTCACTACCAGTCATTTCGGTGCAGAGCAAGGAGCTCATAAGTCAGCGACTTGACAACTCATTTTACAAAATGGGTTACCGGCCTATATTATATGTGGTGCCCTCGTATCTTTATAGTTTTAAACATCTCTTTATCATCATGCTTACATTAGAGAACATCGATTTTTATTTTTTATTTCAAGACCAAAGATAACGTCAGGCTGTAATCATCTTTCTACGCTACAAGCATGCTTGGCAACAATGCGCAGCCGTTAGCTGTTTGCTCTCCCCCAAATTATCCGCGCAGTCTAGCTTGGGAATTAAACAATTTAACTAATATATAAGTATTGACTTTGATGAAGCCAAATACACGCCGAATGGAGTTTTTATTAATTATCAAAGAGCATTGCCCAAGATTAGTCAGAACGCAATCATATAAAAATGCATGAAATTTGTAAGGTATTTTTCTATTTAGAATTAAGTAAGTGGTTGGTTCTCTCAAAGATGCACCTGTTTCTTTGGAACACAACCTGTTGCTTTCCCAGGTAGTCAGCTGCAAATTATATATTATCCTGTACTTGCTTGTAACTTGGAGATGCGAACTAAGATGCAAAAGAATTATTTTCATTGCATCTGGTCTCTATCGATTATACTATTCAATGGCTAATTGCAGCCGGTTGATTCTTCTAGTGACTTCTCATAATCAATCTAACTCTAAATGTTATCCATATTTGTAATAAACTCATGGTAATTCTTAACCTAAAGAAGATATACTCAAATTATTACCCTTGGGTAATTATCATGAAACCCCCTTCATGTTTGACAGTTTGTTATGAACCCCCTTAACGTTATTTTTTTCACTACACCATTCCCTGCTGTTTTAAAAGGAAAAAAAAATTTCATTTAACTTTTAACAGTTTCCCCCTAAAAATAACCCCTCATTAAAGCTGCTGCTTCCTCAAACTACTGCAAAACATATCTCCCCTCTTTACATCAAAAACCCAAAAAAAACATGTCCATTAACAAAGAAGAAAATTTTAGTAGAAGATCAAGGTAATCTCTTCAACCTTTTGATTTTAACCTCTATTTGGTACAACTTTCAATTCCTAATCTCTGTCTTGTCCTTGGGAGAAAGTAAAACGTGTTGAGAGGAAGAAGAGTGTAATTTTAAAATATAAATGGGTTTTACCATTCTTTCAAACAGCAAGGTGTTATATAAATTAGCTTGAAAACTGATATTATGCCAACAACTATATCAAGAAAGTCACACCTGACAAACTTTATTAACAATGGAGGATAAAACCATTTACAAGAACAGTATTATTCTCATCAGAGATATAATTTAAATACCCCCAAACAATCCAAAAGATAAACAAGCAATGTAAGCTTGAACCACCAATAAATTCCAAGACAAAGTCCATGTAAAGAAAACCACTGTATAAGCTCCTCAAATGACAATAACCAAGGAAAAGAAAAGAGAAAATTAGGGTTCATACTTCAAAAGAATCAGGAGTTACCGCCCTTTACTCGAAAAGAACATAGGACAGCACCGAACTTTCTCGTCCTCAGGAATCATACCACGTCCTTTATCGGTATCAATTGCCTCCAAAAGCTTCACAACCTCGTCCATATCGGGTCTTTTATCCGGATTTGCATCCCAACATCTTCGCATAATGTTTGCCAGAGCACTTGGACAGCATCTCGGAATATCTGGTCTTAGATTCTGTCATGTAATGACAGCAGAAGTACAATAAAAATGTTATGGTCTTTCTTGTCAAATCTGGAATTCGATGGAGGACAAGATTCAGTGATTCACTAACCTGACGGACAACAGCAGAAGAAACATCAGCAAAACTGAGGTCGGGATATGGCATGTCACAGCAGTAGATCTCCCATAAGCAAATGCCAAAGCTGTACACGTCGCACTTTCTATTGTATGGCTTGCCATCGAGAACCTGATCATTATATGTGAAGAGACCATTAAAAAACCTTATGCAACAAGAGGAATTCATTCCATTTCGTAGGAAGATAAAGTTGATTTCTAAAAGGGAATATTGGATATGAGTTGCTAACTCATTTACCAAAACGAGGGGAAAAAAATCCTATAGCAGTCCCTCTATAGAAAGTCATATCGTGAGGAAGGAGATCAACAAGTGGGCATCACAAATTTTGAAGTTGGTGATTGCACTGGTAAGCATTATGATTGTGATGATACAGTATTGGTGATTGCATTGATACATAATTGTGATTCCACTTATACCGATTGCACTGATTTATAATCCATAGTGAAAAGGTATCAAGATCTCCTTCCTCACTATTCAATTTCTATAAAGAGCCCTCTATCAGAGTGTGAGGTCCACCTGCTCCGCTATGACTCGCAGGATGGTCTCACCACTAGTCAGTCTCTTGGTAGCTCAAAATGAGCTGCCACCTCATACGTATTTTTTCCCTTTCTAAAATCATTATAGAAATCCAAAAGATCAAAGACTATGTTTCGGGGGGAAAAAATTCAGCTATCTACTGAAACAATATATTATCTTTAGAAAATTTGTGAGATAAGTACCTCAGGAGCCATGTAACCAAGGGTCCCAGTTTCACCAGTCATATCCTTAGGATTTTGAGCCTCAACACGAGCAACTCCAAAGTCAGCAATCTTGAGGGTTCTATTAGGATAATCAAGCAACATGTTTTCAGTTTTGACATCCCGATGAACAATTTTTCTTGAGTGGAGATAACTCAACCTACATTAAGAGGAAACAATAAATCCAAATCCTTTGTTTTATAAGTAGATAGCAATTTAAACCAATCCTCGTAGTTAATTGTATCACTAACCCTCTGGCTAAATCCAATGCCAACTGAATCACGTTCTTATAGGTAAGTTTCTTTCGCCTGTTCTTTATCAAATACTTCTTCAATGTTCCCCCAGTAAGATATTCCACAACAACACAACATGCTCGAGCTGGGAGGTGATTCTGACCGTCGCTTGTGGGATGCTTCATTGGAATCTTAAGATCTGTTGTTCCCATTGATGCACCAACAAACTGTAATAAATAAGAGAACTTGGATCTCAATTTTCACCATTTTAGACCAAAACACACATTGGAGCATTATTTTAAATTTAAAAAAAAACTCACATATTAGAAAATAACACTCAAGAATAGTAAAGAATGGAATCACAGTCTAAAAGAACATTTTAACTTAAGGCTGAAGTACGCAACCGATAAGCGCTAATGTGATTAAGATTAAGTTAAATTGCAGATAAACCCCTCTATACACCTTCAGTTACACTAAACCCACCTCAACGCACTTACTAGCGGTTGGCAGACTTGAAATGTCATTTCTAGAAAGATGGATTGCAAGTAACATCCTTCTTCCTCAGGAGCTGAGGGGGACTAAGTGCTAATAAATTTGCGATGGGGGTTTAGTGCGACTGAAGGTATAGATGAGGGGGTTAGGTGCAATTTACCCAATCAAGTACGCATTTATATGAGGCTAAAAAAATGTTCAATAGAAATGCATACCTTTGTAACATTAGGATGATCAAGCTTATGCCAAACAGCAACCTCTGTTTGAAAAGATGCCCGAAGAGCAGCAGTTTCAGCATCTGTAGCAAGACCATCTTCGCCCCAATCCAACAGCTTCACTGTTATATTAAAAAAGAAATATGAGCAATACTCTTTTGAGTTTAATGAAAAATAACTTGCAATGGCAAGAATATATTTCTCAACCATGCGCAACCAAAATACATATACAAGAATATAATGCGTAAATTAGTCATTAGTCTCACCTTTCTAACATAAATTCTATTAATTTTTCCATCTACCGAAAAGAAAAATGACATAGACCCGCTGGCATTTACCAAATCGTCTGAAGTAGACAGATATTTGGGATCAAAGAATAAAACCTATCAATTACACATATAGTAGGAAATACCTTGAATTAACTAGTATTAAAGAACAAAGCAGATACTTCTTAATTGCTGCCTTGACTATTCACAAAAAGGAAACCTACTACCACATGTTATATAGGAAGGTTTGTTTGCCTTTCACATGATCTGCAGACGATTCAGTATTCTTAACTGGGAAAGTAAGAAACAATAATGAGAAGAAATTCCAATTATTGGCAGCATTTTATCAGGAACCCACTCGGTCCTGTTAAATAATACTGCAAAAGCTCTTAAAATGGAAAGGGTAGACTAAACAAAATTTATGACAGCCTAGCCTTTATCTCAACTTCTTTACCAATTCAACTATGTTATCATGTTTACCCATACTAAGGTTTCAATAAGTAAAATACATCAAACCAAATACACATGCATGTCAAGCTAGCATAGCAGTTTCCACAAGTGCAAATAATCTACAACATCAAAGGTACACTTGTGGCCCAAGATGAAGTACTAGATCAGAACAATAGCAGCAAACCAGGGGGCAACAGTTGAAGTTCCCCTAGATTTGCAGATAAAATAGATCAACAAGAGAGATCATAAGGTTCCCAAAAGGTATTGTGATTATCTAAAGAACAAAATATTCCATTAAAAAAAGAACAAAATAAGCAGATGGGCCCTAGAGAATCACATTCTCATCAAATTACAACCTACTGTAATTAATTAGAATATTAGATTGATGTATAAACTTATAAATACGAATCTATACAACAATGCTAAGCAAATACGGGAACAAGTGAGAAAAGGGATCCTTCTCCGGATTTCTTTTTATGTCCCTACCATCTATATTCAACCCTATCAGGATATTTTTTATGTCCCTACCTCTAGATTCACCAATAGTCATATAAAAATCAGGAGTTTAGAACAAGTCAACAAAAATAGTTCCAACTACATAGTTCCATATGAAGGTCAACACTAATAGGAACAGAAACCATTCCCATCTTATCCTTGAAGGCATCCAATTAGTTTCATACCTTTTGCAATTATAGAAGGTTGTTGATTGATTAAGGAAGATAACATAGGCTTGACATGGTGGTCATTGTCTTCATGTGCACACAGAGAGTATCAGCACTTTAGATGTGGTTTTTTACTATTACTTTTCTTTTTCTATCTTTAAGGGAAGTGGTCTCGAGATGACAAGATTGGAGGCCAAGACCGGGTTTAATTTTTCTGAAGAGCAAATGTAGAAAATTTAGGACGTTTAGGAGGGAAGATTGAAGAGATCAAAGGCGCAGGTTGGCTTCAACCCGACCAGACTAACCCAACCTGTTCATTTGGAATTTGGGTTGAGCCCAGGTTGAGAAAACCAAACCGACATAAGGTTGGGTGGGGTTAGGTTAGACACAAAACCCAAAGTACACATTACTCACATCCAGACCCAATCCAACCCAAATCCATTCAAGTTACACAAGTTCCTAGTGTTTCTCATATCTATTTGTTTATTATTTCCTAAATAGAAGGTTTAGTTATTTGTTATCATTATGATGGAGGACTTACCTAGGTTATGGACTAAAAGGGTTCTACCCTGGTCGTTAATGTTGGGTATCTACTCAAACTCAAAGTTGGGATAGAGTTTTTAATTCTTTGTGTAACTTCATGAGAACTAGATAAGGTTAGAGATCTATCATGGTTAGGAGTTTGGGTTCCATCATGATTGGGAGTTTGAATCTTATTCTAATTAGGAAGTTAGACTAGAGATAGAGTTTTGGTTTCTCTATATATATCCTTCTATTGTTAAAGAAAAAAAAAAAGAAAAGAAAAAGAAGTGTAGAGAGAGGGGGTTTGACAGTCTTTATCCGTGCAAAAGATTGTAATTTGGAGGTGATAGTGGATTGATTTTGATCCCGTGGTTTTTCCCTGTTGATGGTTTTTCACGTTAAATCTTGTGTGATTTTATTTGCTGCGTTTGGTGGTTTTTTGGGGGTTTTTACGAGATCTAAAAATCCCTACAAGTGGTATCAAAACGGGGTTCGACGGTTCGTGGAGATTCGAGATTTGCAACGACATTTGTGGTAACGAAACTACAGCAACAACACTGTTCACCGAGATACTGTAGCAGAGGAACTGTTCACAACAACCCACTGCTCATGTTACTGTAGCGGCGATACTGTATCAGCAACAGATCCGACAGTTGAGGTTGATTTGTTTTTTGATCGAGAATTTGGAGGCGGATTTCGGTGATCCAGGAGTCGTTCCTAGGGTTTTTCAACGTGCTGAGTTTGTTTTTTACGTCGGTTTTATCAAATTCAATCTCTATAGGGACTGATTTGAATTTTGATCGTGGTTAGAGGATGATGACTTCTTCGGGTCCTAAGTTTGATATTACGCTATTCAATGGCAAGACAAATTTTGCAGTATGACGATGCACGGTTCAAGATATTCTTGTGCAGCAGGGTGTTGATCAAGCTTTGGAGGAGAAAAAACCTGAAGGATTGAAGGATGTTGAATGGAGTTCCATGCAAAAGAGGGCGGTTAGCACAATTCGTTTGACACTCGCCCTCGAGATCAAGTACAATGTTATGCAAGAGACCACACCAAGGGGGCTATGGGAAAGGCTCGAGGGGATTTATGCGTCGAAGTCGATGACCAACCGATTGTGTTTGAGGATGGAGCTTTATTCGTTGAAGATGGAAGAAGGTACAGCAATTCAAGACCACATCAATGCCTTTAATCAGCTAGTTTGCCAACTTATGAATATTGATGAGGAGATTAAAGAAGAAGAGCAGGCGCTACTCCTATTGTCTTCCTTGTCGAAGTCGTACAAGCCGTTAGTTCAGACGATAATTGCAGGAAAGCAGACTTTGAAGTTCGACGATGTGACAGCATTCCTACGTGAGAATGAAAGAATGATGGGAAAGGAGAGCGCATCTAATAGTGGTGAGAGTGCACTAGCTTTTGAAGGTTCTAATCGAGGGAGGAGTACAGGGAGATGTGACAGTTATCGAGGAAGATCAAAATCTCGGGCCCGAGACGACAGCGAAAAAGAGTGTTATTATTACGGAGAGAAGGGTCACATTCAGTTCAGATGTTCCCAGATGCGTGATGATTTGAAGAGTATTAGACAGATGAAGCTTCAAGAAAATGGAAAGAAGACGGACTCCTCAGTGGTTGTGTGATGAGGATGTGGTTTTATTGATACAGAGTACAAGTACTGATGCGAGTAACACTTGGGTGTTAGATTCTGCAACCTCTATGCACGTTTGCAACAACAAAAATTATTTTAACACATTGAAGACAGATGGAGAATTTAACGACGTGATTGTTGGAAACAACGAGAAGATGAAGGTTGAAGGTGTTGGAAGTGTTCGCCTCAAGCTTCACACTAGGAAGGTCGGAATTCTTCATCATGTGAGATATGTACCGATATGTGGTGCTAATTTAATTTCGCTAGGCGAGATGGCATCACGTGGGTACAAGTATGTGGGTGAAGGAGAGTGGTGCAATGTGTATAGAGATGGTGATTTGATTTTGCGATGGAGGAAAAATAGCAATCATATTTGCTATTTAGATGGGTGATCCGTTAATGGTGCAGATTACTCTTCTCAGACTCTTGTCCACAAGGGAGAGGTGAAGAACAAGAAAAAGATAGTGAGTTTTTCTGAAGTCGTTGAGACACTTAGAGATTTTTCGTCGAGGGAGGATATGTTGGGTATCTACTCAAACTCCAAGTTGGGATAGAGTTTTTAATTCTTTGTATAACTTCATGAGAATTAGATAAGGTTAGAGATCTATCATGATTAGGAGTTTGGGTTCCATCATGATTGGGAGTTTGAATCTTATTCTAATTAGAAAGTTAGACTAGAGATAGGGTTTTGGTTTCTCTATATATATCCTTCTATTGTTAGAGAAAAAAAAGAGAGAAGAAAAAAGTGTATAGAAAGAGAGGGTTTGGCAGTCTTTATCCATGCAAAAGATTGTAATTTGGAGGTGATAGTGGATTGATTTTGATCCTGTGATTTTTCTCTGTTGAGGGTTTTCCACGTTAAATCTTGTGTGATTTTATTTGCTGCATTTGGTGGTTTTTTGGGGGGTTTTACGAGATCTAAAAATCCCTACAATTAATACATATGACATTTTGCAAAAGATGTACATTATTTTTGTATGCTCATGCAAATTTCAATCATGTCTTTCGAGTTCAATCCTATTTAACTGACATGATCCTATGTGCTTTGAGCATTTGACAAAATGGAAGCCATTGATTTCATTAAAAGATTTCTTACATGAACGGACAACAAAATGGGAAACAAAAACATTTTCTCGTTTAAGATCTCCCATATCATAACAACTAGTACCTATTCAAGATAAGACAAATGAGGAAAGTGAAATATCAGAAAAATATAAGAAAATGCAAGCCAATGACAGAAGCACATTGCCCTTTTCACGCTAATATTGAAAAGAATGCGAAAATCAAATCATGACCACATAAAAATCATAAAAAGGCAAGCAAAATTCAGGCAAATAAAGGCAATAAGCTCAAGAAGCCTCTTAATTACATCGTCAATGGAGAAAATGGTGCAGTTAATATGGGTTAACAACCTTCTGTGTAGATAAAAACCAAGTGGTGCATATGCCACCAATTAAAATATCCACTCTCAACCCTAAAAATGCACAGTTGACAAGTTCCACACATGCCTCCGGAATGCATTTAGGCAAGAGCTTTTAAGAAAAAGTATAATGTAATCATTACAAATAACTAGGATAGTTAACTGAAGATTTTCGTTTGTTGCTAGTTAGTTAAAGCTCAAGAATCATTTTGTTCCAATCAAACCCAAATAATTTAAAAACTAGAGGTTCGGGAATGTACATAGCAGGCTAAACCATATAATTACCAAACATATACTGCACTCTATTTACCTCTAGAAGCATTATGGAAATAGCTGAGCTGTTATTTTCCTCCTCAACTTGCAAAGTCTTGGACAGACTGTTATCATCCTCATCTCCATCACCACGTTTCAGAAAACATTTACACGTCTTTGATTTTTTTTACATCAAACTTTTATCCTAGCATAAATATTGTTCCCAACGTAAAAAGCATGCTGCGTTGCAGTACTGCACAAATATTAATAGACTGCCCATTCTTTCTTAAAATAATTGTAATTTAGGTAATCTTACCAATACCACTTAGATCCAAAAATATATCTTCCATGTCAGGTATCGCACGTCATACAGAGTAATATTTCATATGAGCAGACATTGCTCTCAGATCCTAGTCTCCTCACCATTTTGTTCACTCACACAGGCGAAGTTCTCTCGTAACAGAGCAAAACAATAGAAACTACATGAAGAAGAATACACAGAGTGAAATAGATCATCCCATAACAGAAGATTAAATATGAACTGGTTAGTGAGTGGGGCTTATGGAGATACTATAAAAATAGTAAAATCTTTTAGATTGCTTTAACCATTCACATTCTTTATGAATTTTGTTGTATGCATCAAAGTAAACATCTTAAATCCAAGATATTTCATCCGTTCTTTTCATTAATCATACATTGATGGACTAATATTTGGACCTCCAAACCGCTATTGATATTATTTGCATTAGTAGCATGCATTGTAGATATTCCATGAAGGTTAGAGGTAAAGCAATCAGAATGGTCAAGAATGTTTGCTCCATGGCAAAGTAGTCGCAGAGTAAAATAAAAAATAATTGCTGAATTCATTGCTAATACAATATCCATATCATAATTTGGCATGTTCATAACTGTACGCAACAATGAGCTTTAAATAGACTTGCACGCTTGAAGTATGTAAGATTGTATCGGCGACGTAGATGATATGCCACAATAACAAAACAACCAATACTAACCACGCAGTAGATAAATATTCAGAAATCAAATAAACCACATTAAGCTAAAAAGAATTTTGGCTACCTGCAACATCTTGGCCATCATAAGTGCCTCTATAAACAGTTCCATAAGTCCCTCGAGCTACTTCATATCGAATCTCGAGCTTCGACAAATCAATCTCCCACTCTTCTTTCGGCCTTTCATTACTAGTACCCTTCCCCTTGTTCCAAACCTTATTGAGCTGGTTCTCCAGTTGAACATCCAAACTCTTCAGATCAATCTTATCTGCTCTAAAGAACATATCTTTTGATCCAAAACTACTCCCAAAGCTGCCAAACCCTTTCAACTTAGACCTCAACCCCCCTTCTTTAGCCCCAGTTGAAGTCTCCACACCCATTTCCTTCTCTTCCTTCCTTGATTCCATCACAAGACCTAGAATTCTTTGTGCTAGAACTAAAAATCCTTTTAAAAAATCCTACTATTTGCAATGGAAAATTTTCTTAAAAAGCTCTCGCCTTTCCAAAGCTATCACCAAACTAAGAGATACCCAACGCAGAAATTTGCCTGAAGGGACCGATTCAATGAATTCTCTGTGCAGCAACTTACAAAAAAAAAATCCTACTAAATTTCCAAAAAATCTTCCTGAAAAGCTCTCAACTTTCCAAATCTATCACCAAATTAAAAGATACCCAGCACAGAAATCTGCCTAAAACGACCGATTTCAATGAATTCAACACGATCAAAAGGGTTGGTGACTATAAAGGAAGTGAATAATGAAGAAAGAGAAGAAGAAGGAGAGATGGAAATTGAGAGGGACCGCTATCGTTGACCTAGCCTTAAAAGGAACACAGCTCGAAACCCCAAAAGTATCTTTCAATGGATTCTAGCTTTCAAGCGGTAAGAAAAAAGACAGGGAGAGAGATCGGGATTTTTATATATTTCAAGCGGTAAGAACAAGAGAGCGGATTTCAATAAAAGTTTTTGGGTTTTTTTTCTCTATACGCCCCCAATAGGGCTGTCCAAAATACCCGCCGGCCCGGGCCCGGCCCGGCCTCGGCCCGGAAATCCGGGCCAGGTCGGGTTCCGGGCCCGGGTCCGGGTTACCCTAGGGACGCCCGGCCCGAGCCCGGAACAGGGCCGGCGCCGGGTAACATTTCGGGCCGGGCAGCTCGGGCCCGCAGCCTGGCCCGGGGCAAGTGGTGACCGTTGCCTGTCCGGCCCGGCCCGGCCACAACGGTCACCAATGGTGACCGTTGTGGCCAAAACGGCCGGGCCACAACGGCCGTTTGACCGTTTTGCCCCCAAAAACGGTCAAAAAACGGCTATTTTGTGAGGTTATTTTGGTCATTTGCCTAGGGGGCTGGTTCTATAAATATAGGAGGGTTTTCATTTGTTTTCTTCACACCAAAAACTCATCTCTTCTCTCTTATACTCTTATACTCTCTCTTATACTCTCTCTTATACTCTTATACTCTCTTATTTATACTTTCTAATCCTTTCATCAAATGGCTTCCGGATCTGATTATGAAGAGCAAAACCTATCTCCCAATCCTGAAATGAGTCCTCCTACTATGAGTCCTCCTACTGGGTCTACTCCTACCGAAGTTAATCCCGAATCCGGTGGCGACGAATCTGCACCAAGAGCTCTTAAAAGGCCAAGATCCGATGTGTGGAATTTTTACGAGAAGATCGACGTCACCAAGGATGAACACGGTAGGATCCTCACCCAGAAGGCTAAGTGTGCATTGTGCGACAAGATTTTTCAAGCTCATCATAAGAGCGGCACCAACCACCTCAAACGCCATTTAGATAAACACAACAAAGGCCAGACTCCTCAAGGTGATATCCGACAATATATGATTTCTCAATCCTCCTCTTCTGGTAGTCTCGGTAGTTGGAACTATGACGCTGCCAGAGCCAGGAAATGCGTAATCAGGTTTATCATTCTTAAAAACCTTCCTTTTAAATTAGTAGAATATGATGAATTTGAAGATATGTTTAGAGATGGTTTTTATCCTGCATTTAAAAAAAATTCTCGTTAAACATGTCAACGTGATATTTTAAAATATTATCAGCAGGAACAAGAAAAAATAATTTCTTATTTTAAAAATTTAAACTGTAAATTTTCTTTAACTTCTGATATTTGGACATCTAGAGCACAAACTGGATATTTATGTATCACAGCACACTGGATTGATGAAAATTGGGAAATGTTTAAAAGAGTTGTTTCTTTTATTGCAATAGAAGAGTCACATACTGGTGCTAATGTTGCAAATTTAATAATTGAAGAACTTATAAAATTAGAAATTTCAGAAAGAATATTTTCTCTTTCACTAGATAATGCAAGTAATAACAATGTAGCTGTTGATTTTATCAGATCAACTTTATCATTGCCATATCATGGTGATCTTTTTCATATTAGGTGCATCTGTCATATTTTAAATTTAATTGTTCAAAGTGCATTTACTAAAATTAAACCCATGATAGAAAAGGTTAGAACAGTTGCTTACATGCATAGTGCTTCTGAACAAAGACTTAAAAGATGGAAACAATTTTGTAAAAGAAAAAATATAAAGCCTAGACTAATTCCAAAAGATGTTGACCATAGGTGGAATTCCACATATGCAATGTTAAGTGTAGCAATAAAATATAAAGACATTATAACTGATTTTATAAACTATTATGCTTCTAGTTCTAGTTCTGGTAGCACTTATGGAATAACTGAAGATGAATGGACAATTATTTATAATTTAAATAAAATGTTACAAGTTTTTTATGATGCTACAATGTTATTATCTGGCTGTTATTATCCAACCATTACTTTAGCTGCTTTACAAATTTTAAATATTCAAAAAAAATTTGGGAAATATCGTATGGATAATACTTTTGGACCTATGATTTTTGAAATGGAGAGCAAATTTAATAAGTACTTTAGGCCTATTCCTCATGTTAACCTCGATTAGTGATGACGTAAAAAAGACTTGACCAAACTAATCAAAATACTACAGAAGATCTGCAAAGATCATGAAAAGCAACCAAAGTACGCTGAAGTCATATTATGCTGCATGAATTTGTAGGTAAAGGATTTAAGAAGATTATATTCGGCACGCTGATGTTGACTGCAAGATTAAAATCCAATTAGCCCAGGCGCTTGATTTTCATTTTTATTTTTCGTTTTGGTTATAATGACGACGTATAAATCTCTTCTTCAAGTATATCCGCATAATTCCCCGACCAAGCCAGCAGAGAGTCGTACAAGGCAGCTCAATTATTCCACAGCGCTTGGAAGGTAGAATCGACTCCTCCATTTTCATGCATCTTCCTATCATTTTCCATTTTTTGTGGAATACGAATGGTTGGATTCTTAGATAATATCCTTTATTTTTACATCACATAATTGTACATTTGCTCAATGCATAGAGATTGTACTGCTAGTTCAGTTCGTATCCGTGAGTATTCTGTTGCACGCGATGCTGTATGATATGATACAACCTTGTGCGTAATAAATAGTTTGTTGAACACGTTAATAATTAATATTAATACATGTATTAAAAATAGTTCCACGAATATAATATAAGTATATGGTATTTCAAAAATAGGATAGTTATGAGATAGTTGGGTTAGTTACAAAGAAGGTTAATGTTTGCCTTTTTCCAAATTTGTCCTCTATTAAGTCATAAATTATTGGAAATTGTGTGTAGAATTTTGAGACGTGTTTAGAAATTTTCCAAAAGGCGACTTATATAGGTGTAGAACACCAAAAAAGGTTTTTCTTAAATAATAGTATAGATAGATAGACATTGATAATCATTATTATGCTTATCTTTAATATTCGTCATATTTATACTCAGTGATGGATCCATAATTTTTGAAAAGTAGTGTCCCCACTTGTTACCGAAAGAGTTTTCATATTAAAAAAAAAAAGATTCAATTCTACTAAGAAAAAGATTCAATATTACTATCAGATACATCATTTTTTATTTATATCTCTAAATAAACATCTAGATAATTATCATGCTAACCTTAACCCATAAGATTCTTTTATTGAAAAAAACCATATAATTCTTAATATATAAAGAATATTGATGCTGGAAATATTCAAAGATTATATATGTTGTAGAGAAAATTAGATCAAATTGATAGAAATTCAAATATAATTTTATTTTTTAAGATTTTTTTTCCTACAGGACATTTGATTTGATTGAGTTATCTCATCTTAGAATAGACTGAATTAGTTCGAATCCGGTCAAACCACAGCCTATATAATATTTTCTTTATTGTTTTATTTTAGCTATGACCTTAAGTTCCCCCATCACAAATATCCCCATACATTCAAAATAAATAAACCCAAAACTCATTAAAAATCGAGGGGAAATTGTGTCGATACCCTAAAAGTACATGTGGATAAGCCCCAAATACACACAGTATTTGTGACGAGACCCAAAGTATCAGATTTCAAAAAAAGCCCAACGGAAGATACGAACTTGCCCCTTTGATGGGACTGAACTCGGTTACTGCGCCCCTCCCTATTTATTCTCAATTTCTCCATCATTAAACACCTATCTCTCTCACCCCTCTATCTCTCAACTTTTCCTTCTCCCTCACTTTCACCATGGCCACTGAAAATGATCAGGCTCTGAGGAGGCCGTGGAAGGCGAAGGCGAGGACGGTGGCCATAGAGTCGGAGATCGGGGATGTGATCAGGCCCAAGGGCTGGGCTGTCTAGGACGGGGCCGACTTCCACTAGACCTGCTACTACACCGAGTACAACAACAGGGGGGCCCAACGGGTACCCCAGGCCCAGGACCGAGTGGGTCAAAAAGCACGAGTCCATCAACAAAGAAGTGTCCCTCTTCCTGATCGAGAACTAGCTAGGGGACGTCACCTGGCCGAGGGACGCCGAGGCCAAGTTTATCGACGGCTTTGTCAAGAGCTAGTTAGTTTAATCAAATTGCTAGCTAGGTTGTTAATTAAAAGCTCGATTGGCTTGGACCCGCCGTGCATCAAGCATATTGGGTTTTAATTTGTTATCTTGAATTTTTATTAATTGTGTTGTCATGGAATTTTTTAAAACATTTTATTTGTAATTATTTCCAAAAATTATAAATGAAAAGTGAGGTGAATTCCTCTCCTCTTTTATCATTGTTATTGCTATTTTATCATTAGTTCTTTCTTTAATTTGTTGTGGACATGGCCGAAGCGCTGACTGGGAATAAGATCGCAAGGCAACAACATCAAATAATAATAGAAAAGAATTATACGTGTTAGTTCTACTTCCAGCTAGTGTTATTTCTAATATAAGCGTTAGTTCTAGTGGTATGTTAGATCTAGTTGAGTCCATGTTAGTTCTAACATATATCGTATTAGTTCTACATCCAGCTAGTGTTATTTCTAATATAAGCGTTAGTTCTAGTGGTATGTTAGTTCTAGTTGAGCCCTTGTTAGTTCTAGCGGTTCTCGTGTTAGTTCTATCTGATTTCATGTTAGTTCTAACTTTCATCTAGTGTTATTTCTAATATAAGTGTTAGTTCTAGTGATATATTAGTTCTAGTTGAGCTCATGTTAGTTCTAGTCGTTCTCGTGTTAGTTCTAGCTGATTTTATATTAGTTCTAAATTACAGCTAGTGTTATTTCTAATATAAGCGTTAGTTCTAGTGGTATGTTAGTTCTAGTTGAACCATATTAGTTCTAGCAGTTCTCGTGTTAGTTCTATCTGATTTCATGTTAGTTCTACTTCCAGCTAGTGTTATTTCTAATATAAGCATTAGTTCTAGTAGTATGTTAGTTCTAGTTGAGCTCATGTTAGTTCTAGCGGTTCTCGTGTTAGTTCTAGTTGATTTCATGTTAGTTCTACTTCCAGCTAGTGTTATTTCTAATATAAGCGTTAGTTCTAGTGGTATGTTA
>BQKN01000297.1:154312-177367 GCA_022839385.1 Asparagus kiusianus
AGTGGTATGTTAGTTCTAGTTGAGCCCATGTTAGTTCTAGCGGTTCTTGTGTTAGTTCTAACTGATTTCATGTTAGTTCTACTTCTAGCTAGTGTTATTTCTAATATAAGTATTAGATCCAGTGGTGTGTTAGTTCTAGTTGAGCCCCTATTAGTTCTAGGGGCTCTCGTGTTAGTTCTAGATGATGTCATGTTAATTCTAACTTTCATCTAGTGTTATTTCTAATATAAGTGTTAGTTCTAGTGATATGTTAGTTCTAGTGATATGTTAGTTCTAGTTGAGCTCATGTTAGTTCTAGTCGTTCTCGTGTTAGTTCTAGCTGATTTTATATTAGTTCTAAATTACAGCTAGTGTTATTTCTAATATAAGCGTTCTAGTGGTATGTTAGTTCTAGTTGAGCTCCTGTTAGTTCTAGCTGATTTCATGTTAGTCCTATGTGAGTTAGAACCAGCATAAAATAAGTTAGCTCTAACAAAGAGCCCAAGGCCCAATCAAATACCTTTAAATATATATTGTAAGTGTAGGGGTTTGAACTCCTAACCTCTTATCCAAATTCCCAAGCTTTATCACTAGACCAAGTAGCCAAAGTATTAATGTTAGTTCCACTTAAAGTTAGCTTTAACATGAATTAGAACTAACATGAAATAAGTTAGAACTAAAATGAAATACGTTAAAACTAACATGAGTTATTGCTCATGATAGAGTTTAAAAAACGGCGGAAAATTTCCCTCCATTTTTTCCGTCAGATGGCATTAATGGGACGTGACTTTCCATGTTTTTGGGAACCAGAGGCGTCTGGAGAAGATAAAAAGAGGGGCAATTTCGGGTTTTTTTTCCAAAATACTCTCTCTCTTTCTTTTGTACTGCTGACGTGGAGGGGCCTTGAAACATTAAATGCTACTTTTTAGGGCTAAATCACATGAGCCAAAATACAAAGAGGCTGGGTCACATGGAGTTTTTGCTTTTAGGGTCTGGACACATTTTCCCCAAAAATCGAACCCCCTTTTCAAAACACTGAACATCCACCCGTACAAAAAGCCTTAATATTAAAGTCCTTACTACAGTCCAAAATAACTATTATTCATCTTTCCTTTCTTTCCTTGGATCCTACTCATTGTTTGACTCTCTTAAGGGTCTATTTAGATGAGATACAATTTGTGAAAAACATTTTTAGGAAAATTTTTATTAAGTTTGTTTCCAATTCTCTTGTTTGGTTCAAATGAAAAAAAATGTATATATCATAATTATATAGAGATGTGACTAGGTAAGGGGCTGTTTGGTTCGGCAAAAATTTTAGGAATCCTGCAGTTATGGAACAAAAAGTAGATTTTTTGACATTATAAGATTTTAAAACTTTCATTTGGTTCAACTTTTTTTTTAAGAATACCTTTCTTAAAAGCTGACATGTAGCCTACTTTATGGAAAGCCCAAATCATCTTTTTAAGCTCGGAAATGGGCTAGAAATCTGACAACTCATCATTTACTCTCACAACTCCCTAAATTATTTGGCAATGAAACAAACATGAGTTTTGAATATGCTTTCCTATTCTTCACTTCATCATTCCATACCAAACACAAGTTATGGATTCATTTGAGATCCACAAATTTTTTTAGAAATGATTATTTTCCTTAGAATGCAGATTCTATTATTTTATGGAAACGAACCAAACATCCCATAAGGGCCTGTTTGTTTCGTTTCCCCCAGAATCCAAAACCCACTTTCCTTCACTTTTTCACTTTCCCCCACTTTCCAAAACCCACTTTTCTTCACTTTCTCCACTTTCCTCCAATAATATTGTGACAACTCATCCCACCACATCTCATTTCATACTTTTAAAAATAAACAAAACACAAGAAATGAGTCACATCAATCAACTCATCTAACTCACTTTCCCTCACTTTTCTTCATTTTCTATCATCTTTAAAAATTACTCACATCATCCAATAATATGGTGACAACTCATCACATCTCATTAAATTTTCCTTCCATCACTTTCCTCCAAAAAAATAAGGAAAGTGAAGGAAAACTCATCTCATCTCATCATCCAATAATATGGTGACAACTCATCTCATCTCATCTCATCTCATCTGTTTTCCCCCACTTTTAAGAATGAACCAAACACAAGAAAAAAAATCAAAACAAGGAAAGTGGAGGAAAACATCAAAAATTACTCACATCAACCAATAATATAGTGACAGCTCATACTTTCCCCCACTTTCTTTTATATCTTTGACGAACCAAACCTCTGAAAGTAGAGGAAAACATCAAAATTTATTTTCTTTTCCCCCACTTTCCCTCACTTTCTGCATTTTTTTGTGAAACAAACAGGCCTTAAGTAGACCACAAAAAACATGGAAACCCAATTCCTATCAAAAAGTACAAAAATGGGCTTAAAAGTAAAAAAAAATAGACCTTACGTTGTCCTTCCATGCTATTTTCTTGTTTTCATTTTTTTTCTTAGCTTTTAGGAAACAAACCAAACAGCTCCTTAGTGAACCCATGGACACAATTTTACTGTGCACTGTTTCAAGGCAGGCTATCTACTTCTTGGATCATACGGACCCTCAATAAATCCCACGGAGACACCACTTCTTGGATCCTCCCCTACTTATACAATTATACTCGACATTCTGTAGAGTTGTGGCTAAATCATTTGACTTTGCATAGAAGTAGAAGGCCTCAAATATATCTTTTGTTTTTTCTCATCTCTCCCACCTTTTATTTTCTTCCTTTTTTTCGATCTTTGTAAATATTAGTCTTCGATCTTTGTAAATATTAGTCACGCTTGTTATCAATAAATCATTGGCTGATAAAAGCTGAGTTGACAGCCTCTTGTTAGTCGCCAACCGTATGAGATGCTTTCTTGATGTTTTAATGTTATTGTCAGGCTGATGAGGACTACTCAATCTCATATTATTATGACAATCCCATGAATTACATGCCCAACGGACCCTTCACTCCTTCTGATGTTTCGAGGGGCCAAATGCAAGCTTTGCTGTGAGTTTTATGAATTATTCTAGTTTCATGAGAATGACCGGCACTTATTACTGTTGCTCGTCAACTCAAATTACCAGCTTATGTCTAGTTTAAGGGTCAACGAGTACTCCCCTCAAAATCTCAAACTTGCTGACTCTGATCAACGAATGACCTCCAGTTGAAAAGTATAGCTTCAATCACTTTCCTTGCTTCCCCATGTATAGAGATCACAGTACATTTTCCATGATTTCTCTCCCACTGGACAATAAAAGATTAGCCAAGACCATACAATTTTATGGGCAAGAAGCGTATAAAAACATACAATAACAACACACAACAATTTCAATGGATCATTCAAGTTTTTGTGCCGTCACTGTCAGCATTGCCACTGTCACAACTTATGGTACCTAGCTTTATTCGCACTCAAATGGTCTCATCAAGGTCTTGGACATATTCTAGCAAACATAGCTATACCGAGCCACTTGCTCATTGAGCTAACCAAGAGACAAATAAAATTCGGGAGAAGAGAGAGTCAAGTTGAGCGGCGTATGCGCACAAAAAGATAGATGAACTAGGCTTTTATTTTTATTGTTACAGAGGTTATAATTACATGATACATATATTAACGGGTTAATACATGATACATATATTAACGTGCTTAGATTTGCTTCTGCTTGAATATCCTGTTTCCACACCGAATGAGGTTTCAAACATCGACATCATCATTTGTCCTGGTCCAGAAAGAATACTGATATAAGTAATCAGACTGTTACTGCTAACTACTAACATGCAAGCAAATAGCATAGAAACTGTACGAAGCCAGAAGAAAGAGCCTCAAGAATTGTTAAACAATAGGCGCTGAAACTTTCCTTTCACAATTGCAGGTTTGAGAAGCAAAAACCTGATAATTCTATTATACTGTTCTTACCTTTTTCACAATCCTTATCAGTTTCCTTTCCATTTATTACATAAATTCTTGGAGTATATAAGCAGAAAGTACTTTATTATATTATTGTCGTGTCACCTTATGGTAGAGTAGTTGAGCGGGAGTCCATGCTTGGACGTCTCCTGAAAATTATTTTAACATAAATGTATGCCTGAGCATCCACTATAAGCCTTTTCCCCCCTCTTCGAGGCAAGTATTATGTATCTACGCTGTTAGCTTTTAGGAGCTGGTATTCACCAAATCTATAAGTAGATATGGTTCATGAAACAATCTCAAATATGTGATCCTACCTCTCTGTTTCTCTCTCTACTTTCTATACTTTTACCATGATGCTTATCTATTCATTTGTCTGATTTCAACTACAATCTATGAATCAGAGTCTCAATCTTCCTAAACCCACAACTTCCACAGAAGATCTCATTTATAAATATTGCTCCATTTACACCCTCCACAGAACTTCGTCTCCAGGCTATTGCCTTAAATTTCATGGACATGGTTCAGTACATCATGTTCTGTTGGATGTTTAACGAGCAGAAAATGCTGACAAAGCGGTAATTCGTGTAATTATAAGTAACAGTTAAGTGCAACGTACATGCAGAAATCAAGCACATGGTGGAATGGATCAACATGTTAAACAGATGAAATAAAATAAGTTGGATAGTCTATGTATGCAGAAAACGGTATACTGTACCTTAATAGTGAAAAGAACACTGCTATCAAAGACTTGTTGACCAGGAGAAACCTGAAGGCCCTCTACATATCCAGCACGAGGAGACTTGACAACATGCTGAGAAAGTCATAAGAAGTAAGATTATAAACCTGAGATAAAATAGGTGAAGTAACAGAAACTTTTGCTAATACCTCCATTTTCATTGCTTCAAGAACCAAAACAGGCTGGCCTTCCCCCACTAATGCACCATTCTCCAGCAAAACCTTGACAACCAAACCAGCCATAGGTGCCACGACACTACCTTTAGGACGATTGCCCATGTCAAGAACAGGTTTGTGGTGGGACTCATCATCAGTATATTGATTAAGTTTCATAATTTGTCGATAGTGATGGTGATGTTTGTCATGCCATAGATGTATGTGTTTGCTGTCCTCCTAATGGAATATTATCATAATGCAACATGTGAGTGTTGAGAATGCACATTTAAAAGAAAAAAGATGCCAATATCGGATGAAAATTTTGACAATCTGTAGAGTAAAAGAAATGACCTTGGAATAAAGTGCCAGCGTAACATAGGTGCTAAATCCATCAGCATCAACCCTGAACTTATGATTTCCCAGATGAGTGACTTTAATATTCCAACCAGGGAAATCACAATCTTCAATCTGGTAAAATGAAATACACATCATAAGGGTTGATATTGGGCAAATTTCTGTTAACAACATTTACATTGTTAAGGTTGATATCTACCAAATTTCTGTTAACAATATTTACATAAAGTTCTGCATGGAATTTGAACATGCAGGACGACCGCGCGGGGGGGTGTAAGCAGAAGCTGAACTCACCATATTATTCACGGAGAAATGAGAAAATAAGGCACATAAAAACATGAATAACCATCTACACTCAACAAAGATGTTTATTTGAATGAACGGCTGAGATTGATTAGTTTTTTCACATAAATGCTCGGACACGATGTTATGAAATAGTCCAATAAAATATTATTGATTCGAGGAGAGTATATAGGGATGAAACCAGATAGTAATCAAACGCGGGTCCATACCCACTAACCCAATAACTAAACCACACTAATGTATGTTTTAAAAATATATTTATCTATACCTTAGATTGAAGTTTCTACAAGGAAGAATCTTGAAACATATATTAGCAACAGAAATTCACCTTGCAATCTATTAATAAAAGTAGGTATAGCGTATTAGTCTACAAACATCTTTTAAGGACACAAGACAATGTACAGGTGACTTAACAAACAATTGTCCTGTACAGATGGACACACATCATCACAGAGATACAAATAGACCCGCCAAACTTCCATGAGAATACATGTCCTATATATCATGTGAATAGATACAATTATAAAGAAGATAACACATATATGTTAATTGCACAAGCTGATCAGGAATGAGCACATTTGAAAGACTTCAGATGTCAAATATAACAAAAAAGAATGTACCAAAATGAATTATTGGATCTGCCAAAAATTATCATATATCAAGAAAATAAGAGGGCGTTCAGATCCTTAAAGTTAAAGATCTGATAGATATCCGGTACCTCAGTAAAATAGCTTCCATTAGGTTGATAGGTAATGACAAGCTTGAATAGCTCCTCACAACTACCAGCAGATTCTATCTCCCACTCAAGTTCCATTTTGCGCTTGGGAGAATGATGCATACGGAAAGGTGGATGAGAATACCAAAGGGACTGCAATGTATTTCCACCTATACAAGCTAAAAGCTTGGAAGATTTGATCTAATACCCCAACTAGCATTGCAGAGAAAGGAAATAAAAATAAAAAATAATCAACATACCCAAGGGAGTTTCTGACGAAGCAAGGTGATCCATTTCACAAATGCAGGCAGCCACTATCCTTGCACCAAGTCTGGCAGAAGCATATGTTTCTTCTGCAACTTTCTCAGTTGAGTCGACACACAGATCATTTTTAAAGTGCTCAATAAAATGTGTTTCAACTAGACCCTTTTCAAAAGCCCAATGGTCTGCAAGACTTTGGAGGAAACTGATATTTGTTGGTAATCCTGCAACCTGCAAAATTGCAACCCTATATATTGCAAACTCGTGTTCCATAATCAAGCTGAAGAGTTCAGAAAAATGGACTTAAAGTATTCCCTACCGCATCACTATAGGATGGTGCTAGACAAACCTGAAAGTTCTGCAGGCAGTTTTTCAATTTGACTAATGCTGCGTCACGGTTTTCTCCCCATACAACAAGCTTAGCTATCATGGGATCATAATGCATGCTGACTGTGTCTCCCTCTTCAACACCCGTTTCAACTCGAACTGCTTCGTGATAGAAATATATTCAAAACTAAAAACAGGCCTCCAATAATATAAGCTAATTGGTGAATTACTTCTTCATTTGCACCTGTTGGTGAAACAGAAACTGGCTGATAATGATGCAGGGTTCCAGTTGCTGGGAGAAAACCTCTAGCTACATTTTCAGCATATATTCGAGCTTCAAATGCATGCCCTATCAAAAGAGAAGGGGATGTAAATAACTCCGGTTTTTAGTATTAACCTACATAAGAAAAATTATACATTACATCTGGACAGTGAGAAACTGGGTACACACTAATGGATAAATAGTGTTAAAACATGCACTGCAGAGGTTAGCATTATTTCCTTATAACCATTACTAGAATTAAACAATTAAAGCAAGTTCTGCAGGCAGCATGAGACCGCACGAGCACAAAAACGGGAGCCAAAGGAAACCAGTTGCCAGAAAACTTAATGCAACTCTGATAACAACACGAAATAACACAAGCATGTCATCACTAGAGGTGCATGGGAATTGGTCTTAAGACAGGTTTGTTTTAATACCAGGACCTTATCTTAGTTATGTGGTCTCATGGGGATTACTGGCATTTATGTTGATTTGCAGTGCAAAGATGTTTAGATGGATGAGTTCAACTAAAGAAACATTCTTTTCTTAAAATTAATGTAGAAAGAGATCAAAACCCTAATTGTTATTCATTAAGATAATAAGAGAGATATATATAGCCACGCAAATAGGGTTAAGGTTAACGGGTCACAGTCCATTAACCCAATATTCAATAGACTTAATTTAACACTCCCCTTCAAGCTGGAGCATAGATATTCACCATGCCCAGCTTGTCACATATAGTAGAGAACACCTTGAAGAAGTAGCCTTAGTAAGAATATCAGTAAGTTGCTGTGAGGATGGAGTGAATGAGACACTATCTTCTTCTTCCAAGCATCTCTGACAAAATTACAGTCAACTTCAATATGTTTTGTTCTCTCATGAAACATATGATTATGTGCAATGTAAATGGCAGACTGGTTGTCACAATGCATTGGCATGGGTCCAGACTGAACAAAACCAAGTTCTGTCATAAACTTTCGTAGTCACACCATGTCACAAGCAGTGTGAGCCATTGCTCTATATTCAGTCTATGTACTAGATCGTGATACTACATCTTGTTTCTTGTTTTTTACTTCTCCAAGTCACAAGATTACCTCCAACAAAAGTACAGAATCCTGAGGTTGACTTTCGATCTCTCATGTGTAGCCAGCATCAGAGAAAACAGAAATGTGAGTATGCTCATGCTTCTTATATAGCAATCCCTTACCAGGACAACTTTTGACATATGCCAAAATTTTCAGAGCTGTTGTCCAGTGAACCTCTCTAGGTTTGTGCATAAACCTGCTCAGTACACCTACTGCAAAGGTAATATCAGGTCTGACTAACTGTCAAATATATTAGCTTCCCAATCAGTCTCCTGTATCGTCCAACATTATCTAGTAGAGAGGTATCATCACGTCACAAATCAACATTTACCTCTACTGGAGTGCTTGCAGGTTTACATCCCAAGAGACCTGTTTCTTCTAGTAAATCTAGCACATACTTCCTTTAGGACAACAGACTATGTCTTTGATATGCAACTTCAATCCCAAGAAAATACTTTGGCTTTCCCATGTCCTTACCTTAGTGACAAAGTAATGGTTTAGATAATCCTTAGTCTCTGCTAAGGCAACAAAGTCACTCCCAATAAGCAGAATATCATCAACATATACGGCTAAAATAACCAAACTAGTTGTTGTGCATTGAAGAAAGATAGAGTGATCAGACTGATAACATTAGAAATCAACACTAAAAATAACCTTACTGAACTTATCAAACCAAGCTCGAGCACTCTGCTTTAACCTATAGATGGCCTTCCTCAGCCTGCAGATAATATTCTCCCCCTGAGCAACATACCTAGGAGGATGCTCCATATAAACCTCATCATCCAAATCAGTAGAATTATATGAGAAACCCTAATTCCATAGATGAGATAGCATGGGCTTATATAGGCTCTACAAACATTTTACAAATAAGACCCTTAACTATACTAATATGTCAAGACTCTTCCTCAAGATGGGCGAAAGATATCGACTAAACCCATCTTGTCACATCCTCTAATCATATCTATTGAGCTAAGTCCCTTAGTCAGACAATCTGCTGCCTGGTCTTTAGTTAAAACATGACTTAACTCCAATAGTCCACTGTCCAACTTCTCTTTGATGAAGAACCTATCGATCTCGATGCGTTTGGTTCTATCATGCTGCACTGGGTTATTGGCGATACTGATGGCTGACTTATTATCACACCACAGTTTCATCTTTGCTCCTTGATCCAACTTCAGCTCCACCAGCATACTCTTCAACCACAACAACTCCGTAACTCATAAGACCATAGCTCTATACTCTGCTTCAGCTGTTGATCTCGTCATCACTGACTGCTTCTTGCTCTTCCACGAGACCAAGTTACCTCCTACAAAGATACAGTATCCTGAGGTGGATCTCCTGTCATCAACACAGCTAGCCCAATCCGAGTCACAGTAACCCTCAATACTCATATGTTCATTTTTTCTGAATATCAGCCCTTTTCCGGGGGCACTCTTTAAATACCTTAGAATCTAGTACACTGCGTCCATATGACCCTTTCTTGGATCGTGCATGTAGCGACTCACCACGCTCACTGCAAAAGAGATATCGGGACGTGTGTTACTCAGATAGATCAACATGCCCACCAGCCTTTGGTATCTGTCACGATCAACTGGTTCTCCAACTTCAGCACCCAGCTTGAACTTCTGGTCGATCGGTGTAGTTGCAGGTTTGCACCCTAACATCCCTGTCTTTTTGAGAAGATTCAGTGCATACTTTCTCTGGGATAGGACGATCCCCTCCGCTCCTCGAGCTATCTCTATTCTAAGAAAGTATCGAAGCAAGCCAAGATCTTTCACCTCGAATTCCTTACCCAGTCTCACTTTGAGTCGGACAATCTCATTCTCATCATCCCCTGTAATAATCATATCATCCACATATACTGTAAGCATTGTGATGTGACATTCACTCCGTTGAAAGAACACGGTATGATCGGCATTAATCTGCTGGTATCACATACCTATCATAGCCCGCCTGAATCTGTCGAACCAAGCACGTGGAGACTGCTTCAGGCCATAGAGAGACTTCTTCAATCTGCAGACTTTGCCCACTGTCTGATCTGTGTCGAATCCTGGTGGTATTTCCATGTATACCTCTTCCACCAGATCTTCATGAATGAATGCATTCTTCACATCTAGTTGGTGTAGCTTCCATCCACCATTTACTGCCAGAGAGATCAAGGTCCGAACAGCGCTCATCTTCGCTACCGGTGCAAAAGTCTCATCATAGTCGATTCCATACGTCTGGCTATACCCTTTTGCCACAAGACGAGCCTTATAACGCTCTACTTGTCCATCTGGATTCTGTTTCACAGTGAAGACCCACTTGCATCCAACTGCTCTCTTTCCTTTTGGTAGTTTTACTAACTCCCAAATACGATTCTTCTCAAGAGCCCCTAGCTCTTCGTGCATCGTCGTTTTCCACTTTGGGTCCTTCTTAGTAACCTGCCAATTGTTAGACACAGTAACAGAGTCCAATGATGCAATGAATGTTCCATGTGCAGGATGAATGTTAGAATATGATACAAACTGGGCAAGATCACATCCATATCTATCGGGAGGATTTTCCGTATTACTACGAGTAGTCCTACGTACTGATATTGGTGTGGGAGGAGTAGGGAGAGAAATGTTATCACGTTGGGATGAAACTGGTGGTGGTGTAGGTGTCTCAGGAGTCGGGGCAGACGTTGGCAAGAGACTTGACAGCACTAGTAGCCCTGTAGGTACTGTTCCTGCAATTCTCCTTCCTACTATAGGTTAGTAGCTCCCCCTGAACCGTGGGCCTAACACCTATTGTCTCATTCGTCTTTTCTTCTTCATTTTTCTTTTCTTCTTCATTCTCTTGCTCCTCCTCAACCAATTCTCCCTCTCAAGGAATCGATACAGAAATTGATTTCTCCACATTGTTCATCGATCTCTCACCATTCTCCTCCTCTCGCCTCATACTTCTAGTATTGGACGAGTTACCAGCGGATAAAGTTACCTTTCGAGTGTAATATGGCTCTAGTTCTCGAAAATGCAGATCCATGCTCACAAACAACCTTTTCTCCACCGGGCTCCAGCAAACATATCCCTTCTGAGTAGCAGAATATCCCACAAAGATGCACTTCACAGCTCTAGGGGCAAGCTTCCCGATAGATGGCCTGTTGTCCTTCACAAAGCACACACAGCCAAACACTTTAAGTTGAAGAATCCCACCATTATCTCCCTTCAGCATCTCACACGGAGACTTCCAATCCAGCACTCTCGAGGGCATTCTGTTGATCAGCGCTGTTGTGGTCAATACTGCTTGCCCCCATAATATTTTTGGGACATTCATAGAGATCATCATGCTTCTAGCAACCTCTAAAAGATGTCTGTTCTTCTTTTTCGCTACCCCATTCTGAGCTGGTGTGTATGGACATGTTGTCTGGTGCTGTATTCCCTAAGCCGATAAATATTCTTCAAGCGCTCTGTTGGTATACTATTCCCATTATCCGACCTCAATACCTTCACCACTACTCCGTATTGAGTCTGAACATTCCTATAAAAGTTTTGGAAGCACCCAAACACTTCACTCTTATTTTTCATCAGGTATAACCAAGTAACACGAGAGAAACAATCAATAAATATAACAAAATACTTGTATCCATTCATAGAACTTGTGGAACAAGGCCCCCAAACATCTGAATGTACCAAGTCAAATGCATGAGAGCTTCTATGACCAGAACTAACATAAGAGCTTCTAGTCTAGGAAGCACGGACACGGACACGGCGACACGGACACGACACGAACACGGACACGGTAAAACCTAAAAAAATAGGACACGACGACACGGCTAAATTTTTTAATAATATTATTATATATAGATTAATATTGAATTAAATTCCTATTACATTATCATATTTTTTGTTATGTAAAGTGGAGATTGTAAATAAGAAACTAAAGGAAAGTGTGTGTTGTAGGTGTGAATAAAGACGTCAGGATGACAATGATCTCTTGGAGAATTGAAGACAATAATGTTAAAGAAGACAAGAAAGAAGATGAACATATAGAAAAATAGATCAATTTTTATGTTGTATTATTATGTAGCATTGGCTTGTATAATCAATAACAAATGTAAGTTATGTAATAGATTTGAAGATAATACCAAATGTAAAGCAGTAACTAAAAGCATACAACAGTAAAATAGTAAACAGTCCTAATCAACATTCAAATAAACATATAACAGTTAAACAAGCCTAGTTAAAACAGTAAACAAAATAACTATCCTAGTTAAACAAGCCTAGTTAAAACAGTAAGAAGAATGATCACCCTAATTAACACCCAACAGTAAAGTAGTAAAAAAATCATCACACTAATTAACACCCAACAGTAAGACAGTAAACAAAAATTACTATACTAACTAACACCCAACAGTAAATAGAAATTACTGGTCTGAAGTAACACTCAACAGTAACAAAGCAAACATAAATTAATAATTCTAAAATAGCAGACTGTCGTGGTGGGGGGGCAGCTGAAGCAAACTAAAAAAATAATTTTAAAACAGCAATTTGCGGTGGTGTGATTTTTGAGAGAGAGAGAGAGAGAACAGTGATATGTCGCTGTCGATTTGTCGTTGTCGGGTAAGTGGGAAGGTCGTGGGGGGTTCTCGCGTGAAGTGGAAAGTTCCTGGGGTTTTGTGTGATGAGAGAGAAAGATACAAGTTGACTGAGAGAGAGAGAGAAAGAGATAAAAGAGGGAGAGAAAGAGAAAATCAGAGAGCAAAAGAGGGAGAGAAAGAGAAAGCCAGGGAGGGAAAGAGTTAAGAGAGAGTGCGAGATCGGCCGGCGAGCGAGACTGAGAGAGAGAGAGAGAGATCGAAGGCTGACCTTGGATGATCGACGACGACGAAGCTGACGGCGATGATCGACGACGACGAGGACGATCGATCGAGCTCGCGGCTGTTCTTTGCAAGAGCCTTCGGGTAAGTTT
The DNA here is from genome assembly GCA_022839385.1 of Asparagus kiusianus. Taxonomy (NCBI): domain Eukaryota; kingdom Viridiplantae; phylum Streptophyta; class Magnoliopsida; order Asparagales; family Asparagaceae; genus Asparagus; species Asparagus kiusianus. Next base: position 167,342 of record BQKN01000297.1, read on the forward strand.
GGGTTTGAGAGCTGACAATTGACGGCTAGGGTTAGGGTTTCAAGTTTGAGTTGGGTTTTGGGTTTGGGTTTCGGATCTTATTTTTGGGGTTCATTCTTAGCCGTGTCGGGAGAAAAATCGCGTGTCCGGTCCGCTCTGCGGCGAGTCGAAGCATTGACCCGTGTCGACGGCGTTGACCGCGTGTCCGACGCGTGTCGAACGCGTGTCGAACGCGTGTCCGCGTCCGACGCGCGTCGGAGACGGACTCGCCGGCGGTTTTGACGAGTCGGTGCTTCATAGCTTCTAGTAAGCTTTCCAAACTCACATGCATCACACACAAGTTTCTCTTTATTTGCTTTCTCAAATAAAAATGGATATAATCTACCTAAAACACTAAAGGATGAGTGTCCCAAACGCTGGTGATGAAGCATTAACTCACTCTCGGCACTCATTTTAGATCCTACTCCTGCTTTTTCTACGACTGACACCAACGCTGAATCCAGCCCTTCACGATCCAGATACCACAGTCCACTACGTCATGTGCCAGTCCCAAGTCTCCGTCCTGTCCCCTTCTCCTGAAAAATCACCTTGAGAATATCAAAAGAAACGATGCATTTTAGTTGGAGAATGATAGCACTAATGGATAAAAGATTGACTGGAAAGGAGGAAGCATGTAAAATATTGGACAAAGTTACAGAACCTGTACAATCGATTGTACCATTACTAACCACTGGCTGAAATGTATCATCAGCTGTTTGAATACTATCAGACGATGCTAGGTGAGTATATGATGAGAACTCACTAGCATTATCTGTCACATGTCGAGACGCACCGGAGTCGACTATCCATTCTGATGATCTATCGGGAGACATAGAAGCAAGAGCATGTATATCATCAGTATCTTTGGTCGGATGAGCATAGGTAGCAGTGTTGTCTCCGGCGAAGAACAAAGTGGATGCCTCCTCAGTTCCACTCCTCCTGTCTCCATCCCCCACTACTTTCTGCTTCCTCCTGAGTATCGTCAGGAGCGTACGATCCTCCTCAGTAAAGATCACCTCAGCTTCTTCCTCTCTCTGCTACCATCAGATTCGCCCGGTCGCCTGTTCCTCTTCCACCTCGTCGACCCCCAAGGCCACGACCACGACCTCCGAACTGTCCACGTCCACCTGAATCTCCTTCCTTGGGTGGTTTGGTGCAAACATGTCTTAGATGGCCCACCTCACTGCAGTTGTAGCACTGTCGAGTCTCTCCCCTGGATCCAGTGTTGCTAAAGGCTGCCAGTGCTGATTTCACCACAGGAAGTCCACATGTCCCCGCCTGTAGCCGAATGCGAGTCTCCTCCTAGATCATAGCCGAGACAGTCTCCTCAAGCGTGGGAATCTTTCGCTGAGCTAGCAGCAATGCAATTCGCTGAGCGAACTCTGATGTCAATCCCTTGAGAAACATCAGTCCTCTCCTGTAGAAAGGCCTCCCGTTCTTTACATCCCGGGTCCTTGCAACTTGTCCGAGTTGAGAAGTGATCATAATCTAGCCACAGCCGCTCCAGTTCTGTGGCATACTCCTGTACAGTCCTATCTCCCTGGACTGTGGCGTCGATCTCTCTCTTAATCTGAAACACCCTCAGGTTATTCCTCACTCCATCATAGGTCCTCCTTAATTTTTCCCAGACGTCATTCATCTTCTCAATGCCATCCACTGTGGCAGCGATCGACTGGACCAACGAGTTGAGAAGCCAGATATACACCAACATATAAGTGGACTTCCATTCATCTCTTCCCTCCGAGTCCTCATCCGGCTCTGTCGTCTCTCCTGTCAAGTAACCCTCCAGGTTCCTCCCTGCAAGGGTGTATCTCACCGATCGCGATCAGCTCAAGTAAGTACTCGGTCCATCAAGCTTCATATCGATGGTCGGAAACTCCAACTTCTTCGATGTTTTTATCGCGCTCTCACCAACCGACAACTTCATCAGCTTCATCAAAGTTGACACCTCCGCGGGGTTCAACTTTTTGATGATCTCCTCCATCGATCAGGCTTCAGACACAACACCTGTTCACCTTCTCTTCCGACCCTTGTTGTGTGCAGTGAAAATTTCGACAGCACCTCTGCTGCACAACAAGAGGAAGATCTCAAGCAAATTCTTGTTTTTTAGAGGAAACAAGAATCAAAAACAGTGATATATCTCATCGCTGTGAGATATATACTCTTCCTGTCATCAGTTTAAGGACTGAGTCAAGGGAATCCATGCTAAACTCTAGGTTCGACATGGTGCAGCAAGGGGGGAAGGTTCGGGGTTTGAGGAGGTCGGAGGGGTCTGAGGGGGGTGTTCGTTGGCCGGGGGGCAGCGGGGTCGGGGGTGTTGATCCGAGAAAGAAGGGGGACGGGGTTGCTCCGAGTGGGGACAGCGAAGGGGGGTGGCTGATCCGAAAAGGGAAGGGGGTTTCTGGTAGGGGCTGATCGGAAGGGGGGCGGCTGATCCGAGAGAGGGGAGGGGGGTTTTTCGATGGGGAGGGGCTGATCGGAAGGGGGGGCGGCTGATCCGAGAGAGGGGGGCTGATCCGAAGGGGGGGTTTTCGGTAGGGGGCGGCTGATCGGAAGGGGGAGGGGGGGCAGCCGGGTGAAGGGGGGAAGGTGGGGGTGACGGCGGCTAAGGTTTTGGTGGAGGCTCTGATACCAAGTAGAATTATATGAGAAACCCCAATTCCATATATGAGATAGCATGAGCTTATATAGGTCCTACAAACACATTTTACAAATAAGACCCTTAACTATACTAATATATCAACAAAATCACTATAAAGGAAAGTATTCTTCACATCTAGTTGATGTATTGCCCAATCCATATTAACAGCCAGAGAGAAAAGAATTCTGATGGAGTTGAGACGAGCAACGGGAGAAAAAGTTTCAAAATAGTCAATGTCATATGTCTGGGTATAACCTTTAGCAACCATACAAGCTTTATATCGGTCAACTGACCCATCGGGGGATATTTTAAGGTATACACTCATCTGCAACCAACCACAGTCGCTCCAGTAGGAAGAGAAACCAGATCTCAAGTCCCTCTAGAAAGCAGTGCACCCATCTTCTCATCCATAGCCTACTTTCAGGCTGGTACTAACATAGCTTCCTCATGTGTCCTGGGTATAGATACAGTAGACAAGGACAGAGCAAACTGACGAAAAAATGGGTTGAGACGGTCATAAGAGACAAAAAGAGAGAGAAGATATTTCAGGCAAGACCGTTTACCTTTCCGAAGAGCAATAGGAACATCTAAGTCAGAAGGGATAGAAGTTTCAACATGAGATGGTCCGATAGCTGGAGATGAAGAGTCAGCAGGAGCAGAGACAGTGGCATATACTTTAGGGCGACGAGAGTATGTCAGTAGAGGTTTCGGTACAGGAGCCACAGGAACAGGTAATGAAATAGTAGTAGGAGCAAAAGAAGGCAGTGGTACCTGTGGATAGCCAGTAGTAGTGGAACCAGAGGAAAAATATGAGACAGACTCAAAAAAGATAATATCAACAGACACAAAATATTTCCTGGTGGACGGATGAAAACACCTATACCTTTTTTTGAGTATGTGAGTATCCAACAAAAACACACTTAATGGATCTAGAAGACAAATTATCCAAACCAACTAACAAATTCTGAACAAAACACGTACAACCAAAGACGCAAGAATCACGAAAAATTATTTTTTTATCAAGATAAAGACAATTGAATGGTATTAAACCATCAAGAACAGAGGAAGACATGTGATTAATCAAATAACAAGCAGTGAGAACAACATCAGACCACAAATACTTTAGAATATTCATATGTATCATCAGTGTTCTAGCAACATCTAGAATATGTCTATGCTTCCTCTCAGCAACTCTTTATTTCGTTGTGAAGTGTGAGAGTAAAAAATCTGATGAATAAATACCATTAAGTGCACAAAATTTTAAAACGACATTTTTTATATATTCCAAAGCATTATCAGTACGAAGAATACGAATAGAAGTAGAGAACTAGGTTTTTATTTCATTATAAAAGAGTTTAATAACGTGCGAGACCTCAGACCTCTCTTTTAACAAATACAGCCAAGTCATGCGAGAGAAATCATCAACAAAGATGATAAAATATCGAAAACCTTTCACAAAGGGAACACGATAAGGACCACAGACATCAGAATGAACCAACTCAAACGCAAAGCTACTGCGTTTATCGACACGACTTTGAAAAATAGCACGATGATGCTTACCCAGTTCACACGACTCACAACCTATAGAGAAAATAGATGGCTGAACAAAAACTACCGATCTAAGTTTTTGTAGTGAAAGATGATTCAGACGCTAGTGCTATAGTAAAGTAGAGTCAGATTCTGATGCAACAAGACCAGCCTCTGGCACACTATCGTCTAAATAGTACATACCTCCTTTCTCATGTCCCGAACTAATCGTCATCCCAGTTGCTAGGTCCTGAAAAACACAATAAGAGGAAAAGAATGTGACTTTACAGTTATTTTGTTTTGTAAACTTGTTAATGGATAATAGGTTAACGGGGAATTTGAGAACATATAACACATTGGTTAGTTTTAAAGAGGAAGTGGCATGAACTACTCCATCACCACGAACTGGAGAAAGTGTACCATCAGCAATGCGAATAGAGGAAAACTTATCAGAAAGATGTAAAGATACAAAGTGATCCTTTATACATGTCATATGGGATGAGGCTCCAGAATCTAGTACTCAGGGTTTGTGAGGAGAAGCTATGTAAGCATCCATACCTGAAGAGGATGCATGAGTAGCAGAATGACCGTTCCGAGAGAGCTCTAACTAGCGTAACCTCTCTTAATCTGCTTGAGAAATCTGAACAGTGGGAGCAGTAACAGCTGAACTACCAGAAGTAGTAGCAGAAATAGACGAGCGAGTCGATTCGACGTTAACTATCTGGGCCCACTGAGGACGACCAAACTTCTCCCAACACTTCTCAAAAATATGATTGGTTCTCCCACAGTGACCACACTGACATGAGCTTTTATCAAATTCATCATGTCGCCCACCAAAGGAGCCACGTCCTCCCCTGTCTCACGGCTACGACTATGACTGCGGCCTCTGCCTCGACTAGAGAACATGACAGACTGATCCACTGAAGGTGAAGATGTTACAGTAGCATCAGAAGTAACACCAGTAAAGACCTGTATGACTCTGGAGAATGTAGCAGTCAGTGAGGGGATGATATCTCCACCCAATATATGTCCTCTCACCTGAGACTGTAAGGTAGGGTGTAATCCAGAAAGAAACTTAAACACTGCCAAGTTACGACGATACTCTAACAGCGTCGTTGCATCAGCTACTGTAAGCTGATGCATCTCTAGTCCATCTATCAGTCCCTTCAACTCACCAAAGAACTCCAGAACTGACCTATCTGCCTGTTTGAGCGCAAACAATCGCTCATAAATCTCAAATACACAGGAAGCATTCTTCTCATTCCCGTACATAATCTTCAGGCTGTCCCACATCTTCTTCGCAGTGGTTAAAAACATAACACTGCTACTGATTTGTGCTTCCATACTGTTGAGAAGTCAAGTCATAACACAATAATCAAACGAGAGCCAGGAATTGTAGGTGGGATCTGTGGTGGGGGTGGAGATGCCATAAGATGTGGGAGTTTGCTCTGAGCTCCAATGAAGATGCGGAAAGCTTGTGCCTAGAACAGATAGTTTGTACCATTCAATTTTATTGTAGTCCTCAAGACTACCTTGGGCGCAGAGGTCTCACCACCAGCAGCAGCAGGAGTAGTAAAGGAGGAGATTTCCAACATCGTAGTAGTAGTCATTTTTGCACAATAATAGTAGACAAGTAGTAGTTAAATAGCCAGTACAGTAGTAGAGATCTGTTCTTGAAACATAAACTAAGAGCAGATCAGTAGCAATATGATGATATTTCAGCCGGACACATACCAGATCTGAAAAAACATAAGATGCAGAGTAGTAGGTAGTCACGTCCTCACGCCGCGAAGGCGATATCAGCTGAGGGAGAGAACCCTGGCTTTTGTTTTCACAAAAGCTCAAGCCAATCTTTATATTCCCGTTTCACGAAGGAAACAAGAATAGAAGTAAAATATCTTAACAAAGTGAGATATACACTCTTCCTCTCATCAGTTCTAGGACTGAATTGTCGAGGGAATAGTCAACACCCACAACAGCAGCAACGCAACAACTAACGACGACGACAGCTTGCGACGACGGCAACAACAAGTGGTAGCGGCAGGTGCGGCAGTGGGCAGCGGAGACAGCAGGCGGCGACAAGGAGCAGCGGGCAATAGCAGCAGCAGCAGAGGCGGCAACGGGCAGTAGCAGCAGCAGCAGAGGCGGCAGCGGGTAGCAACAGCAGCAGGGGGCGACGGCGGTAGCAAGCAACAGCAACGGCGGCGTCAGGCGGCGGCAACTGCGGGTCCGGCGGGCAGCATGCAGCGGCAACGGCGACTGCGGCAAGTAGAAGAGGCGGCGACGGCTAGGGTTAGGGTTTCTGGCTCTGATACCATGTAGAAAGAGCTCAAAACGCTAATTGTTATTCATTAAGATAATAAGAGAAATATATATAGTTATACAAATAGGGTTAAGGTTAACGGGTCACAGCCCATTAACCCAATACCCAATAGACTTGATTTAACAATTAGAAAGTTATCACTCATGATTACCTTCTTGTTGGTTAAGTTTTCAACTTTTCATGTTGAAAAAATTACTTTTACAAGTAGATATAGGTGATTAAATTATGTCATCAGTTATCATGCCAAGTGATTGTGCATCACATTCATATATCATTGGCCCACTCTCCACTTGCATCTAAGTGTTTGGTATAAAAAAGAACACTAGGAACAGGGAAAGAGAGGTTAAAGGTACAAGAAAGGTGGCATATCCCTTGCTAAAATGTCACATTGTATAAATCCACAAAAAAGAAAAAAAGGAAGACAGTCGATCAGGATTAGCAGTCAAAATCATTATAAATGTATGGGAGGGAAAATATGCAAGCATATATCAGAACCTGAATGTTTACCTTTCAAGGGAACTTCTGACTGAGTTAAGGGCAGATGTTCTCCATTGGCAACTCTAATCTGCCACTCTACAAGATCTTGATCAACAATCATCTCGGTTACAGGATGTTCGACCTTCATATAATATTTACCTATCAGCTATTGTAGTTGTCTGCATTATATGAAAATTGTAATATTCGATTGACTTGTGTAAGATTTGTGACACCGCATACTCATAGACAGATATAATTCACGCGCAAAGCTCATTAATTTCATTGGGAAACTCATACAGACTAGACAAAAAATGATAAATTTTAAATTAGTCTTTTCATTTGAAGACAAACATCATACCTGAAGGCGGGTATTCATCTCCATGAAATAAAATTGGCCTGAAATGGTGTCCATTATAAACTCCACTGTCCCTGCACTGTAATAACCAACTGCCTTCTCAGACAGTAGCAAATGAATTTCTTCAGAACAAATACAGTGACGCAGTTGAAGCTCGGAAAAGAGAGGTTAGACTTAAATTGGAATTTAAAGACAACCATCCAGATATAATAATCAAGGATGTGTATGCGCTACTTGGGGGAGGTGTGGAGGAGGAAGGGGATTGTGTCACCTTGGCAGCAGCAACAGCAGCTTTACCCAAGTGAGAGCGGAAATCATTAGCAACATTTGGCTGCAACAGTAGAGCAATCAGAACTACTGCAATCATCAAAATGAAAATCAAAATCAGCAATAAGACATATGAACGTTACTGCTGGAGCTTCTTCGATGATCTTCTGGTGCCTTCTTTGCAAGCTGCAATCTCTTTCATTTAGATGTATGACATTCCCGTGTTTGTCTCCGAACACCTTCAATATGTGCCAAAAATTATATAAGCTAAAATAATAATAATAATAATAATAATAATAATAATAATAATAATAATAAGAAGTATAACTCCTTAAACAGCTGCAACTTAATAAATAAACTTTTAGCGGATAATCAGCTTGCTTAATAACTCAAGCTCGCTCATCAAGTTTCAAGATTGTTTGGTTAACTAGTCCTGGTCAACTACTAGCTGGCTTGACTTCCTTTGCCTCACATATAGTGTGCATGCATGGCATGTGTGCAAGATTTTGTCAGTACTGATTCTAAGTGGTCAGAAAGCAAATTCATAAGCTTCTCAAAGACTATAGCTAGTTAGCATACAAGAAGCTTCCCAAATAGCTAAAAAGACAAGCCTTGTTTATCTTATTTCATATGCTCAGGCCAAGGTCAATCTGCCTCAGAATTCCAAGCCAAGGTAGAAAAAAATGTAACATCTAGTCATTTGTTCAATTATTCTCCAACCAAAGTTCTGTTTCTACATCTTTAAGTTCCTTGATGTTTTCTACAGCTTTGAGTCAAAAGTGTTTTTCCATTCACGAGGCATTTTCTTAATTTGTATAATTTAATTAAGGGTTTTTAATTTACGGATCTACCCCCACAAGATCTTGCATGTTTGTTAAATGCTAGCAAAATCTTAATATATGCTAATGTGTACTTCGAGTTATGATGAAAACCCAAATTTACATCCCACTATTAGTGTTAGGGAGTAAAAACAAAGAAAACAAGAAATATTTTAATAATACAAATCATTTACGTCCCATTATTATTGTTAGTGATTCAAGTAGATCTAATGGTGAATTTCTTCACATTGGACGGGCTGTCAGACGATTTTACTGCACACACCGGAAGAATAAGTACTAAATCACGCTTGATTTACAAACTTTTGGTTAGGATCAAAGATAACTCAGAAAAAGGTAAATAATGTCCTTTTTATATGCAAACACGTATGCGCGCGCATGTATAAAAACAGACAGAATTATTTGCTCAAGAATACAGCATGACATAAATAGAGATAAGTGATGGATGACTAATCAATATTTACAGTGCTGAGAACTTTACCTGAACTTCAACATGTCTTGGTTGAGTTATATACTTTTCTAACAAGATTGTGTCTATACCAAAGGAAGCAGCAGCCTCACGCTTTGCTCCCAGAAAGGCTTCAATAAATTCTTCCGCATTTTGAACTATTCTCATGCCCTGGAAAATAAAAGCAGTAAAATATTATAGGTTTTCCTCTAAGGCACTTTCAAGAAACAAATTTTTATACGCATTCTCTTTCAATGTACTTGTAACAAAAGTTTTATCGTTTTGCTGCACTACATAAGGTATTACAAAAGTTTTATCGTTTTGCTGCACTACATAAGATATTGACCAGACATTATAGAATACTGTAATAGGAATACAGCAGCAGGACCACTAAATATATCTTCGTAATGAGAAAATGCTATAAGTAAGTTCCCGCACCTCGCATAAAGGAAAACTAGGTTTGCTAACCCCACTTCGACATGTACACTACATAAATTCCAAACAACCTCTACAAGATTCCCAGGTAAAACTCTTGAAACAAAAAATAGTGATTCAGGAGGGTCTGCCTTTGTTGCAGGGAATATGTTGGATGCCCCTCTATCAATGTCCAACAAGTATCTGCACCAAAATATAAAAGATACATTGACTGACAAATCTCTGACACATCCAGCAAGTGCCAGCCCTTGAACCAGGATGGTGATGTTGATATAATCAAATTCCTTATGCACATTAACATAAAGGAAACCAGTTTTCTTAACCAATTTAGCAACCTATAGGGGTTTGAAACAGATGACGTATAGTTTCCTCGTAAGCATGTGTTTTCTTTCCCCCTTCAAGTTTTGGGAAGTGTTAAATTAAGTAGTAGGTTAAGTATTGGGTATTGGGTTAATGGGATGTTACCCATTAACCTTAACCCTATTGTATGGCTATATATATCTCTCTTATGATCTCAATAAAGATTGATTAGGGTTTTATCTAATTCTACATGGTATCAGAGCAAGGTTCCCTCCCAAACCCTAGCCGCCGCCCTCATCTCCCAAAACCCTAACCGCCCCGCCTCCCCTCTGCTGCAGCCGCACCCCCGCCTGCCCCCTGCTGCCGCCGCTGCCGCTGCCCCCCTGCCGCTGCCCCCCC
>BQKN01000297.1:189655-228286 GCA_022839385.1 Asparagus kiusianus
GCTCCCAAAGTACTCTCGACACAATCATAAAGACCCAGCGAGCCCCACACACTCAACGAAATGCTCCGTTATTCTCAATGTCGTCTCGGTAATTTCCAAAGTTTTAACGAAAGTTAATGCTAGCAAGTTATAATCTTACATTTTCTCAAAAATAAATAAATAAATAAATAAATAAAATGGTGATACTATAATCTTACATGTTCCATTTTTAAATTAGACACCGATGAATTTTGACCTGTTTTACGCAGTGCATGTGGCATTAATAATCATTACGTAGGATTTTGAATATGGATTGTTCTAGTGTTATGTTAGTATATTTTTTTCTATTTTTCTAAAGCTCTGAAATCACGATGAGGATTATGATGTATTATCACGGCAATAGTTGAGATAATATATTGTTATGACTATACATGTCCATATTTCATATACACGTGTGTGTAACTTTGACCCCAACTCTCTATTTAACCATATTTATAAATTTTTAATGAGTATGATTTCGGGGGAAAAGATCTATAATTCTTACAATAACAACTAATTAATGACCGGATTACGCAGAACTTTATATATATATATATCATTCCTGTAGACGCATGGTTCTAAAATTCCAAGGAAATGGTAAACTCAACTTCTAGGGTTGTCACTGTAATCATATTTTTTACAATTTACTTCAGCTGTAAGTTCCCCTAGATCAAAGCAGTCTGTGTTAGAGAAATTTCCTTGCACTCACCGACGGCTGAGCTATTTTGGATCAAAGTGCATCCAAGCCTGCAGGAAGAATGGGCAAAGTTTTCATTAAAAAAAACAAAGAAAAATACAGACTTGAGTCAGTTTGCAATAATAGAAGGGAGGCTACAGAAGTGAGGGAATATTTATTTTGTATGATATTGATATATACGCCAATTGCCAAACCAAGGAAATGCGTAGGTCTGCAAGCATGCAAGGATAGCATGCAACCAATACAAAATATTATTGTCGACTTGGGGCCAGGACATTTTTGTTTTCTCGTGAGCCCGTCCTATTCAATTTTTAGAGAAAATTTACCCTTGATTATTTAATAGTTTTTTAATGAACTAAACGGTTAAAAAAACTTTTTTTTTGGCTTAATATCGCTTACACGCCTTGTAGTTTACTTGCTTTGAGCTAATATCTTTATTTTTTGACATTTAGACATCACTGATGGATTTTTAAATAACATTACCGCGTTCTGTTTGTCTGTCTCATGATATGAAAGATTCCCATTTGACTTGTGCATAACAAAAATATATCACAAACATATTTGAGATTTATTGAAACAATTAAAAACATTTCATCTCTCTTCTTCTCTATTTCCTCCACACTAATCCTTGTTAGCAACACTCTGCCGTCGCCGTACCCCCTTATAAACTTTTAGAATAAAAGAAGCACTAAAAAAATGCCTATAAAGAAATTCTTGATGAAAATTGTGGGGCATACGGCCCTTATTTTATTTTTGGTCGTCATTGAAAGGATATTCACTTTGATTTTTATTTTTATTTTTTTTGCCATTTTGATACTTTGTACTTTGTTGTCCTCTTAAAAACATACAGTCAGTACTACATATTTCTCAAGTAATCAAAGTCTTAATCAGGCCGATATGATTAACACATTCATTTAGTGTAGGCGACATATAAATTGCCAACTAATAATATCCCAATCAAGCAAGAAGACAGCGCATTGACACTTAACAAGCAATAATTATACTTTAAAAACGTGCGAATTCCCTTCACTTGTTACATGTTCGGTGTTTCTAATCACTAGCGGATCGTCAAGATACGCTGCCATTATTTGCCACGTCACAAACTAACCTCTCTTCGTTAGTGGGTCCCGCGCGGTAGAAAAAAAGTAATCAACGTTGGCGTTTTGCTTGAGTTCAGTCTTTCCCGCTTTAACGGTAGTTAATGCGGGAAAAACTCAACGGCAATGATAAAATCTAAGAAATTTTTTGTCAAGGCCCCCTAAAAAAGAAAACCAATGTGTGAAAGCCACTTGTATTATTTCTAACGTATAACAACCTCTAATACGCTGACAACTTGTGATTTAGCCCTTTCATATAATGCCAAGTTATCAGATAGAGAATTTTTTTTAAAAAAATTCCCTCGTTACCCCTATTACATTCCCCCTTAGTAACTCTACATTCGCCTAACTCAGTGCCACGTCACAAAACTAATCTCTCTTCGTTAGTGGGTCCCGCGAGGTAGGAAAAAAAGTAATCAATGTTGCCGTTTTGCTTGAGTTCAGTCTTTCACACTTTAACGGTAGTTAATGCGGGAAAAACTCAACGGCAATGATAAAATCTAAGAAAATTTTTGTCAAGGCCCCTAAAAAAGAAAACCAATGTGTGAAAGCCACTTGTATTATTTCTAATGTATAACAGCCTCTAATACACTTACAACTTGTGATTTAGCCCATTCATACAATGCCAAGTTATCAGATAGAGGAAATATTTTTAAAAATTCCCTCATTACCCCTATTACATCCCCCCTTACTTAACTCTGCCTTCGCCTAACTCAGTTTGCTCCCCACTCCCAACCTTGGAGAATACCCTTTAAAAACCCTAATTTCGCTAGATTTCTCCCAAAATCTATCTAGGATACATAAAGAATGGTCGAAATTCGAAAACACCAATTTCAGTGTAGATTCATTGACGAGGAAGTGAACAACAGTGATTATAAAGTAGTTCTTCGCACATGTCCGTCGGCATTAAACTGAGAGAATAAAACAACAAATAAGATAATGAAAGGTAAGAGAGAGGATTAATGGAGGAAAATCCCGATTTTTTTCTCTCCAATTTTACCATCGCGTTACACTTAATGCGATCCCTCACCTCCAGCTTTCCTCTCTCTCGTCGGTGTTTTTTTCCGTGCGAAGAGCGGTAAATATGAGATAACAAATGAAATACGTATAATACTTGGATAGTTTTGGACTTTAGGGGCAGAGCCGCGTATTGGATTGTTTTTAGCGACTAAACAACATGGGAAATAATATGTGGGGCTAGGCTATATGAGGTTCCCATTTTTGGGGTCTTAGACAAATTTCCCTAAAATCTAACATTAATCACAATTGTTAAATGGTGAAAAGAAAAGAAAAGGAAATGATGGACGAGGGCGGTGAACGTACCGCGAAAGCGTCGGTTCTCCGAGCCCCAGATTAATTATAAAAAAGCTTTTACCTAATCTCGGAGTGTAGCCACTGGATTATTTACGTAAAATTTTCCTTTTACAAATTTTCGTCGTCTTTTGCTTTTTCTTTACTGCAACGTGGAGTGAAGAGGGGAAACAGAGGTAGGGTCAGGTGATTGTCACGAGAAAAGTGCCGATTCCCGCCCTTCGCGCTTCTTGAAATCAATCTACAGTCCACAGTAGAAAAAGAGAAAGCGATAGGATCGGGGGGAGACGGAGAGAGAGGGAGGAGATGGGAGAGCCCTAGGTTTAGGGTTTTCGTATGAGATGGCGACCCCTGAGAGGAGCAAGATTGGAATGGCTCCGCCGCTCTCGAAGTTCGAGGTCAGATCCATTTGAATCCTCTCTCTCTCTAGGGGTTTTGGTGTTTCTTTCGACGTAATTTGGGATATTTATGTTTTTATCGCGTTTTGGTCTAGGATCGGGCTCCGATTCGGACGGATCGGAGGTTTCGTGAGGTTTATCGGTTAATCGAAGGTTTTGGTGCGATCTGAGATGTTTCGGCATCGTGTCGGTTTTTTCTGGTTTGTTTTAGTTTCTGAGACATTTTCCTAGGATTTAAGGAATGTTGAGGTTTTTCGTTGCGCATTTAGATTCTAGGAATTGGAGTTGACCATGAGAGTGAAATTTTGGTTTTTTGATGTTTACTAGCTGTGGATTTTTTTTAATTTTATTGTTGGTTTGAGGTAATTTTTTAAGTTTTTTAAGCTCATGTTTCTTAGGTCTTTGGATTTTTAGTACACTGACATGCTATTCTTGTTCTCAAAAATGGTGTAGGTTTTTGATGTAATTAATATTTACTTCATCAGAAGTAGTTTTGGTTGGACTTCGTTATCAATTGATCAGAGCTTTCTCTATTGTCATTTTGATTCTTTCATTTTTTTTCTCTTTCATTTTTTTTCTCTTTTCGAGACTTTGCTTTGATGATTTATGTGGAAGTTTGAAGTTTTGTTCTATAATTAGGGCTTATAAGGATTTGAACTTAAATTTAATCCATTCCAGCGGTGGTTCTTAGTTTTAAGTGCTGGTTATTGAGAAGTATGTTTGTTAGGGTTTAGAGTTTTTGCTTACTTTTCTTTTTAGCTGTAGATGGGATAATCAATGAGAGTGTTATTCTTATGGCATCGTCTAAAAATCTCAATTTCCGCACAAATTATTTTCCATGTAATTATCTCCTAGATCTTGATGGTTTTAACCCCTTTGGCCGGAATTAAGGGGAAGAAAAACATTAGGTCATGAGATTTATCCCTGTCACATGATTTATGTTGTTAGTATCTTCTGATAGTTTTTAACATCGGTTAAGTTTTCTGATAAATTTGTATAGAGTTTTTTTTCCCTTTCTATACTCCTTTGTGATATAAGGTGAAGTCGATCTTATGTAGCATAGGAACTCATGATTGTTATTTGTTAGCATGAATAATGTGTCTAATTGTAATTTTCTTAATGGTTCAAGTGCATATGCTTGTGTGGTACATGTTGGAACAAACCCGGGGCCCAATAGAGCACGATTGCAGCAATAGTAGTGAAAATAGAGATAAAAAGATGGATACACAGATTTACGTGGTTCAGCACAAAATTGCCTACGTCCACGGGCAAGGATAGAAGAATCCAATATGAGGAGAAAACTCTGGAGTTACAATCTCTCTTTTCAAGGAGATTCTCTCTATTTTTTTTCTCTTTTCAATATGAGGAGTTGTTTCTGAGACGAGTTTTTCCTTGAGGATTTAGAGTCTATTTATAGTGTTTGGAAAAACACTATGCATAATAAAATATTAATATTTTACTACGCAAATAATAATGATGGTGGGGTCCACTTTCTCATTTCTCAAACTTTGCGGCTGGATGCCCAAGCTTTCGGTGCTTGGATTATTAGGTGCCTGACAATATATTATGGGGGATCTGATTTTATTGTTAGTGGATATGTTGATTCTGGTTATGCAGGTGATCGTGATAATAGCAAATCCAACATAGGTTATGTGTTTGTACTTGCTAGCGGAGCTGTAAGCTGTGTTTCAAAACTACAGTCAGTTGTGGCTACTTCAACAACAGAAGCAGAAAATATAACAGCTACACAAGCTAGTAAAAAAATAATGTGGTTAAAGATGGTGCTGGAGGAACTCGACTATGAACAAAAGAAGATATCTTTATTTTGTGACAGTCAGAGTGCTTTGCATTTGGTAAGAAATCCAGCATTTCATTCAAAGACCAAACGAGTTCAGTACTACTTCGTTCGTGAGAAAGCGAAAGAAGGAACGATGGATATGTAGGAAATTCACACCGAAGATAACCTAACAGATTTTTTAACAAACGCAGTCAGTACTGATAAATATATTTGGTGCCGATCCTCTTATGGTCTGACAGAGACGTAAAACAACATGAAGATTGCAAGATAGAGAGAATGGTGTGAAGATATGATTGATACTCAATCAAATCTTCAAGTGGGAGATTGTCAGATGCTTAACAATCTAAGCACCGAAAGCTTGGGCATCCAGCCACAAAGTTTGAGAAATAAGGGAGTGGGCCCCACCATCATTATTATTTGCATAGTAAAATTATAATATTTTATTATGCATAGTATTTTTTCAAACACTATAAATAGGCTCCAAATCCTTAAGGAAAAATTCATCCCAGAAATAACTCCTATATAGAAGAGTGAGAGAGAAAAAATAGAGAGAGTATCTCCTTGTAAAAAGAAATTATAACTCCAGAATTTTCTCATCATAGTGGATTCTTCTATCATTGTCCGTGAACGTAGGTAATTTTTTGTCAAACCACGTAAATCTGTGTGTCCATCTTTTTATCTCTATTTTCACTATTATTGCTGCGATCATGCTCTATTGGGTCCCGGGTTTGTCCCAACAAGTGGTATCAGAGCCACCTTAGGGTGTTTGTATATATCTACTTATCATATGCTCTGTGGCTGCCACTAAAGGTGGATCCTCCACATCAAAAAATAAGTTAGGTTATTATTTATCCTTTGAATGTAACATGTACTATTCACGAGTACGATACTGTTCATAAATACGATATTATTCACAAATACGATACTATTCACGGATAAGGTCATTGTTCATAAATACAATTACTATTTACGTGAAATAGTATGAAGTTATTGTTCGTGGTAGAAGCAATGGCGGCGAAGTTCATGATCGAGAAATTCGACGGGAGTAATTTCTCTATGTGGAAGTTAAAGATAAGGACTATCTTGAGAAAAAATAATTATCTAGCGGTCATCGGTGCAAGTCCGGCCGACATCAGAGATGATAAGAAGTGGAATGAGATGGACGAAATTGCTTTTGTAAATCTCTATCTGGCATTTGCAGACGGAGTGTTGTCAAGCATAGAGAAGAAGAAGACAGCAAAGGAGACCTGGGATACTCTTAACAAAGCTATATCAGGCGAAATCCCTGTACAATAAAATCTTCTTAAAAAGGAGACTTTACACTCTGAGGATGGCGTAATCTACATCGATGACCGATCACATCAATACCTTAAACACACTGTTCTCCTAACTCACAACGTTGGGGTATACAGTTGGTGCGAATGAACGTGCAGAACTTCTACTTCAGAGTCTACTTGACTCGTATGATCAGTTCATTATCAATCTCATAAATAACGTTCTCACAGACAATCTAGTTTTCGGCGATATTACAGTCGCTGTTCTGGAGGAAGAAAATCGACGCAAGAATAAGGAAGACAGGCATGTAAGTTCGCAACAGACGAAGGCCTTAACGATGACGAGAGGAAGATCAACGGAACGTGACTCCAGTGGGAGTCATACCCATGGTAGATCAAAATCATGAAGTAAGAAGAATATTAAATGCTACAACTGTGGTAAAAGAGGGCACGTCAAATCAGAATGCTGACACAATAAGAAGAGTGAAGGTAAAAAGTCTTCGAAGCCATCAACATCTCAAGGATGCGTTGTCAGCGCATCAAACGATGGTAAAATTCTATTCAGTGGAGCAATCATTGTTGATGAAGGCAGAAAGAGGTTTGTTGATGTCTGGCTTCTAGATTTAGCAGCCTCCTAGCACATGACCTCCCGGAGAGAATGATTACACAAATATAAACCTATCTCAGGAGGATCTGTATTCATGGGGAATGATCATGCCTTGGAGATTTTTTGTATTGGCATTATCAAAATCAAAATATTTGATGATACAATACGTATCATTCAAGATGTACGACATGTGAAGGGTTTGAAGAAGAATCTATTGTCTTTGGGATAATTAGATGAGCTCGGATGCAAAACCCATATAGAAAATGAGATCATGAGGATTGTTAGAGGGACGCTTATGGTAATAAAAGGAGAAAAGATAGCTGTAAATTTATATATGCTCAAAGGAGAAACCCTGCAGGAAGCTGGTTCATGTGTGGCATTAACCAGCCGTGGAGAAAAAAAACCATGATGTGACATCGCAAACTAGGCCACATGTCAGAACGAGGCTTGAAGATTCTCTCTGATCAGAAGCTACTTCCTGGACTTAATTCGATAGCTCTTCCATTCTGTGAGCATTGTGTTACAAGTAAGCAGCATCGGCTGAAGTTCAACACATCAAGTTTTAGAAGCAAGGCTATTTTGGAACTGGTTCATTCTGATGTATGGCAAGCACCGGTTATATCTCTGGGAGGAGCAAAGTATTTTTTGTCCTTTATTAATGACTACTTCAGGAGATGTTGGGTGTATCCTATCAAGAAGAAGCCGGATATGTTCTCAGTCTTTAAAGCCTACAAAGCACGGATCGAGCTTAAATCTGAGAAGAAGATCAAGTGCTTGAGGTCAGATAATAGAGGAGAATATACAGACGGTGAATTTCTAGCATTCTGCAAGTAAGAAGGCATCAAAAGATAATTTAGCACTGCTTATACTCCTCAACAAAATAGAGTGGCGAAGCGGATAAACAAAACTCTATTGGAAAAAATAAGAGCTATGTTGGCAACTGTAAATCTAGATAAAGTCTTTTGGGCGGAAGCAGTAAAAATCGCATGTTATGTGGTAAATCGATCTCTATTAACTGCAATACAATTGAACACGCCGATGAAGATGTGGACTAACAAGCCAGCTGATTATTCTAACCTCTATATATTTGGAAGTCCAGTGTACGTAATGTACAATGTCCAAGAAATTACAAAGTTAGATTCAAAATCCAAAAAATAAATATTCTTGAGGTATGCTGATAGAGTAAAGAGGTATCGCCTGTGGGATCCTACTGATCGCAAAGTTATCATCAGCAAAGATGTTATTTTTGTAGAAAATCAACTACAAAGTGGTGAAAAAGAAAGCAACTCAAGGAAGGACTTAGAGACTGTAGCTATTTAGGTAGAAGATGATCTGAATTCTTCTGAAGCAACACTGGAGCATGATGTACAAGAACCAGTCAAGTTTGAGGCTCCATAAGCTCAAAGGTCAACTTGTGAAAGAAGGCCACCGACTTAGCACTCGGAGTATATTACAGAGAGTAATGTTACATACTGTCTTCTAACAGAAGATGGAGAGCCATTAACTTTTAATGAAGTTATAATGACACAGATGCATCTTTGTGGATGATAGCAATACAAGAAGAAATTGAAGCTCTTCATAAGAACAAGACTTGGGAAAACTTGTGTCACTGCGATAAGGAAGAAAGACTATTGGAAACAAATGGGTCTACAAGATCAAGCGAAATGACCATGATCAAGTGGAGCGATATCGTGCTAGATTAGTGGTAAAAGGATATGTTCAGAAAGAAGGTATTGATTTTAATAAAATATTTCTCCTGTAGTTCGACTTACAACAGTCCGAATAGCCTTGACTATGAGCGTTATATTTGACTTACATCTAGAGCAGCTAGATATGAAAACAATATTTCTTTATAAAGATCTTGAAGAAGAAATTTACATACTCCAATCAGAAGGTTTTGAAGAAAAAAAGAGAACTTGGTTTGCAGATTGAATAAATCTCTGTACGGTCTAAAGCAGACGCCGAGGTATTGGTACAAGAGATTTGATTCATTCATCATGAGTCTTGGATACAATAGACTTAATTTAGACCCTTGTGCATATTTCAAGAGGTTTGGTGAAAATAACTTTGTTATCTTATTGTTGTATGTTGATGACATATTGGTTGCATGTCCCAACAAAGATTGTATCAAAGAATTAAAGGCTCAGTTAGCTAGAAAAATTGAAATGAAGGATTTAGGATCCGTAAACAAAATTCTAGGGATGCAAATTTATCGAGACAGAGTTAATAGGAAGATTTGATTTTCTCAGAAGAACTATTTGAAGAAAATTTTATGACGTTTTTATATGCAAGATTGTAAGTCAATTTCTACCTCACTTCCTATTAATTTCAAGTTATCTTCCAGTATGAGTCCTAGCAGTGAAGAAGAGAGGATGAAGATGTCTCGAATGTCGTATGCATTAGCAGTGGGAATCTTAATGTTTCCTATGATTTGTACAAGACCAGACATTGCACAAGCAGTGGGAGTAGTTAGTCGATACATGGAACATCCTGGTAAAGAGTATTGGAATATTGTAAAGAGGGTTTTAAGATATGTTCAAGAAACCTCAAATATTACATAACACATTATGTTATGGGGGATCTAATTTTATTATCAGTGGATATGTTGATTCTGATTATGCAGGTGATCGTTATAATAGCAAATCCAACACATGCTGTGTTTGCACTTGCTGGCGGAGCTATAAGCTGGGTTTCAAAACTGCAGTCAGTTATAGCTACTTCAACAACAGAAGCTTAATATGTAGTAGCTACACAAGCCAGTAAAGAAACAATGTGGTTGAAGATGGTATTGAAGGAACTCGGTTATGAACAATAGAAGATATCTTTATTTTGTGACACTCAGAGTGCTTTGCATTTGACAAGAAATCCAGTCTTTTATTCAAAGACCAAACATATTCGAGTTCAGTACCACTTCGTTCGTGAGAAAGTGGAAGAAGGAACAATGGATATACAGAAAATTCACACCGAAGATAGCCTAGCAGATTTTTTGACAAAAGTAGTCAGTACTGACAAATTTATTTGGTGTCGATCATCTTGTGGTCTGACGGAGACAAAAAAACATGAAGATTGCAAGATAGAAATAATAGCGTGAAGATATGATTGATATTCAATCAAATCTTCAAGTGGGAGATTGTCAGGAGCCTAACAATCCAAGCACCGAAAGCTAGGGCATCCAGCCACAAAGTTTGAGAAATGAGAGAGTGGGCCCCACCATCATTATTATTTGCATAGCAAAATATTAATATTTTATTATGCATAGTGTTTTTCCAAACACTATAAATAGGTTCTAAATCCTTAAGGAAAAACTCATTCCAGAAACAACTCCTCATATAGAAGAGAGAGAAAAAAATAGAGAGAGAGTATCTCCTTGTAAAAAGAGATTGTAAATTTGTAACTACAGAGTTTTCTCCTCATAGTAGATTCTTCTATTATTGTCCGTGGATGTAGGTAATTTTCTATCGAACCATGTAAATTTGTGTGTCCATATTTTTATCTCTATTTTCACTACTATTGTTGCAATCCTGCTCTATTGGGTCCCGGGTTTGTCCCAACACTACACAGGGTTCATTTATCACTTTAGCTTCTCGGGTTCTTAGGAATTAGGAGTCTTTCCTAATTCTATTTGATTTTTATTTGGGGTGATGGTTTTTATTATGATGCATCACAGGTGTATTATTTATGCATTTTAAACCTATTTTTTGTTTTGCCGAACATGTTAAGTGGATTGCTTTCCATTTTTGCCCTTTATTTATATGCCTCACGGACCCGAAAATGGGACAGATAGGGGGGACAGGTGAGGTGTCCCCCATTAATTGCATAATGAGCTGGCCATGGCCAGCTCATTATGCAATTAATGGGGGACACCTCACCTGTCCCCCCTATCTGTCCCATCCCCCCTATCTGTCTCATTTTCGGATCCCTGTAGAAGCACCCTATTTTTCTGACAAAACCCTCCTTGCAATATTTCATCAGCCAGTCTTTGCTCATGTGAGAATCTGGTTTGTTATCTATTTGTGCAAGTGCAGATACATTTTTTAGTAAAATTTCTGTGTTCCACAGCTTCATAATGTTTGCCATCAAGTCAAATATTGGTTTCAGGTTATAGATGAACCTTATATTCTCTTATCTGCTGAATTGCGAACTTATTTTCCCTTCTTGAGTCCTTTCATCTTGTGTTCTTGATCTGACTCACTCTTCACCCTTTTACATTTTCACTCTCCGATTTTGCTGTTTTCATTATAACTTCCATTGGTTCATAATCTACAGTTCTAATTTCACATGCTGAGTTTATATGGTTTTTTCTCTCATCATTGGATCAATACAACCCCAATTTATAAGTCCTGATAGATTGACAAAGATTTTTCTTTTTTGTTGCACATTAAGCTGATCATTAAATGTCTACATCATCTGGATATGTAAAACCATCACACATTTTATCCTTTGATGCTTACCTATTCTTGAACACAGGGAACAACATGACTATGATGCTTTAACATTCTGCAATGGACTGTTCTATTTTGTCAATGTTAACTCTTAAGTAATTGAACTTGGGACTTAATTGCAGAAGTGTGGATGTCGAATAATATTTTGGCATTCTGGCAATAAATATGTGCAAAAGTGTGGACGTTGCTTCATCTTTCATATGGTCTTAAAATGCCTCTTGCTATTTGTTAGGTTGATGAGTATTGTGAAACCGGTTTCGTGTAATCCACTTGATCTATTTTACTATTTGATGCAGGATTCACCTATCTTCAACTTCATCAATAATCTATCTCCTATCCAGCCTGTAAAGTCAGCACATGGAGTGCAAGTGTTCCATTCTTTGAGTTTTGCATCAATTTCTTCAGTCTTTGCTTCGCCACATATCAATTCGCAAAAGGAATCTAGATTTTTGATAAAGTAAATATCAGTTTGTAATTCATATTCTAGAGATTATTAACTATAGAGTTTCTGATAAAGTTTTCTTTTTTTTTTATTTCTCTTTTCTTTAGGCATCCTTGTTCTGACTTGTCAAAATTGGAGAATTCTTCTGATAATTTGGATGAACGCAGCCTATGCCCAGGTATATCAGATGCTAGTAACCCTGCTGTTGCTCGAGAAAATTGCAGTACAATATGCTCACTGAATGAAGCTGCTGTTGACCCTCCTGAGGAATGTTCAACCCAGCCTAGCAACTTGTCTCAATCAATTCTGTATGACACTTGTAGTCCCAACCATAATACCACACTTTGTTATGACAACAAAGCTGAAGTTAATTTAGTTAGTGGTCAGACGTCAGTTCAAGTAGCTCATGTCGTCGACGATGGTTCCGAAAAGAGGAAGCTTTTTTTATTTGCTAAAAAGATCGAGCTCATGAAAGACACCACACAAAATAAGGAAGAAATTGGTGCTTGTGACTGGGAGAATTTAATTTCTGTAGATGCTGATGATCTGCTGATTTTCGATTCCTCTACTGATTCAGGGGCTTGCAATAGTGAGGCTAATTCGTTAACTTCGTCACAGAAGCCTGTAGATGGCAGTGTTCCTTACCTTCAAAATGCTCCCCAGTATCCTCCAGGAGGGTTCAGTGAACAGTTAATTGAGGAAAATGAAACAGATCACACTCCCCAGATACTTTCAGGCTCTTTTCAGAATCAAATTTTGTTGAATGATCCAAATCACGAAACTGGAAAGGGAGCTGACAGTTGCTTCCCCTTAGACTGCAAGGTAACTGAAATTTATGGGGCTACACCATGCGGTTTACTTCCTAATATATTGCACCTGTCTCCGTGACTCTTCAGTGTCTGAAATGGTAACATACTCTAAGTATATATTTATCTTTTTTATTGAATTTAGGGACCAGAATGTGTAGTACATGATATGATGGTTATGGTGGTGGTCAAACATATGCTAGAAACTCAACCTTTTCATGGATTGAACTTTCCGCCTGGCCAGCCTACGATTCTGAGGGGTTTACAGCATAATTTTTTTGCTGAAGTTATCCTTCTTATTTCTTCTGTTTTCTTATTTTTCTGTTTCTTTTGACTTATTGATAAGTGATTGAGAGTACATGGTTTCAGATGATCTCTGGGTAAAAGCCTCATGGTTGCAAGATGAAATATTATGCACTTCTGTTTTTTCTGCTTCCTAGTGATTCACCTTTCCTAACAGGCTAAATTATACGATCTACTTTGGTTAGTGGTTGCCATCTTAACCCATTAGCTTAAGCTAATGGGATTAGTTATCTTACAATAAGGTATGATTATGATGCACAACTTGCACATGGAAGCTGTAAGTTATCATGAACATTGAGCTTCTGTCGCCCCTTGCCATTGTTGCCTTTGATTTTGTAAGTCTGAAGTTTCATTTTCTGGGTTCACAAGGAAACACATGGCATAAAAGCGCGTATTCAAACTTTATTTTCCTCACTTTATTCTAGGATTATCCAAAAACAAACATACCCTCTCTTGCTCTTCATCTCTTGCTGAGAAAGTTACTTGGTACCATTCTTATATTACAATCCGATGGCTTATGCTTTTGCATAGAAGTTGTGTCCAACCCTCACAATAGAGCACTTGGATGAAAGCAAAGTATGTGCTAGAGGTCTTTTGACACGGCCCAAATGTCCATGAATGTTAAACTTTGATTGGTATTCATTTGTAAAAGTCCACAATCCAAAGAACTTAAGTTTTTGGATTAAACGGCTTTCTTGTGATAATTGGCATCCCGAAGAACACTTCTTGACATCTAAATAGAACTAGTTTTTTTTCCCTCATAATGATTTAGTAATTAGCACATATATTGCCTCTACCACTATTTACTCAGAAATAAGCCTTTGTCCCCCCCCCCCCCCCCCCCATATTTTGCAGGTTGATTCTCATCAACAACGTGGAATGAGAAGGCGTTGTCTGACTTTTGAGTTAGCTGGAGGTTCTACAAAGAACTCAAACAATAACTCTAAACTCCATCCTTCAGTATCATTGCCATCCAGCAGAAAATTTACTTTAGACGATAAACTATCAATTTTATCGAAGCCAGAAAGTAGTTCATCACAACGTGTATTGCCCGGTATCGGTTTGCATTTAAACACTCTTGCCACAACACCAAGTGATAGAATGGTCACTAAGGAAACTCTTGCTTTTGGTAAACGTTTTATCAGTATGCCATGCTCTACTAGCCCGTTCCCTCCAATAACAGCTGTGCAGAAGTCTGTGAACAAGTCACTGGATGTTATAAAAGATGAACATCCCACTGGTAGTGGAGTTCCAGGCCTTGAAGTCACACACGATGATGCTTCCGAAGCTCCGGCTGATGGCGAAAATTTAATGCAGGGCAGTCCCAAGAAGAAAAAGTAAGATACTCAATCTGACTTCTCGACTTCTTACTCTTCAGCATTAGATAATTAACATAGCATCTCTATGTGTCATTATATGCAGGCGGAAATCAGAAAATGGCGGTGAAAGTGAGGGTTGCAAGCGCTGCAACTGTAAAAAGTCAAAATGTTTAAAGCTGTAAGGTTCTTTTAACGTAATCATATTTCTGAGAATACATTTGGTACAACTGTGTTAAAATTTCAGGAGAGCTCCATCTTCCTTGTTCCGAGGAAAAATAGAATAATGGGACAAAAATACTCCTTCAAATACATAACTGTTTAAGAGCTGAAAAATAATGGCCATTCCTGCTGCATAATTCACTCAAGAGTAGCTGTTTGTTTTCCCATGGGTCCAATAACTTTTCAAGTTGTTTGGTTGCAACTATTGAACAAATTTCAAGTCTTATACCTTGTAGCTCAGGAAATACTTGTCAGATTTATGTAATTCTTTCAATATGATGATTGAATGGAAAACACTATTTGAGAATAAGATGATAAATGCAAATTTAATTGTATTTGGCAATAGTGAACAATGCAAGCCTTTTAAGAGGTCTTGACCCCTCTATTCATGTTATCAGTTCCATCGCCATCCACGTGAAGAAAAATGGGGGGCAGAACTAGGTAACCTTATTTCTACATTTGACAGACATTAGTGGAAATTCCTCTTCAATAGTTTAATCTGATATCTTCCAAGTTGTTCCAACTTCTTAATGCCATCCTTGAGGGACCTTTATTATGCTTCTCTATCCTTTTCAATGGTGATGCTCATCTCTCAAAAAAAGGTCAAGATTGGTCTTCCTGAGCTGAAGGGCAAAGTAATTTGGAGATCCTGCTTTTCTTTATGTGAACATTGACATCTTGAACCATTATGTGTTAGTCCACTTTATGTGTTAAATATGACTTCTACCTTCTTTTGTTTTGGATTCTTGAGTTATTTCATCAAGTTTCAACTCAAGTTTATTTTCAAATTTCATAATTTGTCCTCATTTGTCCCTTCCTCTGAGGAAAGTCCGAGGCTTTTGCCCAATATCTTTGCAGACGAAACACTGTGTTGTAGGTTGTTCATGGCCTTTTGCCATGGAATGATTTCCTTGAGTCCTGTGAAGTTTTACTTCTGGCTTCCTCTTTTAATATCAGCAACTACTACAATGACTTGAATACATGATAAACCCTATCTAAAATCAGACACCAGCTAATTTTCTCCTTACACTGCATGTCACAGTCCTACCTCCCTTCTGTCATCTCGATCTCTTCATGTGAGTCAACTTGGTTCTTCCAGACCGTACCTTTCTATTTTTTCAGTTGCTTGATCCATTGCCAGGACCCGCATGGAGAATGTATAAAGTTCTTTTGCTATTTGATTTCCTGCTAATCATATCATGGCATCATGCTGATTGCTGATGTCCTTTGCAGTTACTGTGAGTGTTTTGCTGCTGGAATCTACTGTGTTGAGCCTTGCTCCTGCCAAGGATGTTTCAACAAACCAATTCATGAAGAAACTGTTCTGGCTACTCGCAAGCAAATAGAATCTCGTAATCCACTTGCATTTGCTCCCAAAGTAATTCGAGCTTCTAAACCTGTTCAAGATATGGCGGTGAGTATTGCAGCTGATAACCACTTTTTATCACATTATTTATCAGTTGCTCAGGGATTGGGTCCTTTAATTATCCTTCAGGAAGAAACCAACAAGACTCCTGCTTCAGCCAGACATAAAAGAGGATGTAATTGCAAGAAATCAAGTTGCCTAAAGAAATATTGCGAATGTTTCCAGGTTTATTTCTTGGCCCATTAACTTCTTTTTATTGTTTTGATCTGATTTTTATGCTGTGCTTTCTTTGAAGGGTGGTGTTGGATGCTCTGCAAGCTGCAGGTGTGAGGGATGTAAAAATGCATTTGGACGAAAAGATGGTCAGTACTTCTTTTGGTTATATTTCCTTTTCTGAATTAGATCATTAATGGTACATGTATTACTTTCCTTGACCAATTCCTAGTTCAGTATTTGTCCTTTTGAGTGATTGACTTGCAAATTTCTTTGTTTATTCTTCACCAAATATACATAATTACGAAATCTTTCTCTCTCTCTCTCTCTCTCTCTCTCTCTCTCTCGCTCTCTCTCTCTCTCCCTTGAAGTGCTAATTGTCCCTATACTTCCCCACTTATGTTTTTTCAAACTGGTGGTAACTCTTCTGCACCAACCTTTTCTTTTGAACTTGGGGTTGTGTGGCACATGATCTTTAATATGTGAATTTGAACTTTTTTAGATAGATTTTAAATAGGGGCACTGGTTTGTAGTCTTTGCTTGTACAGAAGCATGTCCATGCAGAGGAGGACTTTCAATTTAGACCGTGTCGTCTTATTTAATATCCGTAGCTTTCTAGGGGTGTGTGAAATTTTATGCATTGTGTCAGCTACTACAGAGTTGTTAGTGGAGGAGTTTATGAGGACGGTTCTGGATAATTTCCTTGAAAAGTGTGCCTCTTATTCAAATGGCTTGTTTATTTTGTGAATCGTTAGAATGCCCTTAGACTCCTACTGTAGTTTTTTTCCCATAAGTAGCTTGTAGTTGCTTGGTTTTTTTGGATGCTATAGGCAAAATTTTGCCCCTTCTGTTTGGTGCAAATAAAATTAATAAGAATTGGAATATATCTTTTTTATTCAAATTGATGTTCTGTTTTTTTCCATATCATGTTGCTTAGTACCTTATACCTGTTTGGTTATCGTCTTCTGTCTTATATGTGGTGGTGATTGGTGCATAATTTGCCTAAGTAGGCGCTGAAGCTGTTCATGCGGAAGACATAATGGATGTTTCTGAGAAGCAACAGGACGAACAGCAAGATGGTCAACAGAATGATATTGCTCTAAAGAATGAACATTATTCACCAGAAAGCATATTGCCAATTACACCATCTTTTGAAACTTGCAGGTTAGACACTTCAGAGCTTATTGCTCTTATCGCTTGTTCTGCATGGTTCTAAAGACCAATTTTTTTTTCTCTACAGACCCTTTGTCAAACCTCCTTTTCCTTCAAGTGGGAAGCCCCCGCGGTCTTCTGCACTTTCCGCCTGCTATCCAACATCACAGACTCTCAGTAGATGCGAATTTCTCTCCAAACCAAAAACTGTGGATCATTCTAATTCCCTTGCAAATGATGATACTCCTGAGATCCTCAGATGTGATGCATCTCCTAACAACAGTGTGAAGACTATATCTCCAAACGGGAAGAGGGTTTCTCCTCCACATGGTGCACTTGGAATATCTCCAAACCGTAAAGGAGGAAGGAAACTGATACTAAAATCAATTCCTTCTTTCCCATCTCTCAATGGAGATGTGTCTAATGAACACCCAGCAAGCTATTCAAGTGATCCTCTTAGTTAGTCCGTGTTGAATTAAGGTATTATTTAAGGGCGTGGTAGATTAATTTATATTAATCTTTTTTGTTCATTTAATTTTTTTTGCATCTTACATTTAATACTTATGCAGATGATTTGGAGCTGAATGACCTTGATGCTGCTGAAGGAAAAATAATTAATCATGTTTGGCCAAGCTAAGAAGATTAACTACTATTATATGAAGTGTTAATGAACTGTCCGTGTTAGTTATTGCTATTGAGGTATGTTACTATGTATAATGTAGATTAATGAGTAGCACTTTTATGTCTTTTTTATGTATCTATGTACACATGTACTGTTCACCAACTATAGAATTTTAAAGGAGTGGCCCATCTCCTTGAGTTTTCCCATCTTTTTCTCTCAGCTTCATTTGAGAATTCTTTTGGCATAGTTTTCTATGGATACATGAAAATTTTATAAAAGAAAATGGAATTGGCTTGTTCATCTACTTGGACTTGGGACTAGTCCAGAATTGGTGTGTGCTTGATTTTATTTCACTATATCAATGTTTAGTGTCTTAAAATTCTCAGCATAAAAAGAATCTATCGATTTCATGGAATAATGCTACATCTGATACGAGTGTATCTTCTCTGTTTCGGGAACTTAGCGATCCTCATAGGAGCTTGATGATAGATGATTCTCATGGTAGCTTAAAAATAGAAGCGTGGGCGGAGTCGTCGGTAGCAACGAAAACGGTCAAAAGCAGGAAAACAATGAAAATCAGGAAGCTAACGAAGCAGCTTTGGCCGGTCGACCGACGAGCTAGTACCGGTTGACCGATGAAGCTATGTCGGTCGACCAAACAACCATTCCCAGTTGACCGAAGCATGCACGCTACAGGTCGAGAATTAGGCGTTCTTGTCGGTCGACCGACACACTTGTCGGTCGACCGAGAGGGGCCGACTGGTCGACCAATGGAGGGAATGTCGGTCGACCGAATCGGGTTTTCTGGGTTGATCTGGACTCCTATTTTGCACGAATCCAAGTTGGGTTTGTCTTGGTTATTTACCATTTTGCCACCCACGTTGTTTAAGATATAAATAGAGATTGTTTAGGGTTTCTAAACATCAGATTAGAGTTTAAAGAGGATAGTGAAGTTCTTTATTCTAGAGAGATTGTGAGAGATTTTATAATATTTTTTTCTTCATAATCTACAAAAGGTATTTTTCTTCGCCAATTGAATTGTTTTGTGTGTTTTACTATTTTCTTCTCAAACCTACATTTGATAATTCCGCGATCAAATGTGCTCGCTCGGCGACTCGTATCAAGTTGGTATCAGAGCAAATTCAGATCCTGGGAAGGGGTATCATGCAGATTTCTGTTCGAATCCGTTTTTGAAAGAGTCGAATCAATGAAACAGAATTGAATTTTCTTTGAACTTCTTATGAAAAAAAAAGAGGATAAATAGTTAATTAAAAAATGGGCTTTTTATTGGGGATAGAGGGACTTGAACCCTCACGATTTCTAAAGTCGACGGATTTTCCTTTTACTATAAATTTCATTATTGTCAGTATTGACATGTAGAATGGGACTCTCTTTATTCTCGTCCGATTAATCATTAATCATAGTCCTTACTCGATCGCAGTACAAGAAGTTATGCGAGATTCTTGTTTCTTTGAAAGAAATCCAGAAGTCAAGTAAGAAGAAGATAATTCATCCAGACTTGACACGATGGAGAAACAGATCGAGACCATCAATTCGACGCTCACGAAGCTCGTCGATCTCATCCACAGAGGCGACAAAAAGGTTGAACCTTCGTTAGGGTGAAACAGGCAACCTGTAGAATCCGATGGAGACAGTGAGAACTCAGATTCTGACGAGGAGGTCGAGACCGTCAAAACTGTTCCACATCAAGGGGGTAAGAGTTTTTACCAGAATTTAAAGATTGATTTCAGAGTTGAGATTTTTGTTTATGATGAGAGTGTCGACGTTGAGAAGCTTGATGATTAGATCGAACATATGGAGACCTATTTCACTCTTTATGGCTATTCATCAAAGTAGAAGATTATTTTTGCGACATTGAAGCTTTCTGGGCACGCGTTGACGTGGTAAAAATCCTACTGTAAATAGGAGAAGAAATCTGTATCGTGGAGCATGTTCAAGGATCTACTGAGGAAGCAGTTCTACCCGGTGGGATTCCTTGAAGAGCGTTTGTACAAGTGATACGGCTTGCGTCAAAGATTCAATCAACTGTTCAAAAATACACTACAGAGTTTTAGCAGCAAGCGAGAGTCCTCAACATTACGACAGAGGAGTACTCTGTTTTTATGAAGTATATGACGAGTTTAAACGAATACATCCGGAAGGAGATGAAGCTATTCACGGTTGGGTCGATTACGGAGACGAGCGTGAAGTCTATTGCCATTGAAGTAAGCAGAAGAAGAGCAACGAGACAAAGGGAGATGCTAAGCAAATTGGAGGTGAGTCTAGTGGTTCCTAATCCGAGGAAAAGAAGAAGGATGATCCAGAAAAAATAGAATTGATTTGTAATCATTGCGAGAAGACAGGACATGTCGCTGATCGTTGATGGGAGAAGTATCCTCATCTCAAACCAAATGGGTTAAAGAAAAAGGAGGAGAAAAAGACATACATGATAGCACAAGGTCCGAAAAAAGTCCCAAGGATGACGAAGCCCAACAGCAGTCTCAACTTTATGACAGGGAAGCAGGCCGCGAAGGAGGACGAAGACCCCAGAGAACAGCTCTTTGTTCTTAAGTTACAATTGAAGACCAGTTTGATACATGCCATAATTGATTCAGGCAGCGAGAAGAATTTAATATTCGAGGTTTTAGTTCAGAAGCTGGGTCTGAAGACAGTCAAGCATTTAAAGCCCTATCCATTGGAAAGGATTCAGAAGGAGGTGGGGCTGAGTATAGTTAATCAATGCACTTTTAGATTTGCACTCCACGAGTCGTATATTGATAAGGTCACATGTGATGTAGTTCTATTGGATGTTTGTCAGGTTATACTGGGCAATCCGTATTTATGGGATAGATACGCAATCTACGAAAAATAGGCTCAGAAGTATACATTCACCAAAGATGGTGAGAAGTTCATATTTCGTTCGGCGTCTCTTCCGAAGGTGACAAACTTGGTGACGATGACCCGGACGAAGATGCTAGTGAATGCAAATAAGAAGTTTGTCTCGTTGTTTATTAGGCCTTATGAGGAGCTACTGAAAGAGGATTACATTTTAGAGCGAAAGATGACTACGACGAGACGAGAGACGAATGAGTCGTTTCTGGTTGGACATCAAGGTCAGGTTCCTAGCAAGACCAAGTGGTTCAACAAAGAAGGAGGAGCTCGAGAGTTTCTTTAGCTGAAGTTCTAACTTGAATGAGACTTTAAGTTTCTAAAGGGGGAGCCATGATACGGGTATATCTTCTCTGCTTCGAGAACTTAGCGATCATCATGAGAGCTTGAGGATAGATGATTCTCATGGTAGCCTGAGAATAGAAGCGTGAGCGAAGTCGTCGGTTGCGACGAAAACGGTCAAAAGCAGGAAAACGATAAAAATCAGGAAGCTGACGAAGCAGTTCTGGCCGGTCAACCGACGAGCTAGCACCGGTCGACCGATGAAGCTATGTTGACCGACCGAACAACCATGCCCAGTCGACCAAAGCATGCACACTACAAGTCGAGAATTAGGCGTTCTGGTCGGTCGACCGACACACTTGTCGACCGTGTCGGTCGACCGAGAGGGGCCGACCGGTCGACCAATGGAGGGAATATCGGTCGACCGAATCGGGTTTCCTGGGCTGATCTGGATTCCTGTTTTGCACGAATCCAAGTTGGGTTTGTCTTGGTTATTTATCATGTAGAGAATAGAGAAAACCCTAATCGTTGTTTATTAAGATAACAAGAGAGATATATATAGTCATACAAATAGGGTTAAGGTTAACGTGTAATAGCTTATTAACCCAATACTTAATTTAACACTCCCCCTCAAGCTGGAGCATAGATATTTATTATACCCAGCTTGTCACATATAGTAGAGAACACCTTTAAAGAAGTAGTCTTGGTAAGAATATCAGCAAGTTGCTGTGAGGACGGAGTGAATATGAGAGATACTATCTTCTTCTCTCAAGCATCTCTGACAAAATTACTGTCAACTTTAATATGTTTTGTCCTCTTATAAAACACATGATTCTGTGTAACATAAATGACAGACTGGTTGTCACAATGCATTGGCATAGGTCCAGGCTGAACAAAACTAAGCTCTGTCATAATCTTCCATAGCCACATCATCTCACAAGTAGTGTGAGTCATTGCTTTATATTCGACCTCTGCATTAGATCGTGATACTACATCTTGTTTTTTGCTTCTCTAAGTCACAAGATTACCTCCAACAAAAGTACAAAATCCGGAGGTTGACTTTTGGTCTCTCATGTCTCCAGCGTAGCTAGCATCAGAGAAAGTCGAAATGTGAGTATGCCCATGCTTCTTATATAACAATCCCTTGCCAGGATAACTCTTGATATATGCTAAAATCTTCAGAGCTGCTGTCCAATGAACTTCTCTAGGTTTGTGCATAAACATGCTCAGTACACCTACTACAAAAGTAATATCAGGTCTGGTAACTGTCAAATATATTAGCTTCTCAATTAGTCTCCTATATCGTCCAGCATCATCTAGTAGAGAGGTATCATCAAGCCACAAATTAACATTTGTCTTCATTAGAGTGTTTGCAGGTTTGTATTCTAAAAGACCTGCTTCTTCTAGTAAATCTAGCACATACTTCCTTTGGGACAATAACATGTTATGCTTTTAATATGCAATTTTAATCCCAAGAAAATACTTTAGCTTTCTCATGTCCTTAGTGATAAAATGACGGTTTAGATACTCCTTAGTCTCAGCTAAGACAACAGAGTCACTCTCAGTCAGCAGAATATCATCAACATATACTGCTAAAATAACCAAACCAGTTGTTGTGCGTCGAAGAAAAACAGAGTGATCAGACTGACAGCGTTGGAAATTAACATTAGAAATAACCTTGCTGAACTTATCAAACCAAGCTCGAGGACTCTGCTTTAACTCATAGATGGCCTTTATCAGTCTGCAAATAATATTCTCCCCCTGAGCAACATACCCAGGAGGTTGCTTCATTTAAACCTCCTCATCCAAATCACTATAAAGGAAAGCATTTTTCACATCTAGTTGGTGCATCGCCCAATCCATATTAACAGTCAGAAAGAAAAGAATTCTGATGGAGTTAAGACGAGCAACGGGAGAAAAGATTTCAAAATAGTCGATGCCATATGTCTGGATATAATCTTTAGCAACCAGGCGAGCTTTATAATGGTCAACAGACCCATCGGGACGATATTTTAGGGTATACACCCATCTGCAATCAACCACAGTCGCTCCAGTAGGAAGAGAAACCAAGTCTCAAGTCCTTTTAGAAAGTAGTGCATTCATTTCCTCATCCATAGCCTACTTCCAAGCTGGTACTAACATAGCTTCCTCATGTGACCTGGGTATAGATATAGTGAACAAGGACAAAGCAAACTGACGAAAAGATGGGTTGAGACGGTCATAAGAGACAAAAAGAGATATAGGATATTTCGGGCAAGACTGATTATCTTTTCGAAGAGCAATAGGGATATCCAAGTCAGAAGGAATAGAGGTCTCAACATGAGATGGACTGGCAGCTGGAGATGAAGGTTCAGCAGGAGCAGATTCAGGGGCATGTACTTTTGGACGGCGAGAGTATGTCAGTAAAGACTTCGGTGCAGGAGCTACAGGAGCATGTAATAGAATAGTAGTAGGAGCAGAAGAAGATAGTGGTATCTGTGGACAGCAAATAGTAGTGAAACCAGGCGAAAAATAGGGAACATACTCAAAAAAAGGTAACATCAGCAAACACAAAATATTTCCTGATGGGCGGATGATAACACCTATATCCTTTTTAAGTACGAAGTATCCAACAAAAACACATTTGATGGATCTAGAAGATAACTTATCCAAACCAGCAGTTAAATTCTGAACAAAACACGTAGAACCAAAGACACGGGGAATCACAGAGAATTGTTTTTTATCACGATAAAGATAATTGAATAGTATTAAATCATCAAGGACAGAGGAAGGCATGCAATTAATCAAATAATTTGTAGTAAGAACAGCATCAGACCACAAATACTTTGGAATATTCATATGTATCATCAGTGTTCTAGCAACATCTAGAATATGCTTATGTTTCCTCTCAGCAACTCCATTTTGTTGTGAAATGTGAGAGCAAGAAGTCTGATGAATAATGTCATTAAGAGCACAAAATTTTAAAACATCACTTTTCATATATTCCAAAGCATTATCAGTATGAAGAATACGAACAGAAGTAGAGAACTGAGTTTTTATTTCATTATAAAAGAGTTCGATAACGTGCGAGACCTCTGACCTCTCATTTAACAGATAAAGCCACGTCATGCGAGAGAAATCATTAACAAAGATAATAAAATATCAAAAATCTTGCACAGAAGGAACACGATAAGGACCCCAGACATCAGAATGAACCAACTCAAAAGCAAAGCTACTACGTTTATCATCTCGACTCTGAAAAATAGTACGATGGTGCTTACCCAGTTCATACGACTCACAACCTAAAAAGGAAATAGATGGCTGAACAGAAACTACCGATCTAAGTTTTTGTAGTGAAGGATGATCCAAACGCCAGTGCTACAATAAAGTAGAGTCAGATTGTGATGCAACAAGGCCAACCTCTGGCACACTGTCATCCAAATAGTACACACCTCCTCTCTCATGCCCCGAACCAATCTTCATCCCAGTTGCTAGGTCCTGAAAAACATAATAAGATGGAAAGAAGGTGACTTTATAGTTATTTTGTTTTGTAAACTTGCTAATAGATAATAGGCTAACAGGGAATTTGGGAACATAACACATCAGTTAGTTTTAAAGAGGAGGTAGCATGTACTACTCCATAACCACGAACTGGAGAAAGAATACCATCAGCAATGCGGATAGAAGGAAACTTATCAGAAAGATGTAAAGACACAAAGTGATCCTTTATACCTATCATATGAGATGAGACTCCAGAATCTAGTACTCAGTGTTTGTGAAAAGAAGCTATGTAAGCATCCATAGCTAAAGAGGATGCATGAGTAGCAGAATGAATGTTCTAAGAGAGGTCTAGTTGGTGTAATCTCTCATAATCTGCCTGAGAAATCTAAACAGTAGGAGCGGTAACAACTGGACCACCGGAAGTATTAGCAGAAATAGATGAGTGAGTCTTAATGGCACCCACGTTGCCACCCACGTTGTTTAAGATATAAATATGGATTGTTTAGGGTTTCTAAATATCAGATTAGAGTTTAAAAATGATAGAGAAGTTGTTCTTTATTTTAGAGCGATTGTGAAGAGAGGTTTTGTAATCTTTTACTCTTCATAATCTAGAGAATGTATTTTCCTTCGCCAGTTGAATTGTTTTGTGTGTTTTACTATTTTCTTCTCAAACCCACATTTAATAATTCCGCGATCAAAGGTGCTCCCTTAGCAACTCGTATCAACATCTGGTTGTTATACTTGTGAATTTGATTCATCTTACTTCTGTTTGAAATCCTGTAGAACTTGGGCAAATTTGCATTTGAAAGATTGTTACAAGTCTGTGTTAATGAAATTATCTCCTTTCGTTATGCAATAGTTCTAATTCAAGAGCATTGAACTTAGTGATTGCTTCTTGAAGCTTACTGGATAACATTTTAGTTGCTGTAAGTTCTGAATAAAATGGTTATTATTGTCCATTTAGCAGACGTTATCTGTGCATGAGTGTAGCTTTTCCTTGAGGACTGTAATGCATAAAATCAGCTAACTTGGGTTGCTGAGGTCTTGTTTGTGCTGAAGATCTTAGATTAGGCATTAGACCTTAATTCCTCCCATTGTTAAGCTTGTATGTGATAGGTAGATGGAGTGTTGATTAAAGAGCTATTCTGTTCATGTGAAAATAAAAATGTTGAATTATATTCAACACACTGAGGCTCCTGTATACTGGTGGAAGTCCATGTCTAATGTTTTGACTGTGTAAACAATGCTTTAGTATGTAGCATGTCATTATTATTATTATTTATTTTTTATTTTATTTGTAGTGCATGTTCTATCAATTTTCTTCTGTTCCAGCTGTTTATAATGCTAAATGATTCTAGTGTCGTTATAAGTTGGGTTGATTGTTGGAGTAAACTAGCGTTAGGCTTGTAAAGATTTCAATTATGGAGAAATGGGAACGGTCGAAAACCCAAAGAAATTGCTCAGATGGTCGATCACGCTTCACCCCTTCAAAGTGAAGTGTCTTTGTTCCTATAACTCCAGGACCAAAGAGTTCATTCAAGTTTCTGGTACATGGAAGATTGAATGTTCTTAGAGGGCCAAAGACCCTTGTGAGGAATAAAGATAAGTTATCTACGAAGGATGATATTCCAAGATACAAGTATTTTTCTTTTCTTCCCTTTCTCAAAGCGTTCTTATCTCCTTTATCCTGATTGCATATTTTTCTTCCTCAAGGTCATGATACTTTCATGCATATATTTTTGTTCGTCTGTTCATTTATTTGTTTGTTCTCTTGTGAAGCACGTAATCAGATAAGCATTTTAGCTTCATGTAATGGGCTGCTGTAAGTTAACAATGAACATCAAGCCCATATAATATTCCTCCCCACTGGGGCTTTGGGCTGTGGAGAATTCTTTCAACAAGCAGAGTAAATTAGATGTAGATATAGTTTCTATGATAATAGTTTGTTTATTAGGTTTAAGCTTGTGTTCTTGTACAGTCTGGTGTATTAATCAGATCATTTTGCTTTTAAGCTGAAGCTAATGCGTGACACGCTCACTTTAGTCCCATATGAACTAGTGTGAAGAAATGTTAGTGGTTTAAATTGACTAGTGTGAAGAATTGTTAGTGGTTTAAATAGAAAAATACCCAAAGCCTAAGAACAACTAGTGCTAGCATTTTGGCAGTGAACTTTAGCCAACATCGAGTTGCTCTTGGCGGGTCCCATGGAGCTAAGTGCTATACGTGGCTAAGTGCTACACCGTATGATGCGGTTGGAACCACTTCTAGAACACGTAGGAGCCACTTCTAAAATCCACATCGCTTGGCAAGTGACTCTGGGATGTGTCAATTGTCATGTCGTGACGACGAGGACGTCCTCTTTATTAGGTGGGGTGATTGTGACACCCTCACTTTAGTTCCACATGGACTAGTGTGAAGAATTGTTAGTGGTTTAAATAGAAAAAAGCTCAAGGCCTAAGAACAACTAGTGCTAGCATTTTGACGATGGATTTAAGCTAACATCGAGTTGCTCTCGATGGGTCCCGCAACTTACACGCGCTAACGGGCCCATGGGCCCGGGGCGTGACATAATGGGTTTCAAGTCAGCAATATATCATGCTAGCAGACTTTACTTTTCAGCATGATTAAGAACGTAGTATGTATCCTGATTGTAAGCAGTTTGCTTGCATGATATATATTGACTTGAAAGTTAAAACTCCTTAGCTTAAGACATACAGTGAACAGTATTATTTGCTTTGTAGTATGAATGACAAGGTTCTATAAGTAGTTTTTATTAAGAAGATTGTGCATATAACGGTGATTACTTTTAAGAGTAAATTCTGTTGGAGTTGAGGAAGCGGGATGAATTGAGAATGGAGGAAATAGGAGGGAAAATGAGAAGAAGCTAAGAACTTGAAGAAACTTTACATGAATTGCTTCAAAGCTTGATTACAAAGCTTACATTCAAGGCTATTTATAGCCTCACAAGGAATTCTCTAGAATATTTAGATTTTTCATGATACATCAAAATTCTAGAGAATTCTATATAATTCTACATACATCCATACTTAATATATTTTCTTCTTAGATTATTCTAGATATTTCTACTTTACATACTTTTTTACAAATATCCTAGAGTTTTCTAGAATTACAAATTATCTTCTAACACCCCTTCTTAATTTGTAATTCTCAACTTATTTCTAAATAGTATAAACTTTTTGGAGGGTAATGTTTTTGTGAAGATGTCTGCTAACTGTTCATTTGTTGAGATGAACTCTAGCTCGATCTCCTTATCTTCAACAAGCTTCCTGATGAAATGGTGACGAATCTCAATATGTTTGGTTTTAGTATGGAAGACTGGATTTTTTGTCATGGCTATTGCAGACTTGCTGTCACAATAGAGAGTAGTCGGTGACTCTTGGTCTTGTTGTAAATCAGATAAAATCCTTTGAAGCCATACTACTTCGCATGCGGCATTTGTAGCTGAAATATACTCTGCTTCTGCAGATGAGAGAGCTATGATCTATTGTTTCTTTAAGGTCCAGGATATTACCTTAGATCCCAGAGTGAAGACATCCTGAAGTGCTTTTGCGATCATCAATGCATCCAGCCCAGTCGCTATCAGTGTAGCCAGATAATGCATTGTCTTCTTCTGTTGTGTATTTGATTCTCATACTCTTTGTTCCTTAAAGATATCGAAGAATCCGCTT
The DNA here is from genome assembly GCA_022839385.1 of Asparagus kiusianus. Taxonomy (NCBI): domain Eukaryota; kingdom Viridiplantae; phylum Streptophyta; class Magnoliopsida; order Asparagales; family Asparagaceae; genus Asparagus; species Asparagus kiusianus. Next base: position 218,080 of record BQKN01000297.1, read on the forward strand.
CGCTGCTCCATAGTGTAGCTTACTTGGATTGCTCATGAATCTGGACATAATGCTTACAGCATACAATATGTCTAGCCTAGTGTTTGTGAGATAGATTAGCGATCTGACTAGGCTTCTGTAACTTGAGGCATCCACATTTGGCGCTCCATCTTTCGTTGATAGCTTTTCATTTAGCAATGCTGGTGTAGCTACTGGATTGCAATTCTTCATGTTGAACCTCTTCAGAAGATCTTCGCAGTATTTCTCTTGATTGATGAATATTTCTCCTTCAGTTTGTTTTACTTGTAGTCCCAGAAAATATCTCATCAATCCTAAATCTGTCATCTCAAAATCTTCTTTCATCTTTTTTTTAAATTCTTTAATCATCATGGTGTTAGTACCACAATAAATTAAATCATCAACATATAGGCAAACGATAAGGAAGTCCGTACCTTTTTTCTTCACATATAGAGATGGTTCACTCGGGCTTCTTTGAAATCATTCTCGTGGAAGTAGCTATCAATTTTGCTATTCCAAGCCCGCGGTGCTTGCTTTAACCCGTATAGTGCTTTGTGCAACCGATAAACCTTGTTTTCTTTTTTCTTGACTATGTAGCCCTGTGGTTGCTCGACATAGACTTCCTCTTCGAGTTCTCCATTTAGGAATGCTGACTTGACATCTAACTGAAATACTTTGAGCTTGAGTTGTGCTGCTATAGCCAATATCGTCCTTATGGTCTCCATACGAGCAACTGGGGCAAATGTCTCATTGAAATCGACTCTTGGTTGCTGAGAGTAACCCTTCGTGACTAATCGAGCCTTGAGTTTCTGAATGGAGCCATCTTCATTGTTCTTGGTTTTGTATATCCACTTAAAGCCAATGACCTCTTTTTCTTCTGGAAGATTCACCAGCTCCCATATTTTGTTCTTTTCAATCATGTAGATTTCTTCGTCCATTGCTTTTCTCTAGCCTTCATCTTGAACGGCTTCTTCAAATTTCTGTGGTTCACATGAGAAGAATGCTACGTCACAAGAGTCATAAATATCTTGAAGTGAACGCACCTTTTTAGGTAGTGAATCTGTGTCTGAAGTTGATGCATCTGAGGATCTTAGACTAGGGGAATCTTGATATAACGTGGCTCCTCTCGTTTCTTCTTCAATGATGCTTGGTGTTGAGGTTTGATGCGGTTCACCGTTCCATGTTCCTGCTTCATCGAAGATAACATCTCTGGAGACCACCAATTTATTAGTATCAGGATTGTATAATCTGTAGGCTTTGGATTCTTCACTATAGCCAATAAAGATGAGTTTTTCTCCCTTTTCATCAAACTTTTCCTTCCTTAGTTGTGTTGATTTATGTGCATAGGCGATACAACCAAATACCTTAAAGAAATCCACTTTCGCCTTTCGCCTATACCAAGCTTCATATGGCGTCTTCTCTGGCATAGTTTTTGTTGGTGATCTATTCAAGATGTAGACTGCTGTATATACTGCCTCAGCCCGTAGTTTGTTTGGGAGACTTTTACTTTTTAACATGCTCCTCGCCATCTCCACAATTGATCTATTTCTTCTTTCTGTTACTCAATTTTGTTGTGAAGTGTACCTTGTTGTTAGCTCCTTTTTAATTCCATGTTTTTTACAGAAATTTTGAAATTCATTGGAAGTGAACTCTCCTCCATGATCAGTTCTCAGAACTTTTAATTTGTGGCCACTTTGTTTTTCTACAAGAACCTTATACTCAATAAACTTTAAGAATACTTCTGATTTTGCTTTTAAGAAATATACCTACATCATTCTGCTATAATCATCAACAAATAATAAAAAATATCTTCTTTCATTTAATGATGGGGTTTGTGTTGGGCCACAAACATCAGAATGTACTAATTCTAACGGGGTTTTTGCTCTCCAATATGTTTTAGTAAATGATAAGCGATGCATTTTTCCATAAATGCATCCTTCACAAACTTTTTCTTCTTTATTTATGTGTGGGAGTCCTATCACCATATTCTTCATTTTTAGCAAATTTAGACTCTTGAAGTTTAAGTGGCCATATCTTTGATGACATAATAGAGAATCGTTATTTTCTTCTGATTTGAGTGTAAGATTCTCTATTGATGTTTTTAAGGGAAAAACTCTGTTAGGAGATATTTTTATTATAGCCACTATTTGCTTATTCTTGTCATCTATTATCACACATTCATTCTTAAAGAAATTGATTGCATAGCCTTTTTGAATTAATTGTCTCACACTAAGTAAATTTTGAGTTAGCCCCGGAACATAAAGAACATCTGAGATGTATTTCGTCTTACCTCCCTTTGTCTGGACTGCTATCACTCCCTTTCCTTCAATGTTTTGTAATTTTCCGTCTCCAAGCTTTATTTGAGAGCTTGTTTCATCCTTCAACTCTACGAAGATGCTCTTATTTCCTGTCATATGATTGTTGCATCCACTATCCAAATACCAAGTATCCTTTTCTTCTAATTGTGCATTAAAACATGAATAAAATAGGTGATCGGTTTCTATTTTTGTATAGTGGACTTCATTATTTTTCTGATACCAGCAATCTTTTTGGGAGTGATTAGCATTTCTACAGTTTGTGCATTTAAACTTACAGTTGTATGTGTTATGTCCAGACTTACTACATATTTTACAATAGGAGGTAGACTTACCTTTTGAGAAATCTTTATCTCTCTCATTAATTTTTCCTTGTCTCCTAAACTTTCTTTCATGGTAGTTGCCTCTTCTATCTTGTACTTTCTGAGAAAATCTTCTTTCTTTATTTTCTTTAGTTTCATCTCCTCATTTCCTTGAAAATATTAGTTTTGACTGAAACGCTTGCTCCACCTCTTGACTTGAAAATCTGCTTCTTCTAAGCTCATGTGACTCTAAAGAAGCCATTAGTTAATAAAACCTTAGTTTTGATAAATCTTTAGATTCTTCTATGGTAGCAACAATATGATCCCATGTAGGGGGAAGACTTCTTAGTATCTTCTCAACTATCTTCTTATCCTCTATTTTATCCCCATAGCTTCTAATTTGATTAATAATTGAGGTAACTCTATCAGAAAATTCTTTCATGGATTCATTATCTTTCATCTTTATGTTGTCAAAGTCTCTCCATAAAGATTGTAGTTTGATAGAGATTACCTTATCGGAGCCCTTGAATTCTTGTTTGAGTATGTCCCATGCATCATTTGATTTTGACGCGGACATTATTCGGGGGAAGATTGCTTTGCTTACCCCTTGTTGGATAAAGAGAAGCGCATTCACATCCTTTTTCTTGTTCTCTTTATACTCCTTTTGCTTTGCTGGTGTCCATGATGCTAACATTGCTGAGTCATCTGGACCTTCATAGCCTTCTTCGACAAGCTCCCAAAGTTCTTGAGAGATGAAGAGTGTCTTCATTTGGAAGCTCCAGAAGTCATAGTTTTCGCCGTCGAAAATGGGGACTAAGTTTTGAGAGTAATTGAAAAGAGAAGGGGCAATTGCTGATAAGGTGCCATTTAGAATGGTAGTGAAAGGCTAAATGCTTTCAAGATTGATTTGAGGTGGAAAAGGATGGCTCTGATATCAAATTTGTTGGAGTTGAGGAAACGGGATGGATTGAGAATGGAGGAAATAGGAGGGAAAATGAGAAGAGACTAAGAACTTGAAGAAAATTTGTATGAATTGCTTCAAAGCTTGATTACAAAGCTTACATTCAAGGCTATTTATAGCCTCACAAGGAATTCTCTAGAATATTTAGATTTTTCATGATACATCAAAATTCTAGAGAATTCTATATAATTCTACATACATCCATGCTTAATATATTTTCTTCCTAGATTATTCTAGATATTTCTACTTTACATACTTTTTTACAAATATCCTAGAGTTTTCTAGAATTACAAATTATCTTCTAACTTACTCAGTAGTTTCTTAATTTTCTCCTCTTATCTGGAGTTGGTTGTATGTTTGATATGCTGCTCAATATGGATGAGAGTAGAAACAAATGCTGTAATAGCATTTATAATCAAAGTCCTTGGAATGTACAAACTCTTTAGAATAACTGCTATCTATCACCGTTGCCTATGTGAGGAAGAGAAACAGATTGGTGGGTGGAGAAGGAAACTAAGACAGTGTAGTGTATAGCATAGTGATTGGGTTATCGTCAAGAACTTCAAACAGATAATCTAACATTCTGCACACTAGCATTGCTATGATATATTTTCTTCTTTTTATGATTGGAAGTCAACCAAAGTGTCGACGAATTCCAGAGAACTGTTACTTACCAAGTAGATTAAAGCCGCTGTGAGCGATACCAAATTGATGCTAGTAATTGTCCTTTCTTAAATATTCTGTTAGGCTGTAATTGTTATTCTGTATATCTTACATTGTCCATCAATGGATCCTTAAGGAGGTAAATGCGATAAGATAGTGAATAGCTGATAGGTACTTACTACTTTTTGGAGGGAAATTAACAATATGTATAATGTTAAATTGAGCATGCTCTGTTAAAATAGGTACCAGAAATGAACCACACACCCAAATGTCTGCAAAATGCAATAAAACAAATAATGGCACTGAAGTGAGCTCTCATTTCACATGTCATGGATTGCGGTTGATGGTTCTGACTTCCCTACTGAACCTACTATATGAATTTCATGCAGTGAATCATGCTTGCTGATAAAAATTGTGTGACCATCGCCGACCATCATTTATTATAACATTGACGACTGATGTACCTCCGATTAAACAAGTTTGATCTGGGGTCGTTGCAATTGTGCTGTCTAAATTATTTAAGACACTTCTGATTTAGATGGATTGCAGTAGATAATGCATGCGCCTTTTAATATATACCTTTCATTGTATATATTTTCTGATTAACTGCTTGGTTACATTTTTAATATACCTTTTGTCATATATAATTGGTGCACAACAAAATTGCTGATTACATTTGCTTAAAAATTTCTAATGTGTTATTGTCACATGAGCTGTGTCTCTCTGACATCCTCACCGCCTCCAGGATCATGCCCATTCATTTGACAGGTTGGTGAGTCATTAGATTAAAATAACCATATGTTATTTTGTGGCTATTACTTTGAATTATGTGGTGCGCGTAAGCTTATGCCTCCACTTGATGAAGTTACTGTTGTTTGCATTTATTTTTTTCCTTTAGCAACTGGATATCACTGCAGTGATGGACTAGAATCCTGTCCTGTATTTATGTGAGGAGCATACAATGCATCAGATTTAAAAAAAAAAATTGTTTTTGTTCTTTGTTTTTATTTTCAGGAGTTCTGTCAATTTGTGGCGGCATGCTAGAGTGCTGACAAGGAAGATGAGTCATTATTATCCTTAACAATTAGGTTCCTGTCATTGTTAGGTGCAGAAAGCCCCTCGATATGTCTTAGCTTGGAATTATTGTTTTAGTTGGGATGGTGAGGTTGGATATTAGTCCCTACACAATATAATACTGTAGCATGTGTTGACCAGTTGTTGTGATAGCTTTAATTTATATTTCTGGAGTCTGGTGTCACTTTTACTTCAGGTGGCTATTTTCTTTACTACGCCTCCTAAAACATTTGCAGGAAGTTTTTTTTTATTTTTCTCGGTGCAGAGGATGGTCAAATAACTTGCTTTACATAATAATCATGTAGATGAAGGGAATACCATATGAAGTACTCGTTGGTTGTGTAGTTGGCGAGTTCATTGCAGAACTGTAAATGCTTGCGTATGTGTACTCTAGTATGAAGTATGTAAATCATGTGACATTGTCAGTAAGCTATTTGTGTATCTCGTGCCTTTTCTTGCTTCACTATTATGTCCATCAAAGTTGGTGACAAATTCGAAATAGAATTTTTGGTGGTCAGGGTGATGGTCCTGATGGTTGTTGCTGGATCCTGCACTAACAATTAAAGAATCTTTCAGTGTTATTTAAGTGTTTATTATTCACTGAAGGATATGATTCCCTCTTTATTAACTTATTTAGGTATTGCTTATTCTTGGTATGTGTATCATGCATTTCTGCGCATCAAGTGTAGAGTATTTGTTATGTTCTTGAACAAAGTTGTGGTTTAATTTCGATTGAGCACGAGGTACAGTTATTCGAGTTCGTTTGGCTACTTGCGTTTGTTCAATATGAGTTATAGCTCAGCAGTTTGTTGCTGACTGGCCGTCGAACATGCTTGATTTGTTCCGAGCCTGATTTAATTTTAAAACAATTTTAAGCCTCTCTTGATGAATGAGCCAAGCCTCGTGGCTGTTACAGTTGTTTATTCGTGTTCTAATCAAAAAAAAAAAAAAAAAGTCTGATAAGTGTAATAACTAGCACAGTTCCATTTTCAGGGCTCTCTTTTCCTGTTGATTCGAGGAGGCAATCATATGAACCGGGCAAACTACGAGCTGTTGCTCAAATCATTTTGAGGCCGACGTTCATAAAGTTTGCCCTTTAAAAGCCTACATTGCTACAATTCGCTTTTGCATTATTGGTACCGGACGATACATTGGATTCTCAACTATTTATTTATCTGGGAACAAAGTTGAAGAATATTAATTACTATATGAATTCCCATCTCGAGTCTAGCCTTTTGCTTTGTGAATAGTAGGACGTATGCTTTCACGTTAGTAGTAGTCGATCCCAGTCATTTTGGTGGGGGAAATGATTGTAACCAGGACATCTTAAAATGAAAGGAAATAAAAACACTTGAATGCTTCGTGTTTTGTTTGCTTGGGGTTAAAGCGGATATACGCTCTCCATCACAAAATAATAATAATAAAAAAACGAAAAGAAAAGAAAAAAAGAAAATCCAACCAAATGCCTCAACTTTGAAAAGTTTAAGAAAATCCTTTTTTTTAACAATTTCTAACCTGGTGGCTTCTTTTAGGATCTTTTCTACATAATTTATTGTTAAAGACCACATGATACATGATTTAACCAAAGTATAAATAGCCAAACTTGACCTGTAAATCAGCAGAACTCGAAGAAAGGAATAATAACTAATCCGTAAAGTCAATGATACCAGCAACACAGTCAACTCCGCTGCCTGCCAACTTAAGAAAAGAACATAAGTAGTCAAAAAAGGATCAACTTTGTAATTTAGAATTTTAAATTAGATGGAACTGAAAAGAACAATATAATATTCCCCTCGTGTGATTTTCCCGCTGGGGACATCGCTGTTGGTTGCCGCCTGCGCCACCGTCCACGTTTTGGATAACCAGAAATATGCACGCGTATCGGGCATAAAATTACGAAATTGCCATTCCTTCGTCAACAAGCAATTCGCAAAGCAAATGTAAAATAGCGAAAGCATGTTTTTTTTTTCAGAAGTAAATAAATGCTTTATTAATGCTGCATCGATACAATAAGATAGTGCAAAATACAAGCAATATAAGTGAAGAAAATGAAGAGATGTCATAGACAATCCACATTCTTCTCCATGGATTTTTCACCAATCTAACAGCGATATAGTCGCGCTTTTATCCACTTCCTCACTGATTTATTCTCATTTTTAATTACTTTACTATTTTCTCTCCCACTATAAACTTCACGTAGCCGCGGTTGGAATAACATTCCACAACTTCTTTATCTTTTTCCTAGCAGTATAACACCTCCAACTAAATTAAAAAATCCTTCAATTTTTTAAGAAAACGCCATCAGCACTCCAAGAAATTGTGGGAAATGATTCCGAACTCCATTCAGTATGTCCCCACAACTTGGATTACAACAATGCCCCTGGTTTTTCTGTTTAATTACTTTGTGGCCTTTGATTTTTTTTTTTTCCTTTTAGGAGAAAATATTTGGTTTAAGTTATAATAAGCTAAGGCTGTAATCCCGTAGTACGATCCAAAAACGAATTAGGTATACCAGCCTTTCAGCATGAAACACGTGCAAGTTTTTATGTTATCACGCTCTTAATTAGAATATTAATTCGAACTGAAATTCCCAGCTAATTAAGTTTAGTTAGATCATCTCCTGCTTATACTGTCAGAGTAATTGAGAGACCACTGATTTTATTTTAATTGTTAATTGTTTAATGAAGTTATAATTTTTTCTAAATCTAACGCTCTCTTATTCCTCCACCCTATATAAATTACACTCCTTGCTACTTTACGTTCAAAAGCAAATTATAGCCATATGTGCAAATCAATTCAGTGATAAATATGATGGTCTCTCTATTACTTTCTGATAGTGTACATAATTCAAAATTGATAAATGAGTTGGTTAAGAAGTAATGTTCTTCTATATCAAATTTTTCTTTTTTGGCTTTTGATATTCGGACTCTATCCCAAAACAAATGAGGACATTTCTCCATGCGCAAATTTTGAGCAATTAAACATACATAACATTCTTTTCTATTGAAGTTCATACAAAAAATTATGTTTGATAATTTGGGGAAAATACTTCCAGCCCTTAAAACCTAAGAAAACTTGCCCCCCCCCCCCTCCCCCTCCCCCTCCCCTCCTCCTCAAGACTTTGTTAACGGGTGCTTTGCCCCTAAAAATAAAGATTTTATTCTCTGAGCCACCAAAACACAAAACGCAAGATATTAAAATATGTGAAGACCATAATATCATTCTCTCTCTCTCTCTCTCTCTCTCTCTCTCTCTCTCTCTCTCTCTCTATCATGATGTTACTGTGATAAAGTTGAAATGATTGAAGTGAATTGTTATTTTATTATTTTTGTTTTTTTATTTTCGTTGTTGATGAGGAAACTAATTGTTTTTGTTTGTATTGGGAGATTGTTAAGGTTACAGGTTTAATTGTTAAGGTTACGGGTTGGTTGTGAAGGTTATGAGTTTAATTGTTAAGGTTACGTGTTTAATTGTTAAGGTTACGGGTCGGTTGTTAAGGTTACGGGTTTAATTGTTAAGGTTACGAGTTTAACTGTTAAGGTTACGGGTTTAATTATTAGTGTTACGAGTTTGTTGTGTAGGTTAACTTCACAACAAAAACATAACATTCACAACCAACGCATATCCTTAACAACAAACTTGTAACATTAACAACCAACCCGTAACATTCACAATCAATCATTATCCTTAACAACAAATATTCTAAAAATATTATGGCTGTGGGGGTTTGAACCCCTAACCTCTTGTCCAAACTCCCAAACTTTACCACTAGGCCAAGTGACCCAAAATATTCATTCCACTCAAAATATATATACATATATATCCCAACGTGTAATCTTTACAACCGACCCGTAATCTTAACAACAAACCCGTAACCTTAACAATTAAATCCGTAATCTTAACAATTAAACCTGTAACCTTCACAACCAACCCGTAACCTTAACAACCAACCCGTAACCTTAACAATTAAACTCGTAACCTTAACAACCGATCCGTAACATTAACAACAAACTCGTAACACTAACAATTAAAACCGTAACCTTAACAATTAAACCCGTAATCTTAACAATTAAACCCGTAACCTTAATAATTAAACTCGTAACCTTAACAACCGACCCGTAACCTTAACAACTGAATCGTAACCTTAACAATTAAACCTGTAACCTGAACAATTAAACATGTAATCTTCACAACCAACCTGTAACCTTAACAATTAAACATGTAATATTAACAATCTCCCAATACAAACAAAAACAATTAGTTTCCTCATCAACAACAAAAATAAAAAAACAAAAATAATAAAATAACAATCCCCTTCAATCATTTTAACATCATCACAGTAACATCATGAGAGAGAGAGAGAGAATGGATCCATAACCTTAACAATTGACCCGTAACCTTAACAATTAACTCGTAACCTTAACAATTAACCCGTAACTTTAACAATCTCTCAATACAAACAGTTAGTTCCTCTCATCAATAACAAAAATAATAAAAAATAAAAATAATAAAATAATCATCATCAATCATTTTAACTATCATCTCAGTATATCATGATAAAGAGAGAGATAGAGAGAGAAGGGTATTATGGTCTTCACATATTTTAATCTCTTGGTTTGTGTGTTTTGGGGGCTCAGAGAACAAAATCTTTATTTTTGGGGGCAAAACACCGATTGATAAAGTCTTAGAGGGGGCACGTTTTCTTGGGTTTTGGGGACTGGAAGCATTTTTCCCTATTTTCTTTCATTTATGACATTGGTCTTTAGTTCTTCTATATCTAATATGTTTATAAGAGGCATGAATAATCTCAATAATATTGAAATGAGGGAATAAAAACCTTCATCATCATGTTGGATTTAATCTAATAAATCTAATTGTGGGCACATATGATTAAT
>BQKN01000297.1:253286-276095 GCA_022839385.1 Asparagus kiusianus
CCCCCCCGGCATACGGCAATACCAGAGTGGTTGATGGTTATCAATTGATAATTAGGAAGCCAAGGCATTGGTAATGCTCCATTTGGGTTGTTTAATTTTAGTCGATGTGGAAGGAAATGAGGTAACAATTCATAGCATGGTTTCGTATTTAAGTTCTTGGATGATAGATTATACATCTATTCACTTCTCTGTTTTCATTCTATCAGTAGGCGCTGAATGTTATTTATGTATCATGTCACATTGGAAATTTGAGATGCAGTTATTTTATGTAGTTCTATTTATAAATGCGAACAGGCCATCATTCATTTTCTATTATTAGACTAAGCGACAGAGGGACGTCTAACCTTTCCCAAAAAAGCATAACTAATCTATGGGTACAGCGGGTTCCTCGCAATCTGAGTGTAAGTTTATTAAATTATTACTTAGTTAATGATTTATTGCTTAATTAAATTATTACACTGTTACAATAAAATATCTGTTAAGATGAGTTGGAGTGTGATCTCAAAATATGGAATATTATAAGCGGTTAACATGCAAAAACCAAATTTTTAAAAAAAAATCCCAGAAGCATGACCCAGGAGGGTTCTACTTAATTAGACAAAAGTAGGTGCTATTTAGTTTAGCATTCAAACCCTAAAGAAAAAGTGAAAAATATTTTAGTTTAGTATTAAAACACCAAATAAAAGTAAGTTTTACAATTCAAAATTAAAGATTTATTCTTGGAAATTAAACAAAAACTTTTATGACGCCCTCTCTTCCCCAAACGCCCACTTTTTCAATCCCCGATTCAAATATTTCTTCCACATGCAAAACAAAAGAATTCATCTTTCATTTAAAAAATAATAAAGCAAAATAGAATAAAATTAAAATTAGATCCTGCAACCATCTCCACTCAAATCCTCCTAAAATCTCAACTAAAATTATAACTTTTAACGATATAAAATAAAACATCGCGAACTAAAGAATTCCGAGTTCTCAACTAAAATGGTAACTTTAACAATATAAAATAAAACATATAAAACTACAGATTTTCTAGATCGAGAGAGCTCCTAACATCTCAACTAATTTTATAACTTCAACGATACAAAATGAAAACCTCGCTCTCTCAGCACAGAGAGCCTTATTTAAGGTTATAGATTTTGAATACCTGCTAACAGTGGACAAAGTTATTAGGCAGCTTTTTGTGCAAGGCTCATTAGAGAAATAAAGAACATAATCACATATCAAAACCAATAACACCTATAACCTAGATAAGAGTAAAGAGTAGTCCAGAACCGGATTTGCAATTTTTAGACCTCCAGTAAGTTCCCAGTATCATGAATTTGATGCTTCATATGGAACCAGGTTAACTTGCATGTTATATAGCTCACTCTACAAACTTGACTAACTCGGCCGCCTTGAACACCAACCAATCATATGTTCTGATAGGATTAGCAAGCCTCGAATTATATTATTATGCAACCCCCAGGGGGCATGTGTGAAATGAATGGAATTTTCACTCTGCATGCCCGGTCAGATGCAGTCATCCTCCAATATTTCATCTTCAGCTGCCAGTGACAGCTAATAGAACCTCAAAAGCACTTTCTCAAGTTTCCGCTCAATACAACAATAAACATTCACCACAATATTCAGATCCCCATGCATGCATCATCTGAAAATGTTGAGTTCACCATATGCTAACTGATGATTTATTGATGAAGCAACTTTCACTGCAAGGAAAAGTTTTATCATGCTGCATACTGAAATCATAACTAAAAGGCTAAATGCCACTTAAATACCCTATTCTTTCACCACCTTTACACTTTACACTTAAATACCCTATGTTGTAAAAAGTAGTGCTTTACACTTTACACTTAAATACCCTATGTTGTAAAAAGTAGCGCGTAAATACCCTAAGTTGGAAAAAAGTAGCACTTTAATACCTTAAGTTGTAAAAAACTAGCACGTTAGTATCTTTTGTTAGTTGCACGTGGGAATATTGCACATGACATTTTTGTAATTGTATTGACCCTATTTATTATCATATTTACTAGTACACCTATCCTCCATCTTTTTATTAAATTTCTATGGAGGGGTATTTTTGTCATAACAGGTTTTTCTGATGGCAGTTAACATATTCTAATGGTGGACAATTTAGGGTATTTATGTGCCACTTTTTACAACTTGGGGTTTTTTAGTGTAAAGGAGGTGAAATATTAGGGTATTTAAGTGGTGAAATATTAGGGTATTTAAGTGACATTAGCCTAACTAAAACTAACAAGGGAATATAAAATAAACCTGTACAAAAGATAAACATATAAAATAAAGGATGCAGGAATTTACCTGTTTATACGCCTCAACTGGTCAGAAAGTTCCTCAGAATTTGAAAACTAATCGAAAACAAGGAGTTCCGTTCTGCTCACTGGTTTATTGTTTTATGATAAGCAACCTGCAGAAATAAACAAAGATCTCAATAATTTCAGTTTTCAAATACATTAGCTGTGACAAAAACTCAGATTTAGACTTCATCATGATGAGGCATTGAGCACTGATACACCTGCAGTTAAAATTTCATTGAACATGCAGATGGTACCTTCCATTTCTATTAAGTATAGAAAATCATCTTCAATACGAAGGAAATCTGATTTGATCTTTTGGTGATTATTCTAGTTGGTTTACCAGCAACGGAGAAAGAAAATCATTACTGAATGTGCTACTGAGGTCTGGTTCAGTGATACAACTGGAAAATGGGTTAGCATGTACCGGATTTTACAAGAGGAAAATGAAAACACACATTCGTTTCTTTTATAGACTCTCAAATTCTTTTTCTAGAAACTTGCAGATTCATTACAGACTGGGACGTCTTTATATAGATAACAGAGGACCCTTCCGGAGAAATCTTGGTTTTTAAAAATAGTAGTTGCGCGTCTTCTCTTTTAGAAAGTAAAGTTGTCGTGTCCTTTACTTTTCAAAAAACAAGGATATCGTGAACCTTTTGGAAAAATGATGACGTTTACTTTTTAAGTGGCACCTTTGCCAAAATCACCTATTGGATAGTGATCGCGGCTTTTACAGCTGTATCTCCTTTTCTAGATGTACTGCATTTTGTTTCAAGAGACAAGATTAGTAAAACCCACCATACTTCTAATCTCTTTCCAAAGCAGTTTCTTGATCAAATGATCGCACAACGGAAAAACTACAACCCGTACTCATTATATTGTTCAATATATTCCTAGATTCACAAATATAGGTGCTGATTATCTTTCCAAACATGACTAGTTCGTCATCAGGGAAAAAAAGCCTAATAAAGACAAACCATCTCTTCCACTTCGTACAGAAATAAAGGAAACAGGTAAGGATGAAATATCCCCAATGCCTCAAATAGCTCATGTTATTAATAAACATCTCGATCTTCCTGATAAGAAAAGAGATAATGAGATAATAGCCCAATTCCTCACCTCCTCTTAAGAAATGCTTACTAGTAGTTAAAATCAATGTTTTAAATATCAGTTATCAAAGACTAATCGGACGGTCAAAATCCATATCAGATAGCGGATATCGGGATAAATAATATTTATCGGAGTGATATTACCGGATAGTGTATATACATATTATAATATCCTAAAATACAATCTAATCATACTTAATGAAATATAAACATGCCAAAATATAAATAATCATGTTTAGGATAACTAACCAATGGTAAAAACTTGCTTCTTGATCACACGATAAAACCATACGAGTGCATAGTTAGTAAAAATGGAATAACATACAAGCAAATAACAAGATAATATAAAGAATGAAGAATCATCAATATAATTATTGTGTAATCACGAGATTCTAAATTAACTTAGATGAGATTTAATAGTTTTGAGCCATGTCAATATTCATAAACAAACATAAGATAATAACCAAACAACCAAGTTCCAAAAACAACAAATAGTTAATAATTCTTAAACATCCAAAGAGCAAACCCAAACTCAAATCAAAGGCCGATAATTCCGATATTTTGAGCCAAAAATTCGGCCGATAACTCACTTTATCGTCGCATTATTACCGATAAACGTCCAAAAAGAATAACATATTTAAAATTAAATTTATCATAGCGGAAGACCCTCAAAACCGATAAATTGCCAATAATATCGGTTTATCAGCCAATATTTAAAACACTGGTTATAATCAAGCAATGAGGTGACTTTTATAATATAGGCAAAACCTCACTGTAGGTTCTTAATGTATTAGCCAAATTTCATTTGAGTCCCTAATGTTTGAAAGTCATCAACAAAGATCCCTATTGTTTTCTCTGCCATCAAATTAGGTCCTTTTTGAGATTCTTTGTTCTCTATTACTGACGTGATAGGTGACTGGATTGTCTTTTCTCTCTTTTTTTTGCCACATAAACCCCTACAAGTTTTAAAATTTATAAATAACACCCTAAAAGTTTAAAAAATTTATAAATAACACCCTAAAAAGTTTAGAACATAACAAAATATCCTACTAAAATTTTCAAAAGCTACAACTAGTTTGCTACAACTTTTACAACCAACCCCCTAAAAGTTTTGAAAATTACAAAGAGCATGCTGAAAGTTATTTATAATTTAAAAAACTTTCACGGGGCTATAGAGATTTTGAATGTCTGTTTGTAAAAATTTAGGGGCTCATTTATAGTTTTCAAACCTTCCGAGGTTGTTTGCATATTTTCTAGGAGGCTTTTTATAAAATTTTAGGGAGTTACAACCCTTGTCTTGAAAATATACAAACAGCTCCTCGAAGTTTTAAACTATAAATGGACCCCTAAATGTTTTATAACTAGACCCTAAAAATTTTTATAAATAGTCTAGTGTATTTTTCAAAAATTTTAGGGTTCGGTTGAAAAAAAATTAGTATCACTTGTAGGTTTTGAACTTTTTGGGGGGTCTATATGTAATGTTTAAAAGTTTAAGGGTGTTATTTCTAACTTTTAAAAGTTATAGGGGGTCACACGACAAAAAGGAGAGAAAAAAGATAGTCCAGCCAACTGCCACATCAGCAATAAATAATAAAAAATCTAAAAAAGAACCTAACTTGATGACAGGGATAAACGTTATGAATCTTTGTTGTAACGCCCCGCCCCGGAATCCCGTAGTCGGTACGCTACTAGATCTGATGGACTGGCCTCACAAACCACCACATGTCTTTTCAGCATGTTTTGTCCTCACTCACGCGCTCCCTGAAAAACTTCCCAATGGGTCACCCATCCTAAAATTTCTCCAGGTCAAGCACGCTTAACTTTGGACTTTCTAAGAGTTAGGTTCCCGAAAAGAAGATGCATCTTGGTGGTATGAGTATTCCAATCAAATCTATCAATACTAATCACATCACCCTCTCAAGGGTCGGGGTATTACAAATTCCCCCACTTAAACTCACAACGTCCTCGTTGTGCTAAATCATATCATCCAAGACCATACCATCCGTGTGAGATTCTAAAGGTGGCTCCTACGGCCTCAAGAGGTGGCTCCCGCCCTCTCGACGTAGCACTTTGCGCCGCATAGCATTTAGCTCTCACAATTCCGATTGGCTTGGCTCTGATACCATTTGTAACGCCCTGCCCCGGAATCCCGGAGTCGGTACGCTACTAGATCTGATGGACTAGCCTCACAAACCACCATATGTCTTTTTAGCATGTTTTGTCCTCACTCACGCGCTCCCTGGAAAACTTCCCAGGGGGTCACCCATCCTAGAATTTCTCCAGACCAAGCACGCTTAACTTTGGAGTTTCTAAGAGTTAGGTTCCCGAAAAAAAAATGCATCTTGGTGGTATGGGTATTCCAATCAAATCTATCAATTTTAATCACATCACCCTCTCAAGGGTCGGGGTATTATATTTGTTGACTTTCAAATATTAAGGACTTAAATGAAATTTAGCTAAGACATTAGGAACATATATTGAAGTTTTGCCACAATAAATATTGACAATGTATTCCCCAAAAGAAAATATACTCAACTAGCTGAGTACATTAAAATAATTACCCCGCCTAATAATATTTATGAATGTCCTTATTATATTAGGCGTATTAAACATGCTAGAGAACCTCACCAAAAAGGAGGTAACTAAAGGCGAGTTTGATATCGTAAGAGGTAAAACAAACGAGAAATAGAAGAAAAAACTTCTCAAAATAAGAAGCCAAATATTCCTGATCATCACATTTTATTACATTTTTAAATCCTCATTATCTATTTTATTAAATATATCGACTAATAATGAGTTTTTATCTTAATTTTTACGTAATAGAGAATTAATGAATAAGAGTCCAAAAGAATCAAATTCCTTTAATTTTCAACCTTTTATTGAAGCATAAGATCAAACCAACCTCTTGTAATGTAAGTTTTTATTTCTCTTTTATTTTCTTGTTTCAGAGTTGTAAGTTTTAGGATTTTATTTTCTTATTTTTATTTCATGTTTAATAGATTAGATTTATTTCATGCTTGTAGTGTATTTTTTCTTCATGCTTTATAGAGTAGATTTATTTTCTTACTCTGTATTGTTTTGATTTTCTATTTCTTTGTTTTATTGCTTGTAGTTTAGATTTACCTCCTGCACTTTTATGCTTACTAGTATAAGTTTTATTTTCATGTTTTTATTTTTGCAATATGAGTAACTAATTCATGTATGAAATCTAGAATTGTATGAAATTAGTTTAATTTCTTTTATGGTTTATAAATTGCTCTTTATACTTAAAATGATTATGTTTAGGATAATTAACTTGAGAACTAATTGATAGAAACAACAACCAAACCTATATCCTAAATGTTTGGGGTCGGCTACACGAATCCTATTTTTTATTCCTTTCTTTTATTCCATTCTATTACGGCTCATCTCCTCCGTTAAATTAGTCCTAATTATATCATTCTTAATTACTTCTAACCAAGTCAATCTACGTCGTTCTCTAGATCTCCTAGCTCCATTAACTCTAATATTATCACTTTTCCTAATCGGTACACTAAGGGTCTCCGTTGTACATAATCAAATCATCTTAATCTATTCTCTTATTTTATCCTCAATAGGCGCAACCTCTAATTTATTACGGATCCACTCATTTCTTATTCTATATTTTAATGTATACCTATAAGACTATCGCAACATTCTCATTTTTACTACTCATTTTTTGAACATGTTTTTTAATTGCCCAACATTCTGATCCATAAAGCATAGTTGATTTTATAACCGTCCTATAGAATATTTCCTTTAGTTTTATAGGTATTCTACGATCACATAAAATTCTCGAAGAACTAATTGATAGAAAAAGAGTTTATTAATCTTTGGTTATCTTGAGTGATTAAATAGGTTTTGCTTATTCATTTCTAGAATTATTATCTAGTTACTTGTTTTATGAATGAGAATTTTTGCTTGGATAATAATTTGATAGGTTATGTTTTCTTTAAGTGCTTTGATTATGCTTAGTAAATCTAAAGTAATAAAATGATGAAACGAGAGTAGTTCATAAATCCTAATTGTAATTAACTAGTGGCTTCAATTCTAGATTCCTAACTTTTCCATTTGTTTTTCCTAAATCTTTCGTGATTTGATTTTTTCTCTTTCTTGATTTTATTTTATTGATTTATCTTTTCTTCCCACTTGCTTTTCTTTTCTTGTTTCCAATTCTTCTTATTTTCTTATAGTCCTTGTTTTCTCTTCAGTTGTTTCCTCCTTTTCTCTTTCTCCCCCCTTGTTTTAACTTTTTTATTTTTGTGACAATTCCCTCTCTAAATCTCTACACATTCTATTTTATATCTTTTTGTCCATACTTTTTTTAGGACCAAATTTAGTATTTTCAAACACACATTCCTTGTTTTCTTTTCAGTCGTTTCCTCCTTTTCTCTTTCTCCCCCCTTGTTTTAACTTTTTATTTCTGTGACAATTCCCTCTCTAAATCTCTACACATTCTATTTTATATCTTTTTGTCCATACTTTTTTAGGACCAAATTTAGAATTTCCAAACACATATTCCTTGTGGGTCCGATATCTTAAATACTATACTTGATAGTTATAGTCTTGCAATTTCCATGTTTTATGCTAATCAATTCTCCAAGAACATTGGAAAAAATATCCACTATTTAAAGTTATTGTAGCCAAAAACTGGTATAACACCAGTTTACCAAATGAAGACCACACATCTATAAATAACTTATGGAAGAAACTCCAGCAGTTAAGAGTTTCCGCTTCTGACACTAATACTAATATCTGCCTTTCAGCATTAAAAATCATTAAAGAAAAGAATCAAAAAATCCAAGACCTTGAAAAAAGGTACTAAAAAATACAAAGGTATTGTTGAAAACCTCGTCAATCAATCATCCTTAACAATGTCAAATAACAATGTCAAAGGCAATGAAGACACAAAAAGAGCAAATAAAAAGTTCCTTAGAATCAAGCTCAAAAGGATTTATGTAGAATCCTTATGGAAATTGAAATCAAGTATCTAGCAATGACTAAAATTGATGATTTTGTCGAATTAATCTACTATTTCAAGTTTGATACATCAAAGTATCAGACTCAAAGGAAGTTGAAAGAAATGTTCAACAGTAATTAAAGGAACCTGATGGATGATCAGGAAATGCTCTCATTTTTTGAGAAACTTAATGATGATGGGATAATTTCATTATTTAAAATCAGCTTCTCAAATCATACTAAACTAGTATGACAGACCACAGATACTAGCTTGTTTTGAGCTCATATCCACCTAGAAGGAACATAATAAAAAATGGCTATAATTCATAAGATGCATGTTGATAAAACTAGACCCGAAGAATACAAAACCCTTCATTCCTACTATTTATAGCCAGGCACTTGAAAAAACCGGAAAGTTTCAAAGAGTATTTGAGTTCACCGTATAGTCAATATGCGAAGAATGAAAATTTTTAAAATTTTATCCATCTTATCAAATCTCAATATTAGAACCCTAAACAAGAGAAGCCCTCTTCAGACATTCCTTTTAATGAAAAAAATGTGATTTTGAAGAAGAAAAAGAAATAGCGGCAATCGAATTCTTTAAAGCCTTTCATTATAACCATGGGAACATGATTATCCAAGATCATATCAAGGTTGCTGATAGCGGATCGCGTCGCGTCGCGGAGAGGTACCGCTCAGGCTATTTCGGGCTATTGCGACAAAATAGCGGTAAATAGCGCACGGTCAAATAGCGGCCAAATATAAATATATTTAAAAATTCTAAATAATAAGAAAAATGATATAAAAATCTAAAAATTCTACAAATGCATAATTGATGCCGAAACATGAAATATTTGTGTAATAATTACATAATATTAACAAAGGGCTAATTATAAATATTAAAGAATGAAAAAACATACCTGTTTAATAAAAAGACCGTTATCAACTCATCACAAATGCCAGCCAATAGTACTCACGACATTCATTCTCCCAAAATCCTAATTAAATAACAAAAACTTTTCTTCCTCCACCTTTTGAAAACAAACTATATATATAAACTAAACAAATACCCAATACCAGTACTCTGCCCCCTCTCTCCAATCCATTTCAAACCCACCCGACCCTAGGGCTAGGGCTCTCTCCTCTCGCCTTCGTCCTTGAGACAATGGAAAAAAAGAAAAAAAAAGTAAAGAGTTACAGCACTAATCGGAGGAAGTGGGAAATTCGACGTTGACCGGAGGCGAGTCGATCAGTCCACGAATCTGGAAGTTGTCGCTATTGGTGACGGAGTCGACATTGACCAGAGGCAAGAGAGGCGATAGGCGGGAGTGGCTGTTGGTGAGGAAGTCGTCGATGTTGGTGAACGAGAACGAGAGTGAGAGGCGGGAATCGGGAGAGAGGCGAGATGCGGGAGTCGGGAGAGGCGGGAGGGAGGCGGCTAGGGCATCTTGAGTATTGGGTTTGGGAATCACAGGCGAAGGGGGTTAAATGAAATGGATACGGGTCGGGTTCGGGTCGGGTTGGGGGAGATTTTTGTTATAGCTGTAGCGGGGTTTAGCGCTATTAGGCACTTTTTAGCGCTAAAAGGCGCTATTACGCGCAATTCGAGCAATAAGTGATTTTTTCCGCTTAACAACACCGCTATCAGCTGAAGCGTGGCGGAGAAGCCCCGCGACCGCTATTCGCGGTGCTATTGCGCCGCGATTAGCCGCTTTTTACAACAATGGATCATATTATCCAATGCATCCCAAAATTCACATTCAAGGAACAAGATCTGCAAGAGGAATTCAAAGAAAGTATGATTTTAGGACCAAAGCTCAAAAGGCAAAAGATCATTATGAGACAATGAGTACGGGTTGCAGTCAAGGTTTTAAATATCGGTTATCGGGGATTTTTTGGACGGCCAAAATCCTTATCGGATAGCGAAAATCGAGGATATATCTGGGATAAGTAGTATTTATCGGAGTGATATACCGGATGGTGTATATATATAATATAATAACTAAAAAATATAATCTAACCATGCTTAATGAAATATAAACATACCAAAATATAAATCATGTTTAGAATCACTAACTAATTGCAGAAAGCAGGTCGGGTCGGGTTTAAAAACTCAACAATCCAACTCAAAATGCTCGGCCGATAATCCCGATAAAAAAGCCTTACTTATCGGCCGATAACGCCGATAACTCGCCGATAAACTCTCCAAAACGATAACTGATTACAAAACCAACTTATCCTAGCGGAGAGCTCTTAAATCCGATATTTAAAACAATGGTTGCAGTACTACCCCTGTGCGACGTTTGATCAAAAAACTGCTCCAGAAACAGATTAAAAGTATGGTGGGTCCTACTAATCTCACCTCTTGAAATAAAATGCTGAGCACCGAGAAAAGAAGATAAATCTATAAAAACAACGATCATTCTCCAACAAATGCTTCTGGAAAATATGTCATGTAAAAAGTAGATGCTATCACTTATCCACTGCGATATCCTTGCTTCTGAAAAGTAAAAGACATGACACCCTTACTTTCCAAAAAGAAAAGACATGTAACTACTACTTCTAAAAGCCAAGATTCCTTCAGAAGTGTCCTCTGCTATTTATATAAAGAAATTCAAGTTTGTAAAGAGTCTGCAAGTTTTTAGGAAAGGAATTTGAGTCTGTAAAAGAAAAGAATGTGTGTTTTCATATTCCTCTTATAAAATATTGTTGCTTTAGAAGTGGTATCAAAGCTTCGTCCAGCCTGAAGTCTTGTATTGTAATATAATCTCTGTAAGTATTTCTAATTAATTATGGAGTGAATTTTCTTTCTTTCTCCAATCTTGGTCTACATTATGTAGTTTATTTCTTGCTATTATACTTTGTATATTTGTTTGTCAATCACGCTACGCCTACAGGTAAGAAACAAAACTAGGTTGTGCTCTCTTTCTAAACCAGCATGCCAAGATTGCGATAACTCTTTATGTGACAGCAAGTGTGTTGCTGGTTTCGAGTCCTTAGTTTGAACGGAAAATCGGCTCAAACAGTGTGTTTAGTTGGTGAGAACCAGGTCAAAGCATTGGTTAACAAATAAATTATAAAATGTTGAAGTAGGAACTAAGCTATATGAGAAAAGATAAGAGAAACCGGAAAGATATCAATACAATCATGTCTAGAATTTATACAAGAAACATGTAAAATAAATGCTGAACCCAAGCGTTACAGACACTTACTTCATCTTCTTAAAGACTCTACAGAGTCAACATCTAACCAAGATTTAGCATTTATGCTAAATTCAGTAATAGATATCATACATCCAATACAGGAAATTAATATTTTAAATCTTTAAAAATAAATTGAAGAAAACAAATCCTTGAAAACCAGTGTTGTTCAAGGAAAAACCAAAGTCCAAGACCATAACACCGAGGTCACTGCTCGTACGTGGCACTGGACTAATCATCTAAATATGATGATGATGAAAACAAAGAGTCTAACTGACATCCTTCAACCATAAATCTACAATCCTTCAGTCACAACTCCACCTCCTAACCCATCCACTAGTAACCATCACCTTATGTTAAGTTTGCTGAAGACTTTATCCCATATTTTATTCCTGAAATGTCCAGACCCGCTTCAGCAACACCTTCCTCTTTGCGAAAGCGTGGTGATTTACCAACCCATATGCGGGCAAAGGACAAGCAATACCACCAACACCAATCAAAGAAGTCAAGCAACTCAATAATATACCAGTTGCTAAAATTTTTGAAAAAATAATTCATACAATGTTGTCACTTTTATATAATGATAGCCCCTTATTACGTTTTGGTAAAAACCCTAGATAATGTACCATCCAATAAAAGGATGAATACAAAAGGAAAAATATCAGAGTTGGCCGTATAACAGATAACCTTGAAGACAAAAAGGCGTTTAAAATTCAAATAGCTGAGCTATTCAAACTCAAACTAATTCAAAAAATAAAATCGAACCATTCTTCTCCAACCTTCATGGTAAGAAACCATGATGAATAAAAAGAGGAAAAGCTAGGATGGTCATTAATTATAAAAAGGTTGATGAACGCACCAAATTTGATGGATTCTTCATCCCAAACAGTGAACTATTATTGCAAAGAATCAAAGATGCAAAATGGTTCAACAAATTTGACGGAAAATCAGAATTCTAGCAAGTTAAAATACATGAAGAAATTAAAAAAGCTAACAGCATTCAACTGTACTAATGAAGGACGTCATGAATAGAATGTTATATCATTTAGTCTAAAAAATGCTTCCTCAAATATTCCAGAAATGGATGAATAACAATTTTGGACACCTCCTTTTTGTTGTTGTCTATATAGACGACATCTAGTGTTCTTAAAAACAAAAAGACGAACAACCTGATAGCAGCAGCACAGCCATTACTTACTCATGGAGTCATTTTATCTCCTAAAAAGGTCATCTTAATGAAAGAAGATATCGAATTTTTTAAAAAAAAAGAATTAAATATGGTCATGTTGAATTACAAGACCATATCACTACCAAGATTAAAGAGTTCAAAGATAATTATGAAACTCTAAAAAATCTACAAAGCTTTTTATGGTTACTAAATTATAGGAGAAGGTATATACCTAATCTCTCAGAAAAAAATTCTTCACATTAGAATATGCTTAGTGAAGAATAAAAGAAATACAGAGAAATAAAGGAATCATCATATAGGATACTGAGAAATCAGAATAACCCTCAATGACGGACAATTACTAGATAGGACAAATTTTCGAAAGCAACCCTTTTGGGTTTTTATTTGCAAAAAAAGACCGGGTTTGAAAAAAATTGTAAAAACCGACCTGTTTTTAGCCCCCTGGCTGAAAACAGGTCGGTTTTTTTAATTTTTTTGGAAAACTTCACGGGAGTTGAACTCCCGTGAAGTTTTTCTCATAACAAAACTTCACGGGAGTTGAACTCCCGTGAAGTTTGGGAAAAAAAATTTCAAAAACCGACCCAGTTTCAACCAACTGGGTCGGTTTTTATAAATAAGATTGAAATGGGTCGTTTTTTGCAATTAAAAACCCAAAAGGGTCTGTTTTGAAAATTTCTCCTTACTAGATATTGTCAACATCAAAAAAGAAATGCTTCAAATTGCTCGTTTTACTAATAAACATCTTGATCTTCATGATAAGGAAAAAGATATATTGAGATAATAGCCTAATTCCTCACTTCCCCTAAGGAAATGCTTACTAGTGGTTATAGTGAAGTAATGAGTTGGCTTACTTTTATAATATTCATGATGAATTTGCCAAAAGAAAATATACTCATCAGTTACAACTTTTGCTAAAAAATATTGTTCAGTTCTTCAAGATAAGCAGTTGTTTTAAAATAAATAACATCAAAATAGGCTAAACTACCAGATGGTATATTTTCGTTGACCATAAGCACCAGGTTGATATTTTTTCTTACTTGGGTGACAACAAGGTATATAAAATGAGACGGTGACAATAAGACCTGTTTTTTGGCCAGAGCAAACTTTCAAATGACTAAACGTCACGTGACTCATCATATGGTGCTAATGTGGCTTCTTACGTGGCAAGTAATTGGTCTCATTCATTTGATCTAAAAAGGTTTTTTTTTCCTTTCAAATCATGGCTTAAAAGGATGGGGTCAAATTGGGTATTCTCCCTCCTAGAGTTAAATTGGGTTAGGGCAATTGAAATGAGTAGAGTCTCTACAACTTGGAAAAAAATCATTCACTTCCTCACATGAACAAAGAATAGAAGAAAGAGAGAATGGGGGAAATTTGAGGATTTTTTTCCTCCATAACGGTTAGTTAAAGATCGCTCTTAAACCTTTGCCACATAAGCCCAATTTAGCCACGTAAAATGCATGTGACTTGTTACATGAGGTAATCTCGCCGGAAAATTACAGGTCAAAAAATAGGCCTTATTGTCATCGTGTCCCGCTCTACATATCTTATAGTCGCCGGAGAAAGAAAATAGACCAAGTTGGTAATGAGGGTCAACAAAATATACCAATTTAGTAATTTAGCCTATAAAAATGTGGAGAGCATTTTGAAAAAAAAAGGACTATTATTATTAACTAAATGCAACCAAACCTTATGAAAGCTAGTGTGAATTTCATGGAAAAGAATACTCCTGCTCAATACCAACAAATCACATTAGATTGCCGTATAGTTTCAATTGCATTCTGCTACTGGTAAATAGCCTTCAAGCAATCTCTTGATTTGGAAACCTTAAGAGCTTAATGAATACTAGATGATGTTTTCAGACAGAACTTACTGAGATCATTATGCTTCAGAGCGAAGAGAACACTAGGACAATTGAAATTGCTTCAATATAACCTCCTACATGCACTTCTACATTATAAATTATGCAACTTCTCGACCAAAATGCACATACCGAAGTTGAAGTTTTCAGCAACTCCCTAATGGCCATTGTGGCATAGCATGAACTTGGGAGAGTGAACCCTAACTTCAAAGCTACCTTGGGAAGGTGAGCGCCAGATTTGTCACCAGGGTCCTCACACGACAAATTCACTCCACTAGCATTTGCAGAAAGACAATCAGCAATTAAGCTCAAGCTCTCAGGTTGGCAGACTTCAACTTTGCTGTCATGATTTCCATTAGCACATCCCTCTATCTTCCCATCCTCATAAGGGTTTGATTTGGATATGACATCCATATCAGTTTCTGCCAGGGGCACATCTCCATCTGTGTAAGTTAGTAATTCCCTGTAATCAGACAAATAGATGTTTCACTGGTGACTAGCTTGCTTTGCAGGAAGTACCTTTGAAAGAATAAAAGCAGGCTCAAACACAGGATTAAATGACGTAAAATGTACATACCACACAAAGTCAATAGGACGCTGGAAAACCCTTCTATAGTTTCCAGTCATACTAGTAATTGAGAACTCCCTAAAATAGGCAAAAGCATTATCATTCAGCGGAAGACAAAAAGAATAAATCAAGCAAGCAACCAAAGCTAATGGAAGAAGCAATATAGCATGTTGCCGGGAGAAGTAAGCATTATATGAGGTTCATTACATTGATGTCATATAGGTGCAGCAACTTACTTGGCACTGTGGACACTCTCTGCCAATTTGACACCATCCTGGTTCAATAGTTGGAAACAGAAAAAAAAAAATTTATGAGCTTTAACACAAAACAAAGCAAAAGAGAAAGCAATATTCAACATGTTCTGGAAACATAGCGAACCACTATTAACACGGACAATGCAGTAGAATGAGATCCTATGATGTTAAGTCGGGTTTGGACACTACTTAAGCTGTGTTAGATCTGCCTCCTCGACTATGAAAGATTTTGTTGTGTGTATTACGACGATAGGATTTCACATTTCAATTTCAAGTATATCCAAGCCACTGAAGGAACAAAAATCGCCGAGATAAGACGTGGATATGTGACTGCTTAAAATGTCACAAACACCATTATTTTCTTAGACAAGGCAGCTACTAAATATATTGAAATTTTAATAAAACAATTGAATTTGATATAGTTGACAAGATAACAGCAGAAAAGGTAGCTGGGGTTTTAAGAAATATCAATTACAGATAATCAAGTATCTCCACTGAATTATGAAGGTTCAAAATAGAGATAAATCCTGCAAGAATTTGTAGTAGTACCAGCATCAATAAGTTTCTGCACACTGGTGCCTAGCCTTTGACAAATAACAAATATGCAGCCAACATAGATGATATACCATTTTATATAGCACACCTATTTCACTCTAAGCACCTCAACAATATGAAGGAAAATTTCCATGCTCATATGAAACAACTTTATTCTTAGAGACCAGAAACTAAAGATAAAAATGGATAATTCACTTTTCTGCCATATTATGGGGTAATTCAGATGAAACTACTTTGTTCTTACAAGGCTAGAAATATTTAATAATAATAGATAAATAAATAATAGTTCACCTTTTCTGCCATATTATGGTATATGTCAGCAATGTCATTTTCTGGGTAGAGTATTCTTGAACTGCAAGGGGGGGCCCGCCGGGGGGGTAAGATCACTTAATCTCAGCCTGAAATTTCCAATAAAATGCAGATGATCCCTTACCCAGGCAAAGGAAGTACAACATCTTCAATTGTATAACAACCTGCTGATATATCTTCAGATTTTACAACCTGTAAATCTCAGCAGAAAAAAACATCAGATCATGCAGTTTCTCATCAATGACTAAGTACAGAACAAAAAGAAAAAAGAAGGCCAGAAAAATAACTCCGACAGTGTTGTTTGTCAACACTGTTTGTCCCAGGCCAGGATAAAGGAGGAGGGTTGTGTTAGTAACCGACAGCCAGCGTAAAACATAGTCGGATCCACATGTAAAATAAATCTTATTATATACTCGTTGGGGCGTCCCCACCGTGACGCGTTGCATCGATCCCACCCCGATGCAATGATAAGTAAGCAAGAGTGGTTTGCTAGGACATTCCCGGAAGCAACACATTACATCGATGTCACCCCGGTGTAATGACAAGTAAGCAAGGGTGTTCTAAGAATCTACAATCCTCTAATAGGGTATCTAATAGTATTAGACATAGACTAGAACGGACTAAGAGGGAAAATGGTAGGAGACTTTTACAAGAAAATAGAATTAGATTAGCTACTTGAAATATATGTACACTTATCGGAAAGACAATGGAATTAGTGGATGTCATGATTAGAAGAAAGATAAATATAATTTGTTTACAATTAACTAAATGGATAGGTAAAAAATCTAAAGAAATTAAAAAGATCGGATATAAACTTTGGTACACGGGAAAAGAGAAGAATAGGAATTGAGTGAGAGTTCTTGTAGATAATATAATAAAAGAAGTGTTGTAGATGTAAGAAGGGTTGAAGATAGAATAATACTAATAAAAGTTATCTTAGGTGTAGAGCTTATTAATATTATTAGTACTTACACACCACAAATAGGCTTGCCCGAGAGTACTAAAAAGGAATTTTAAGATAGATTGAATGAATTAGTACAATGAATCCCATTTGGAGAGAAATTACTTATAGGAAGGAATCTCAATGGGCATGTTGGTAAGGATAATAACGGATATGAGAGGATACATAGAGGTTTCAGGTATGAAGATAAGAATGATATGGGTAAATCAATTCTAGAGCTTGCAAAATCGTATGATTTGATAAAAGCAAACACTTTTTAGAAAAAAGGATGAACACTTAATAACCTTTAAAATTAGTTTTAATAATAGTCAAATAGACTTTTTTCTTACTAGAATGACGGATAGGTTAATATATAAGGATTGTAAAGTTATACCAGTACACAACATAGATTGATGGTCTTAGACATATCTATTAAAAAGTGGAGTAGAAAAACTAACGTGAACAAAATACTAAGAACTAAATGGTGAAATTTAAAAGGGGAGAATTTAATACATTTTAAAGATAAGATAATGAAAGAAGACATATGAAACATAGATAATGAGACTAATATTATGTGCAATAGCATGTCTTCTTGTATTAGGAAAGTGGCTAAAGATATACTAGGAGAATTTAAAGGTTGTAGATTAGACGGTAATGAGAGTTGGTGGTGGAATGAGTGTGCGAAAAGTTATTAGAGAGAAGAAAACTTTATATAAAGAGTAGCAAAAGTGTAGGAGTAAGGAGAACTTAGAAAAATATAAACTAGTAAGGAAGCAAGCAAAAATAGCGGTTAGTGAGAATAAATACAAAGCTTATGAAAATTTTTATAAGAAGTAAGAATCTAAGGAGGGGAAGAAAGATATATATAAGTTTGCTAAGATTAGAGAAAGAAAGAGTAGAGATTTAGGTAATATTAGGTGTATTAAAAGTGAGGATCAAAGAGTTCTAGTGACGGACGGGGAAATAAAAGAGAGGTGGAGGAGTTACTTTTATCAATTGTTTAATGATAATCAAACACGTGAGCAAAATAGAGATTTTGACCATATAGTGAATGATAGGAACTATAGATATTATAGTAAAATTAGGATTAGCGAGGTTAAAGATGCTTTAAAGAAAATAAAAAGTGGACGAGCCGTAGGATCGGACGATATCTCTATTGATGTTTGGAAATGTCTAGGAGATATAGGCTTAGGATAGTTAAATGAAGTATTTAATAAGATTATCGAGACGAAAAGAATATCGGATGAGTAGATGATTATTATTTTGATAGCGATATATAAAAATAAAGGGGATATATATAAAGTTATTCAAATTATCGAGATATAAAACTCATGAGTCACTATAAAATTTTGGGAGGGTAATTGAGCGAAGACTAAGAAAATAGACATGTATATCTGAAAATCAATTTGGTTTTATGCCTGAGAGGTCAACTATGGAACCTAGACTAAGACGGTTGATGGAGAGACTGAGAAAAGAGGAAGTATCTACATATGATTTTTATAGATCTAGAAAAAGCTTATGATAGAGTACTTAGAGAGGTAATGTGGTGGGTGATAGAAAAAAACATGTATTTAGTATATATATTGATGTGATTAAAGATATGTGTGATAGAGTAACAACTAGAGCAAGAACTAATAAAGGAGAGACTAAAACATTTCCTATTACCATAGGTTTACACCAAGAGTCGGCTTTAAGTCCTTATCTTTTTGCATTAGTTATGGACCAACTTACTAAGCACATTCAGGATGAAATCCCATGATGTATGTTATTTACTGATGATATAGTATTAGTTGATGAAACTAGAAGAGACATTATTTTTAAAATAGAAAGATGGAGACAAGCTCTTGAGTCTAAAGGTTTTAGAATTAGTAGAACAAAAATAAAATATATGAAATGCATTTTTAGTAAAAGTAGGAAAGAAAGAGAGCCCATTGTACATATTGATGCCAATAAATACCTAAAACTAATCATTTTTGCTATTTAGGATCTATCATTAGGCATGATGGTGAGATAGAGGATGATGTTGTACATCGAATCAAATCAGAATGGTCGAAATGGAGGGGTGCTTCGGAAGTCTTATGTGAACGTAGAATACCAATGAAACTAAAGAAAAAATTTATAAGACGATTATAAGACCAACTATGCTTTATGGGTCAGAATGTTGTGCAATTAAAAAACATGTTCAAAAAATGTGTAGCAA
This sequence comes from Asparagus kiusianus, assembly GCA_022839385.1. Lineage (NCBI taxonomy): Eukaryota > Viridiplantae > Streptophyta > Magnoliopsida > Asparagales > Asparagaceae > Asparagus > Asparagus kiusianus. The sequence goes on from BQKN01000297.1 coordinate 272,767, forward strand.
AAATGAGAATGTTGCGATGGTCTTGTGGGTATACATTAAAAGATAGGATAAGAATGAATGCATCCCTAGTAAATTAGATGTTACGCCTATTGAGGATAAAATGAGAGAAAATAGATTAAGATTGTTTGCTCATGTACAAAGGAGACCCCTTAGTGCACTGATTAGAAAAAGCGATAATATTAGAGTTAATAGGGCTAGAAAATCTAAAGGTCGGCCTAGAATGACTTGATCAGAAGCAATTAAGAATGATATGATTAAGAATAACGTAACAGAGGTAATGACCCGTAACAAAATGGAATGGGAAAAAAGGATTCATGTAACCGACCCCAAACATTTGGGATAAAAGCTTTGTGGTGGTGGTGGTTGTTGTAAGTCTAGAAAAATGTAATATTCCCAAATACCGAGTATTGGTTGGATTTTATGCTTCAATGAAATATATTTAGTGGAATATGCAACACAAAGAAAGTCTACTTGTTAGGTCACCTTGACAAAATGGCCCTTTTCTACAATATTCGACGCCAAAGAAATGTCACCATGACAATCATCTTCAGTCTCAACATTATCTTCATCAGCTACCATACCAGCAGAATCCTCTTTATACAGGACCAGATCTCCTAGTACAACCTGGCCAATCCCTGCTTTCATGATGATTGTCAGTAAATGGGGAACGGATATAGAATAAATATAAGGTATGCTGTATCTACTAGCTGACAGTAGGCAATTGGTTCTGGACAGGAGATACATGCGTACACATAGCTTTAAAATTTTCTTTCGCAGTTACAAATTTCAGTCAAGTGTAGCACAGAAGCTGTAAATCACTGCTTCCATCCTAAACAAACACATTGAAAGATTGAACCATAACTGAGCCAATTTGTCGTGCGGCCTTTGAAGTTAAAGCTTAAACAATGAAAAATTGAGCTATTCTGAGGGAAGTAATTCTATACTTTAACAATTAAGATTGAGCTATTCTGAGAGAAGTAATTGTACACTTTAACATATGTTCCTCAGCTCACTTCTCACCTTTTCTGCATTTGCATGGACAATTCTATCGTGTGGCTGTGCAATGCCAGTTTAACATAGTTCTCTATGAAAATTGAAGGTCGACAGTAAATTGTGAAAAGTTACATCTAAGTTCTTGTGCAGATTCCAACTTTGAGTTTTGACCCCATGTTTGTGGAAAGGTATGTGAAAGAGGATATGCTCATGTACATTCACATGGTACAGAAAATAGGTATAAAATATTTATTGGTTTCTTCTCTGTGACTTTTTTGGCATGAGGGCCACATCCAATCAATGCCCAACCTAGAAAAACCATGATGCCAAACGATGAGCTGCAGCATAAGCTGCATAAAAGTTGAAGTTTCAGAAAATAAACAGTCAAACCTCACATGTCATATATGAGTCTGCAAGCTAATGCTAACTTTCTGTTCATCGTTAAGATCAAGTCAGGAAAGCACTTTCACCAGTTAATACTAGCAGGCAGACAAGTCAGTAAGTAGTCATATTTCCTCTAAGTTAACTATAGATAGCATATTTCTTAGACAAGTTCATATGGTAAATTAAAGTGTCATCACAAAAATAGCACCAGCACACACCATATTTTTGCACTCGCAAGCTTGCTGCATGGTTCCACAAGAAGCTTTGATAGCTGTGCACGTACCTGTAACAAGTAAAACATAAGGTATCAGGAAGAACGAGCACCTGATCATAATAAAAAGCATACTTGCACTTAAAACAAATACTATAGCTGCTTTGTGAAGAAACTGATATGTAACATAAATGACGTTAAAATTCCTTTGTTTTCAATTTCGAACCTATAATTGCTGCAAATTTTTCTCATTGTCAGCTAAAAATGAAACTAGGTGGTGAGCAGGCAGGGTTGATTCATGTGACAGGCAAGGTGCTCGCATAACAGCACATAACAAAAGACATTGTGTTCAATATATAGGGGATATTGAGATGAGAATATGCATAATGCTTAAGCCATTAACGGCAAATGAGATAGTTCCGTTTGGGTTACTTGTATGCTCAAAACCTGCAACAATAGATGCAAATGCAAACAAAGTACATGTTTTCTATTACTATATAGCACGAAATATATCGCAAATTAACCATTAAAGTATTGGCAGTTGAAATTTGCTCGAACGTGTGATTTAAATTAACTACTGACTTCTGTTGTCGCCATTTGGCATACGATAAAGATAAGGTACAGGAAATACACATGTATGATATAGAAGGCGAGGGTGTTTGGCGGAGCTTATTTTATGCCTACGTGTTTGGTAACATCCCATATAAGCTAGCTTTTAAGTTCCATATAAAAAAGTAGGGGTTCCCCAACTTTTGAATAACCAACTTATAAGCTCACCTAAATAAACTAGGTTTGACCAGGTAAATGACAATTCTACCCAAAAATTTATAACATTTTTACAATAAAAGGCAAAAGCCAACTTAGTTTATAAGCTTCAAAAAATAGGTTCTCCCGAACATAGTGCGCGCAATGGAAATTGTGAATGCAAGAAACTGGATACGTATACATGTAAGTATGATTAAAAAAACCAATAAATTACCAATAAATACAAAATAAAAAGAGAACATTGAGCCGCACAATGTTGTGTCATTAGTGTGAAAAAAGTCAAAAAGATAATGGTTCAAAAAGAATAGCAAGGTTTTTAACAAAATACAAGAACTTATTTTGTATGCCAAATTGCTAAAATACAAAGAGGATTTAAAAATAATTTGGTGGAGTATTTTAGGCCTAAACATGGTTTTGAAAGTATGCGGGTTTAAGAATAAATGGTGGTAAAATGCTGGGTTTATAAGCGAAAAAGTCTTTTTGGAAGCAGGTGGATTAAAAATAACCGGAAGTAAAACTTTACATTTGTACGCAAAACCTTATATATTGTTTACTATCGCAGCACTCGTGTGGAAATGCTAAAAAAATAATGGTTTTAGTATTTGGCCACACGGTATACCCAACCACCTACGATAAAATAGAAAGTTACAGAAATATATAGCAACTTGTATCTTATACCAAATTGTAGACATACAAACTGGGTTTAAAAGTAATTTGGTTAAGTATTATGCGTCTAAAAGTGACTTTGGAATTGGGTGAGTTTAAGAATAAAATTTTCTTTTTTCTTTTTTCTTTTGGCCACACGGTATACCCAACCACCTACAATAAATAAAAAGTTACAGAAATATATAGCAACTTATATTTATACCAAATTGTAGACATACAAACTGGGTTTAAAAGTAATTTAGTTAAGTATTCTGCGTCTAAAAGTGACTTTGGAATTGGGCGAGTTTAAGAATAAATTTCCTTTTTTTTT
>BQKN01000297.1:276195-293933 GCA_022839385.1 Asparagus kiusianus
GGCGGGGGGATTGGAGGGGTTTAAAACTTAGGGCTTATTAGAAAAGAAAACCTTTTAGGAAGTGAGTGTAAAAATCTATGGGGTAAGAACTTTGGGTGGAATATGTTGGGACAACTTCAGAAGTGGATAGATTTGAAAATAAATCAGCGAAAGCTTTGGGTTTATATATATATATATATATATATATATATATATATATTGAAGTGTGTGGGTAAAATAAGTGGGGTACAACTTTGGGTTTTACGAAGAAAAACTGAAAGATGAGAGTTTGAAGAAGAAAACTCGCGACTAGGGCGAATCGTATCACGAGTTAATGCGCCTTTCCATCTTTCAACCTACTACTTTACACTGAGATGAACTGTAGCTAAGCATTGCTCATCTCCAATAACTATAGTATATACTATATAGTATAATTTTAGTAGATAAATTAAATAGACTAAGAATTAATGATAATTCTACTAGAAGTTACTAATAATAAACAAAGAATTCAAGGTTCACTGCAAAAGGAAAATAATAATGAAAATATATGATTGTGAATACTAACTATAAGTCAAAGCAACCAAGATTCAGATTTGAAAACAATTATTACTTGATGACAAAAGGTTCATAACCACTTTTCCTCCACGTGAGTACTACTAGTTTTGAGTATAATTTGTGTGAGCACGTATATATGATGGAACGTCAGAAATAGATGTCTACACATATGAAATTCATTGGATTCATGTAGCATGTGAATAATTCGTGAATTGTATGCTTGATTAAATTTATAGATACAATAATTGCATATTTACAAGGAAATCTACAGTAATTGCATATATTACAAGACAAGGAACAATTACGAAGGAATAAACTACACTGACTCCACACCATAATATAGAAAGACAGATATGGAATACATTGCAAATGATGATATCTTTTCTGTTTTATGCAACTAAGTGGGTCATGTTTGCATCAAATGTTAAAGGGACACATACATCATTCTCAGAGTTCTTGGAATACCCTTTAATGCTTGCAGATAGTTTCCAGGGCATTTCTTCAGACATTGTAGCTGTTAGAAAAGAATATATATGAATACAATTGGTTACAAATTTGAAGAGATCAAACGAATAAGTTACTATAAATCCATGTTTGCATTAGTTTTGCTCCAATAATTATAAGAGGAGAGGAATAGGGCAAGAAATTATGATGAATTCATTTTCTAATTGGTTTGATTTTTTTGTGGCAAATAGTTTTTTAAAATAGACATTTAGACAACTTGATAACTCGTAACATTTAAAAAAAGTAATGGAATTTTGAGAGAATCATAAAATAATAAAGAAAGACCAAGGTATTATGTTTTGTCCTTAAGAAATGACCAGAAGATATTCTTATGGTGAATGGCATGAACAAAAGGATATGGAGTTTTTTTTAAATTATCTACATGACAAACTTACAATAGCCCTCTCAGCAACCAGATAACGAGGTAAGTGCCTTAAAGCCAAATCAATTTCACCAGTTTCCTTGTATTGTTCTCGCACAGTCCTTGTCTCAGCACGCTGTTTGAACAAGGTTAAGTTATGGAGGACAATGTTATTCTGATTAATATGAAGATGCATAAATATTATTTTATCCAAGTGGTGATTTGAATAATGTTTCTAAAGGATATCCCCTTCACGTGGATCAAGAATCAAATCCACAGCACTCTTCCACTCTCCTCGAAGTAATGCCGCACCAATGAGATGAGTTGGCACCGAACCACTTCCAAACCGCTGATAATATTAAAAAATAACTTAGAATGTCAATAATATATAGCATTATATGCATCTAATACACAGATAAGATATATGATTTAGTTATTACCTGTAAACCATAATAGTTGATGAACCCATTCTTTTCCAAGCCCTCTGCGGCTGCTTTTATGGTATCTACAGAATCTGCAATGACACCCCTGAAATAGCCATACAGATGTAACATGTATTGTCAACATAGCAACAAAGAAATACACAGGACCCGCGTCACAACAACTATTTAGTAAACAGACTACCTTAAAGTAATAGTGAACCGATTTCCTGAGAGTTGACCAAGCATAAGTCCTTCCTTCACATAGCTACATCAAAACCAACTTTAAGGTGTCAGATTGGTCATTGCTTTTGCTTTACCTTAAATGGAGTATAAGAAGAGCATGAAGCACCTACCTAAAATCTCCTACCTTTATACCACATAATTTGTTGTTCAATGCAGCCAGCCTCTTTGGATGCTGCTTAAATATAGTCACCTAACAAGAGAAAACACCTTCCTTCAGAGCACATACTTGATACCACACCATTATAGGAGATTCATCCACCTGCTTCGCTAGTTAGGAAAATACATGACAAAGAATATATGTCTTTGACCTATTGAAAGCAAGAAAATATAAAGGAGCAACAACTCCCAAGACATAGAAAGTTAGGTGAACTTTTCATACACTTTCTTTTGTTTAATTTTCATATTTGCATTTGATACCCACTTAATTGTAGGGAACCAATTGTAAGATTGAACTGCAACAATCACATGAACAGAACAGGCAACAGTTACCACAACTTCTTGACATCAGATCTCACCACTGTTCATTTCTTCAAGCTATTAATCATCCATTGCTGCCAAGTTCCTTAAAGATCTCCAGCAGCAACAAATGGATTTTGTCTTTATTTGTTAATTTAGTTTTCCTGTCATTATTGATGATGATGATCATTATGCTTATTTTCTCTCTTTTCTGAACCATCAGAATAAATGCAAGAAAACAAAATTAGTAAATAACGACAAAATACAGAACAAAAACGCGTATTCTCCTTTCCTCAACCATATTTATTAATTTAGTTTTCCTGCCATTATTGATGATGATGGTCACTATGCTTACTTTATCTCTTTTCTGAACCATCAGAATAAATGCAAGAAAACTAAATTAGTAAATAAAGACAAAATACAGAACAAAAACAAGACCTGTCCTTTCCTGAACCATACAGAACCTAAATAATTTATGTTTATGTCATTATTGATTCTCAATATTATGCTTCTCCCCCTCTCTTTCTTGAACTATCAGAACAAAAGCAAGACCTCTCCTCATTATACAATTTATATTAAGCATACAATTCCATAATAAGGTGTCTGATTTATGTATTTATAAATGTCTGTTGGAGTTTTAAATGGTTAAAATAAGGATGATCTCATTTTAAAGGATTAACTTGTTTTGCACCATGCATTGTTAGCATGTCCTGATGTAGCAATTTAATTTACAACAGACAGAAGTTAGCAAGAAACCTCCCATTTCACATTCATGACATAAGCCAAAAGAAGATTTGAAATCCATTACAGCAATAAGATTTCCTCGCCAGCAACACATTAGAACTGCACTTTGCTTATGTGGCTACACTCCCCAGGATCCATTTAGAACCTGACTTTTTTCATCTCCTCTCTGTTTCCCGTTCTATCTTGGTCATAATGCAAGTTTCTCCCTATCTTAATAATATTTACGATCCTTTAATCCGTAAGTAGAAGAAAACAAAGTACTCATGGGATAGGAAAATGGAAGTATGGAACTAAGCAGAACTGTAGGAAAACACATAGCAGATGTACTCATTCTTCCTCCCTCTATTTGATGTGTTAGGTGGTAGAGGAATATGATATCTTATTATTCCCACAAGGCCAAAGGAAAAGATCAACCAATATATGGGCAAACTTAGCAAGAACTGAATGCACTTTCTCAAAGCCCTAAAATATGCTTTATAAGAAGTAAGTTATCTTAAGTAGCAATCAACATAAGTTAACCGTGAATCATGCCACATGACTCTATTGAACTTGGTAATACAAGCATAACATGTCTTCAATACAATATGCAACAAGTAATATCTAGTTGACAACCTTGTGCATGTATAGCATATACATGAAAAAGCATGCAGAAGGTTATGATAATAAGCCAAGAGACTGATTCAGAAAATTAAGCAATACGACTCTCCACATTAGGGGTGGAAGTGAACCTAATCATTTTAAACAGTTCGGCTATTCGATCATGCTCGATTCGCTATCTCATTTAACATTAAACGAATAATTTTTAGCATTCGATTCATGTACGAATAGACTTTAACCAAATGTGTAGTTGATTTGCTTAATCATTAAATATTCGTTTATATTCTATATTTATTGAATGGTAGATTAGACATTTTCCAAAAATTTTAATTAGTTTAATTTGAGGCATAAGCTTAAATGGAAAAGGCAATTTAGAGGGGAAATTAACAAAAATGATGCTTTGGAGGGCATATTTGCAACTATATACAACTCCTGGGTGAACATGCAAAAATCTCGAAAAGAATAAGAAAGTGAAAAAAGGTGGTAGACCTATGGTTCGAACACATGACCGGCGGTTAAATCCCCTAACCATGTGAGCTACCACATATTCGTGAACATTTAGCGAATATTCCATACATATACGAATTCGAATATGAATATCATTGTGATATCCGACCCGAATCTGAATTCAAATATTGAAAAATTGACCCAATTCGAATTCACTGGTGTTCGATCCGATTCGGTTGTTTTCCACCCCTAATCCACATAGAAGAACTAAGCACTTGAGAAATAAAGTTAGGACTTAAGAGGCACAATGAAACAAAATCATACCCTTTGAGTCGTTATAGCACGTTTATCTTTTGTGCCAGCAAATCCAAATGAGCGTTGCTGCCAAGTTTAGTAATCAATAATTAATAGATACATCAATGTTCATCAACTAAAAAATACCGCTACATGCTCTTCAAATGAAGAAACAACTATATGACAAATCTGATCATAAAGTGGTACTTTACCTGAATGCCTAGCATCTTCGCTATAACTGCTAGAGCCTCTTGGGTATCCTTGTTTTCCTTGTAAAGATGAAACCTGAAAAGACGAACATGAATAATCTCATAAACTGCTGCTGCAAATTTTTATACATTAACAAGAAAGCATGAGTTGCGGCTGGAGCTAGTCATGGAAAAGCATATACAGAATTATAGATAAGATAAACCCTTCTCAGTTACTCTCAACCTTATCTTATGGTATCACCTAGTAATAAACAAGTTCATAAAATCACTAAATCAGCTGTATCTGATTTCACCTTCCTATAATTCTAGAATCCTTCCGTGCTCAGAAGAGTATTCATGCATGACTCCAGAACTGTTTAACCCAAAAGATGCACTAAACATAAAATTAGAGAATCCTAAAAGGTCATTTTAGTTTCAACAGACCAATAAACTTGGATCTCTACGCCATTCTACACAAACAATAGCAGTCTCTTAGGAAAACCAAAACAATAATCCAACGATAACCACGAACCTCAAAAATTTGCCAAGATGATCAGGCCAATTATCCGACCCTCTACTGTCGAATGGCCTAGCATCACTTGAACTGCCCGAATTTTTCCGTTTCTTCCCTTTTTTACCAGCTCCTGAACTTAACCTCACTCTAACGCACTTCAAGCTCCCCTCTAATCCTTCAACCGTGTCAGTCACCAAGAACTTGAAATTCTTCTTGAAGAAGTTGTGCACTTCCTGCAACACTCAAAATACAAATAAAAAACTAAGTAAAAATCAAATCATACAAAAACACTGAATGTGCATCGGAACACTAACTGTTCGATGTGATTTATCTGAATCCGGTGAAAGAACTATCGGATCAACGTCATTTTCTTCACCGGGTGTAATCTTATCAAGAAACCCCTTCAGCAGCTCAGCATCCTTCTCACCGCAAAGAGAACGAAATAATTCAATCTCATTAACATAACTTTTATCTTCTGCTATCGGTTTCCCTTCTTCCTTGTCTTCAGAACACTGACACTCAACAAAACCCTAATAAATAACTTCATGTCTAAACTTCTACTTACAATGTCGATTAAAAACTCACATCGAGTGCGAGATCGAATGAGGTGAGATGAACGATGTTACCATCGCGATCAACTTCATTAACGATGAAATCGGCGTACCTGTTACAAAAATAGTGGGAAAAATCAGAAATTGAGGGTTTGAAGTGAGCTAGGGTTTCGAATCGACCTTTGCTTGAGGACGCCGCGCAAGCCGGGGAGGGAGGAGACGTAGCAGGAGATGCCGACGTCGGATTCGTCTAGGGTTTTCGCCATGGCTAGGGTTTGCGAGCTTGAGGAAGGAGAAAACGAGGGTTTTGGAGAGGGGAAGGGTTTTAGGGGAAGGAGAGAGAAAAGGGCGGCCGAGGAGAGAGAGGGGCCGCTGAGGGACGTGATGCCTCGCATGTGCTTGCTCCGTTCCTTCGCGCGTGAGAAATAAGCGATATTAACTATTATGTGACTAGAGTTTTATAGCACCCGTATGTTGCCAAATCACGGACAGATGGGTCCCATACAGTGAAATTATTTTGAACGCGTGAGAAGTAAGCGAAGTTAAGTTAGCGCGTGAGAATTAAGCGAAGTTAATTATTGTATGCGGATTTTTATAGCACTGGTGTTGGGAGGAGTTATTTTAATGAGGCTTATAAATTATGATAGTCTTCAGGGGCTTTTACTTTTTATAAAATAAAGATAGGGGCACACCCTCTATCGTACTCTCAACCACACCACCTCTCTTGCTACAGTGCACGGGCCCACCTAGTGCCTCTCCTTTTTATAATAAAAATGTCATAAAAATTGTTTTGATAGAATATAACCTAATTTTTTAAAAGCTGAGGTATACCAGCTTTTTGAAATAGTACTTTTAAGTTAATTTGGTATTTTACAAAATAGGTAGATACAAAAAAAAAAACTTCAAAGCTAATTTGATTAAAAAAAAATTCCCCAAACACGCCCTCAGGTATTTGCCAAAATCCAAGCCACAGAAGAAGAAAATACAAAGTGTCATACAAAGAGAACAACTAACTGATATAAATATAGTAGTGGAAATATCAATTCTTCTTCTTCTATTTGCTCCTTTCATTAACTTACTATAGATAGTTACTGCTACTGCCACTTGTGTGTATATTAAGTTTCTAACAACCACCATGGTTTCTGTAACAAGATATTGATACTTGAATGAAATGCGATACTTAGCAAATAGCATTGGGTAACATCCTGATGATCTGAAGTGAAGCTCCAATACAAGACTGTATGAGCATCAGAGATGTTGAAATATGTAAAAGATGTTATAGTAGAAGTCTTATTGATGACATATACTTCTTTGGTTACTTAATTACAAAATACATGCTCAGCTAAAGAGTGCTGCCATTTTTCATTTAAGTATACAGGAAGACCGACATCTATTCGTTAGGATACAACTGATTTTGCTGGCTTCAGCTATGCAGCTTTCCTTGTAAGTTGATCCTTTGAAGTGCTCTCAAAGATTTTATCGGCATTGCCCACCTCAAAGCCATCTCGTCTATGAAACTCCTCGATCTGCAACAAAATAAAAGGGTTCTCAAAAATCAGACCATTCACTTGAATGGAGCAGCAGTAATTTTCCCCCTCATTCCCCTCCTCTACCATTCTAAATGGAACTCCCAAACATAAGTAAACCAAAATTCCCCTTCCCCTTCCCTTCTCTACCCTCCATACAAACATGCCATTATTTAAATGAATATGATCCTACATGGACACAAAGGTATCAATTTGATCCCCCCCCCCCCAAACCCCAAGTAGCAATCACGAATTGCATAAGAAAATGGCTATAGGACACAAGCCTCAGTGACTTGAACTGAATGTATAGCTAAACAAAAAAAAAAGACTCATCATCATGCATGTCATAGAAAACACAATGAAGTTTTTCCCCACTAAGGAATAAATTTATAAATTGGTATTTTGCGAAGACTAGATTTCTATTGATCACACAAAAAAAAACAAAAATTTTAAAATCATCAGTGTTTGTAGACTAGTCAGTTAGACCCGTGATACAAAGCTGTGAAAAGAATGACACCCCACTCCTTCTAAAAGTACTACACTGTGATATTTTCACACTTAAAGGCATGCACCAACAAGAAGACCGGAACAATCAAGGACTTCTCCTCAAAAACATCGAACAGAAATTAGTCCACTAAAGATATAAAGTGAGGAAAAGAATTCAAACCTCTTCCTCTGCTAACTTTTCGTACTGAGGTAATACAAGGCGTTCTGCAAACTCAATGTAAGAGCAAGGAACAGACTCGGTGACACCATCGCCAAAACTAAACAACGTCGAATCAGCCACAGTTGAACTCTGTAAAAGAAAGCCATCTGGGCTCACTGTTTATAAAGCAGAAAACAAAAAGGTCTGAGAATCTCGCATGTCCTTAATAATTTAAAATAATAAATACTCAAGAAAAAAACAGATGTGGAGATTAATTATGGGGAAAAGCAACGCCAAATACAGTGAGCAATTAGTAAACAATTGACAGTGATGAAACCATTATTTAGTGTTGTAAAAGATCTAACAATAATCACATGAAATAAGTAGTAAAATCAAATCTGCATAATTTCAAACAAATATTAAAAAAACATCTACATCTGGGAACAATTCCATCTCATATATCCCCACTTATGAGGCAGAGTAAATAATTGAAGGAGATAATACGCTAAAGCAGTATGAAGCGAGAAAAACAAGACGTTAGAAGCATTATTAAACGTATGTTTGCAGCAAGAATGATGATTGATGCCAAATGTGGTTCACAATCAAATGATGGTTCCAGGATAGGTACCATCAGAGAACTTACTGCACTCATACTGACTCAGCAGGTTCAGTATCCATATTCAGTGAAATTTTACTCAATACCATAGTTTTAAAAAGCAGTCAAGGCGCCTGCCTAGTCTCCCGCCTAGGCCTAGGCAGTACTTAGGCAGCCCGCCTAGGTCTTGAGAGCGCCTAGGGAAGCATGTGCAAATTGCAAAGCTTAGGCCATGGTCTGATATCCTCCACTGCCGCATCCACATCCTCCAACCTCCATGCACTCGTCCACCAACTCTGAGCACCTCCTCCACCTTTAACGTTCAACAAAATCTCCTCCAGCTCCAGTTAAAAACATAAACAAGAAAAAAAAAATCTGCCTACCCCCACATAGGCGGCCGCATAGGTGCTAGGCCAACCCAGCGCCTGGCTCTTTCTGTAACATTGCTCTAGACTATAAAAAGGTGTACTAATGAGACCAAATGAAATAATGCATGCCTGAAGCAATCGACCAGCCAACCCCTTCTTATGTATGGTTTGTTTATTAGATTATAAGCAAAGAAAGAATTGGACAATTTCACATGATAAACTCAAACTTTGTTTCGATATTAGTCATAGCAAGATTTTAACTCTTTAAGGACGTATAAGAGGCCCCATGCATTTGATTAGCATTTTATAAAAGTTTACTCCTTAAAAAGATCTCAGAAAGCAGTGATTCTAATTAAACTCTGCAAAAGTGGGGACAAGAAAATGAGTGTTTACTTCCATAGTACATTGTCATCATTAAGCGTTCCCCCCTTCCAATAGGGTATGTTATGGATCACACACTAAAAGATGAAAAACTGAACAAATGAAATTGATCAAAATTTTGCCATTAATTTGTCAGTTAAACATCAAAGCTCAGTTAGAGTTAGTTTGTGCCCAATATCTCCATTACCAAAAGTGTGCAACCTGCTTACCCTTGGTGAAAATTCTAATCCTGACAGACCCTACAACTTCATATGTTATGCACAGAAATTTGCAGTATACTCATGCGAAGCTTACTGCATTTCCCCAGCTGCCAGTCGCGTAGCTTCCAGTCACCTCCAACAATAAATTGAGAATTGAAACATCATCCAATATTCATCTTTCTGCTTATTTTTAGTACGTATATTGTGCAATATTAGGAAAATATGAGAAGGAATTCATTATTTCCAGGTAGACCAATCTTAAATACAAACAAAAACATTCGATATTACTGATTAGAAAGTTAATGTAAAGAGTTGGTAGCAAACCTTTCAGGGTCCCTCCTTCGGAGTTTAATCTATATCCTTGATCTTCAATGAACTGATTAAGACTTTTAATACTCCTAATGTGCGACTTCAACCGATGAACAGATATAGTGACATGATTAACTGCATAACCATTAACAAGAGTCCATGCAGCATACTCACTTTCCCTGGAAATGAAATAACAGCAAAAATAAAAGAACATGATTACTCCTATCAACTTGATCAAAAATGATCCGACAGAAGACCACACCATCCAGAGGCTTTAGGTAAGTAACTTGCGAGCTAAGAATGCATATCAACACTTGTCCTGTGATAAACCCCTTCATGCTAAAGAAAGCTTGTGTTATCTGACACATGGGGTAGGATAGACACGATCATTCTTAAAATACGGTTAAATCTAGATTTGAAAATGGACATCTTATTCTAGTGCTCAGATATCTAGAAATAGTGCTCATATATCTAGATATCACTTCACCTAAAAAGCTTGAGCTATTAAGTTGCTGGCTAACAATGTGTATCAGTACTCACAATAATATCATCTGACTTTAGTCAGCATACTGTTTAATATCCGCAAGCATACGGGTACACTAATTACAGAACCAATCTGCTTCGTAATCACACAGCAAATACACGAGCACTGTGGGAAGGCTTACCTTGCTAGCTGTTGATAATCAGAAAATATTGGTTTCTCCCAAGTTAAATGTCCCAATGTGCTTGCCAGGGCCGCATATTTATTCCCATTTCCAGAAATCTTAACATATTTTCTAATTATTTCCTGCATGCATAAGTAATTGCCATTATTGAACAGAAAAACAGGATATTAGAAACTGAAATTGCAAACAATCTGCACTTGTTGAGAGTAAGTACCTGACTTTGAGAACTCAACTCATCCACAAGAAGCTCCGATATAAAAATCCTAGGCAAAGGCAAGCTACATTTGTTACTGTACTCAGTCTCAGGAGGAGCAAACCACAAAGCTCTCAGCTTTTTTGCTGGAAACCTCAGTTCATCTCGTAAAGTATAACCAAAATCCAAGAAGAATGTTGCAATGGAATCAATTCCATGGCCATCTACCTTCAAAATTTAGAAAAAAAATTACATGGTATAACAGTAACAGAATCAAGCGGGAAAAAAAACAAAATTGCATCATTTACCCCAAATGTTCGGAAAGCGAAGTGATCGTAACACACAGGACTGCCATCAGACGAGCTCACAGATTCAAGAACAGATTTTGCAGTCGGATTTCTAGTCAAGTAAACTTTCTCCATGCTCGAGAGCGCCGATCTAAAGAACGATTGAGATTGCGAACCCTGTGATATATTAAAAACAGCAATTTATATACAGAACACCTCTAATTTAACGAATTAAAGAGAGAATAGTATAAATACCATCGGAGCTTGATCGGAGCCTGCGGCGGAGGCTAGGGTTAGCGTTCGGCTTCGGAGCGAGATCGGACGGTGGAGGGAGATTCTTGAAGGGAGTCGGAGGTGAGATCGGTGGGGCTTTGATCGGAGGGAGGAGGAGAAGACGGCGGGGATTCTTGAAGCTAATGCTGCTGATTCCATGATTTAGGGTTTGGATTGATCACAGGCGGTGAGTAAAGACGAAATGCTGCTTATAGATTTGAAAAGGTCATGATAAATGTCCGCGTCAGCGTCGACGTGGGAGAGTTACGCCCGTTTTGGGAACTGGAAACTCTGGTTACAGACGGAACTGCATCTCCGTGATTTGCATATATACGCCTGTGTCATGGGTATTATCAGAATTATCCCTCACATCATCTTTTTTGCTAAACTACTCCTCAAATCATCAATTTTGAAAGAATATACCCCAAATTGATCAATCAATCATCAACCTTGATAAGCTAATTTGTAACAGCAATATAAAAATTATCAGCAAAAACAGTCAAGTTTTACTTACCAATTTGATGATTTACTTGTTCTAGGGATATTTTTTCTAAAATTGATGATTTGAAGGTACGAGTGGAAACGAACCAAATATTTAACAAATAGTTCGGTATTTATTCTCTTAAGTATTTGTTCATATTCCATGTAATAGTTCATTTGATAATAAATAAATAGTTTTTAGTATTCGGTTCACAAATGAATAGAATTAACCACATGTATTTTCAATTTATTTGTTTAATAAACTATTCATTTATTTATTACATTTTAGACCCCATGATTTTTAGTTTTATATTTTCTATGCATCCCAAAGTTTTTTTTTACACATATAACTTCGTATAGATATTTTCTTGTTTTTAAATATTACATTTATCACTAGGTTGCATATTCATTAGTTGTATCTTATTTGGTTGCATTATAAGACTAGGATATACTAATGAATATTTATCAAATATGTATCAAATATTAACCAAATAATTCATAAAAGATACATAAAAACTATTAACGAATATTCACGGATAGTTGTAGAATATTCGAGTGCTAATCGAATCGAATTCAAATGCACATTTCTTAGGTTGAAACAAATTATAAATCAAGGGAGCCAATAGTAGTTTGAGGCCTTCGGGGTGCAGGTGAGGGGCTAATGGCAAAATACTGTATAAGAATTGGGGGACGTAAAAGAAATTTCAATGATTTGAGAAACTAATTTCAAATTTAAACAGGGACTAATATAGAAAAACCAAAAAAATATATACATATCATAACTCTTTTATAGTAGATGACTATTGTTTAAAAAAAACAATGTTTTTTACTACTAATAAACTGCTATGAAAATGCATCTAACTACTTGATAAATAAATAACTGTTGTTTGATTAAGACTTTCTCATGTTAGGAATATCATTTCTTTATATGTCTAATAAATTTAACTAAGTGGTGGTGCTAGCAATTAGAAGTTCTTAGTCCAAGAATGAGCAAGTAACATTTCGTAGACTTACTTTTAATTTATAGGGTTTTTAGATCAAAACCATCTATGCTTTTAATCAAATTGATACTTATCACTTTTAAAGTTTTTTTTTTATGTAAACTACATTTACTAGCTAACATGTTTGCAATGTCACACCTTTTTTTAATGTTCACCTACGAAAAATCAGATTTTCTCATTTTACTCTCATCTTCTTCCTTCTAATCCCTAATCCTAACCTAGCCTCCTTCATCCTCCTCTTCTGCAACCCCTGGCCCTAACCCTAACACATGGCCGCCACCTCCCTAAACCCTAACCCTAATCCTAGTTCTCACTTGGAAGGAATGGGAGAGTGGGAGGTTGGGGAGGAAGAGGGATGATGAGAGAGAGGGGGAGGGGAGTTACGGGAGAAGGGAGAGAGAAGAAGGGGAGAAGAGGAGGATGAGGAGGCTAGGATTATGGTTAGGGATAGGGTTTGTGAGGAAGGAGATGAAAAAGTAAGAAAATGGTGAGGGTAAAATGGTCATTTCACGTAATTTTTAGCTGAAAACTGGATTAGGTGTGATATTACAGACATGTTAAGCAAGTAAATGCGGTTTACATTGAAAATTTTAAAGGTGGTAAGTATCAATTTGAGTAAAAGTAAATGTGATTTTTGTGTAAAAACCCTAATTTATATACATATGTTTATATAAAACAGTTCTTCGTGTGCCTAATAAATTTAGCTAAGTAGTTAGAGGTTTAGTCCAAGAAGGATCTAGAAATTTTTAATAGACTTACTTTTAATTTATGTATATACATATGTTTATATCGAACAGTTCCTTACTTGCCTAATAAATTTAGCTAAGTGGTGGTGATAGTAATTAGATGTGGTGGTGATAGTAATTAGATGTTGTAGCTTATTGATAATCCCTTATGAGAGATTAATGTATTGCTTTATAATTTATGCAATCTTATCTGCGCATTCAAATTACACGACCATCAATTGAAGTTGCTAGTGCCTAGTGGTTACCCTTCATGAAGTTCTTTGTGATTTCTACGAGCAGAAAACTCTCTTTCCATCCATGATATAACGTTTTAATTCTCTTGGCTGTCCTCTGTGGTCTATGGATTCAAACGCTTATGACTGAAAAATAAATAAATAAATAAAAGTGAAAAAATAAACTCCAGTTTGAATCTGAAAATATAGTTTTTTGAAGAGCAGATCATACGAGATCCTGTGAACATTTCTAGTGCCATTTCTTTCTTCAAGTTCGTAGAAAGTGATAGATACGAAACTAGAAGCAGGAGAAGCAAAAGGACAGCAAATTAACAATCTACAACATTCATATCAGAATTTGCAGTACTACATGCCACCCGAGATCTTTTATGTTGATGCACACTTTGATATTCAACAGAGCCAACGTATGCGAGATGAAAGCAACCATTTCTATGTAAATGTTGAAGGGATACGCAAAGAAAATAGATCGATCAGAGAAAGAGAAAAATGCATATGTTACATAATTTCTTTGAAAAACAAGTTATCAATAAATGAGACTGCAATACGTGAACACAGAGATGATGAGCGTCAAACAGGATAGGATAATACAGGTTTTATGATGGAATACACTTTTTCGGTTTATTTAATTACATAATACATGCGACCCACAGTATATGCTGCCATTTTTCACTCTAGTATTCAGGAAGACCTATACATATACTTTTTAGGATATATGAGCTACAACGCTGATGTTGGCAGGTTGAGTTATGCAGTCCTCCTTGAAACTTGATCCATCGAAGTGCTCTCCATGATTCCATCGGCACTGCCCAACTCAAAACCATCTCGTCTATGGAACTCCTTGATCTGCACCAAAAGAAGTCGGTTTCTCTTAAACAGAAAACAACTTACTTGAAGTAACAAAGATACTAAATCGGTTTTTCTAGGAACAGTAATGAATCGTACAAGAAGCTGAAAGAGGATACAATGTGATTATGTGAACCTTCAAACCTTAGCAGTAATTTGAACTGAGTTTACAGCTTAGACATAAAATGCAAAAAGCCCATCACCATGCAGGTGATAGAAAAAAGAGATTCCAGGGCACAATTGCAATTTTCTTCCACATATTTAAAGACTGGTTGGAGTTCTATATGTTTTGCAACAAAAACATTAGGCTGAGTTTACAGATCACACTAGAACAGTATGGATATCTTCAATCACTAGTTTATTTTTCGTTGAACCATTACATACCAAAGTTTCTACATATATGTGTGCAAGTTAAAACATTATCATCGTGTGCTCTTCTCTTTTCCATGTCAGATGTCAAACTCCCGATCTTTGCTCAAAAAAATGCTGATGTATTCATAGAATCTGAGAGGCCAGTAAAATACAATGGAGCGTAGAATGTCTTGCACATGCATAATGATGAGCACTGGAGTTTCATATCAATATAAAATAACCAAGAAACATGCACCCGAACACCTGTAGACAGATGAAACTCGGGAACATCTTTACTTGCGAACAATTAAGGCAAACAAGATAAAGCTAAAAACAATGATATTGCAAAAGAGAAGGAAAAAAGTCTCTTTTTTGAAGTTAAACAGGTTTAAAGCTAATAATAAATACACAAATAAATAATTTCAAAGGTAGTCTAGAAGCTAGCCTCTGCAATATCTTGCTTAAAAGTTGACGAAAGTCTATCTATAAAAGAATGATATTTGGGTGTTCACCCCTTTCAAATATTCCTGACTACACAAGAATCATACTTGGATATCACCCTTATAGAAGTTCCTAACAATGCGATATTTTCGAACACTTTGCACCAGCACTAACAAAAAGGCAGTCACAACTCAAGGAGTTTCCAGTACACACAGATCAGAGGTTAGTCAGGTAAAGCTATAAAAGGAGGAGAAAATCTCAAACCTCTTCATCTGCTAATTTTTTGTACTGCAGAAATATACGGTGTTCCGCAAACTCAAAGTACGAACAAGGAACAGACTCAGTGACACCATCAGCAAAAGTGAACAAGGTCGAATCTGCCACGGTTAAACTCTGCAACAGAAGGCCATCAGGGCTCACTGTTTACAAAGGCAAAACCAAAAAGATCAGAGAGTCTGATACATCACCATTGCTTAAAGACCATAATCACTTGAAAGACTTGTGGAAATCAACTGTTAGAAAAGATGTCAAATACAGTGAGTAAATTAGTAAAAAAAATGGAGCATGTGATTCAACCAGTGTTGGTTCACTACAACAAAAGTTGTAGATGTCCACACTTATTTTTTGACACATATGAAATATGAAAGTGTCATTTTATTTGCAAAGAATTAAACAATAGTGACACATGAAAAATGTAGCATATCACGACACATAATTGTGTTATTTGATCTACAATTAAATATAAATTGAAAAAGGCTAATAGTCTAACATGTATTGTGAGAGAACCTATTAGTGAGCTTAAATAATAAATCTTAGATTTTAATTATGATGATGATTAATATTTATGACAGCATATAAGCTAAAAAAACTCTATAGTTAAGTGTGCTTTAGTTTGGTGAGACTACTAGTATGGGTGACCTTCTAGGAAGTTATTTATAATGTTAAATGATGTTACTCTTTATATGTTTATGGTCTAGACATAACCACGTGTCACTACTTTTGACACATATATATGTCATGAGTTTTGTGATACATGTATGTGTCACCACTCTCGACATAGATACGTGTCGTGAGTTTTGTGACACATTCTCATGTGTAGAGAGACGCTCTCCGCACGTGCTCTAACTACACTTTTGGTATGTGTCGTGCTCTATTTGTGCCATATAAAAATGTGTCACGTAGAGACAAAAAATATATTATAAATGACAACTTTTATTGTAGTGGTTGTTCGATCAATCGAAACAAATTTGTATAGTTTCATAGAAAAGACAAACAAAAATCAATGTCCAGAAAATAAAATTCGGTTTCATCTTATGAGAGGTACCTAATCCCGAAGTTACGGTGAGAGTTGAAGGTCATAATTTTATATTTTCACGTTCCCGCAGGTTGACCGTCCTTTTGGCGCCTAAACCTGAATTCACGCAGCATGTTAGAGGTATCTTTTCTTTTTTAAATTTGCTTTTAATTCGTGGTCCGTGGAATTTGACTTGATGTCACTTATCTCTCTGCCTGAGACCTTCCTCATACTTTGTTACAGGGATATGTTTTTATGAGAATAATAAAGTTGCAGCCCCACTCTCTGTTACCAAGAGAAAACAGTAGCAAATTGTCAAGGTGACACAATATAGACTTGGTATTTAACTATTTATGTTGCGGCATAGCAAAGTTAATTTTCGACAAATTACTCATCTAAAAGGTTGATAACAAACGTTGAGCAAACCTTTCAAGGTCCCTCCTTCAGAGTTTAATATATACCCTTGATCATGAATAAATCGAGTAAGACTTTCCATGCTCCCAATGTGTGACTTCAGCCGATGAACAGATATAGTGACATGATTCACTGTATAATTAACAAGAGTCCATGCAGCATACTCACTTTCCCTGGGGAAAAAAATAACAGGGAAAAAAATTTACTACTCCAATCAACTCAATTAACAATGATCTTCTGGGAAACAACTTCATCTAGAAGTGCAAGCCCCAAAATTGTGAGGAAGCAAAACAAAAACTAGTTAAAAAAACAAATTAAACAAAAAAAAAAAAACACTAAGTGTGAAAGAAAGCACGTGAAATCGGAGACATGAAGTACAACTGATAAAGCCTTATTTGTATGCTTAAAGTAGGAGTTGAGCACTAATAATGTATATCAATACTTCTAGTAACTGTCTGTCTTCAACTATATGAAGGAATTGCAGAAAATCGCATCAGCAGCAGCAGAATCAGGAGAAGAAGGCGTCGGTCGACCGGTCCGGTCGACCGATTTCGTGCACAAGGATTACTGTGCTTCGGCTCTGGTGTCGATCGACCGGGCCGGTCGACCGAAGGGTTACTGTTTTGTGGCGGTCGAC
>BQKN01000297.1:304283-330660 GCA_022839385.1 Asparagus kiusianus
TTCTTTATCTTTTTCGGCGATTGGTTTTGGTTTCTCGAGGCACAACACTAACCCCACTGAAGTTTGAAGAGTTTCTGCAAAATGTCACACAAATAGTGTTTCACCCTTTTTAACTCTGCACCCTGAAGTCTATTTTGATAATTTTTGACACCCCAAATTACAAAATACTGATGTTTATTTTGTTAGAGAATCTCAACATACAAAGGGTATGGGATACAAAATTTCTTACAAAATTTAGTTTTTTGAATTTGGAAAAGTTGAGACAAATTAAGACTTTAGGCATCAAATTTGGGTATCAAACTGTCAAAATAGAACTTCAAAGTAAGGAAGTTAGAAAAGGGTGAAGCAAGGAGTCAGCAAAATGATAAATCCTCACCATTTTACATCAGAATTGGCAGTACTACCACCTGAGATCCTTTTATGATGATGCACACATTTATGAGATGAAAGAAATCATTTCTACGCAAACGTCCAAGCAATAGACGAAGAAAATAAAATCAACAAATATCTGAGCAAATAACAAACTACACACAGTTTAATCGGAAATCAGGATATCAGTTTATGAAACTGCAAGACAAGACTGTATGAACAAATAGATGTTGAAGATTTAACAGGATAGGATAGTACAAGTTTTATTGATGGCTTATACTTTATAGCTTACTGAATTGCATATTACACGTCCAAACACAGTTTTACGTATACAGGAAGACCTATATACATGCAAGGATACATGGCTACGATGCTGATGTTGGTAATTTCATTTATGCAGCTTTTCTTGAAAGTTGATCCTTGTACTCTCCATGATTCCGTAGGCATTGCTCACATCAAAACCATCTCGTCTATGAAACTCCTTGATCTGCACCAAACAAAGACAGTTCTCTTAAACACAGGAAACTATTTACGATGCTAGACGATAGAGCAGCATTTTGTTGAGGCTTGAAACCTCAACAAGTGAGCATGATCCTGTATGGAAACAAGAACATAGCTACCGTCTTGGTTACTCTAATAATAGTAATAAAAAGACTGGAGGATGCAATGTGAACTGAAGATGTAAAGAGAGGAGAAGAATTCAAACCTCTTCATCTGCTAATTTTTCATTCTGAGGCAATATAAGGCGTTCTGCAAATTCAATGTACGAACAAGGAACAGATTCAGTAACACCATCAGCAAAAGTGAACAAGGTCGAATCAGCCACAGCTGAACTCTGCAACAGAAGGCCATCAGGGCTCACTGCTTGCAAAAGGCCAAAACAAAAAGATCTGAGAATTGTATATATTTCCAAACTATGACAATTTTCAGGTCCAGTCAAACAACAAATTGAAATTGAAATATAATATAATATGCATCTTTCTGTTGCTTCATAGCACATATTTTATGCTGTATTACTGAAATCCGAGAGAATTCCATAGTATTTCCAGGTGAATGAATAATAAATACGTGTAAAACATCCATAAATGAGATTACTCTGTGAATATTACATAGAAGCTCCTAAAAGGTTAATGAAAATAGTGGGCAACAAAGCACAAAAAAAAGGAGAAAAAAAAAAGTTTGGTGGCAAACCTTTCAGTTTCCCACCTTCGGAGTTTAATATATACCCTTGATCTTCGAGGAACTGATTAAGATTTTTAATGCTCCTAATATGTGATTTCAGTCGATGAACAGATATAGCGAAATGATTCACTAAATAGCCATGAACAAGTACCCGTGCAGCATACTCACTTTCCCTGGAAAATTAAAAAGAACAAGAACAACAGAATATTACTACTCTTATCAACTCAATAATGATGACCTTTTGGAAGACCACTTCATCCAGTTAACACTATGCTTAAAACAGGACTTGAACAAGGAGTTCTTACTCCTAGGGCTCAGATGCCATGTACAAAACAACGTCACCTAAAATTCAGAGTTATTGAGTTGTTGCAATAGCAATGTACATCAATACTCACATCAACTTTCTTCGACATGTTGTTCAATATTCCAAAGCAAACATATAGAATGACTGAATGCATGCACAACTACTCTTGGATAATCACATAGAAGTAAATAAAAAAGAAAAGTCTACCTGGATAACTGTTGATAATCAGCAAATGTTGGTTTCTCCCAGGTTAAACATCCCAAAATACTTGCGAGGACCGCATATTTGTTTCCATTTCCATCCATCTTAACATATTTTCTTATTATTTCCTATATGCATAAGCAATAGTCATCGATGAAAAGAAAAACATGAAACTAGAAACTAAAATTTGCCACAATATCACAACAAAAAGCATAGAAACTATAAATGATTGCAATTTGTTGACAGTGAATACCTGACTTTGAGAACTCAACTCATCCACAAGAAGCTCTGCAATAAAAACCCGAGGCAAAGGCAAGCTAATAGTATTACTATACTCGGTCTCCGGAGGGGCAAACCAAAAACATTTCAGCTTTTTTGCTGGAAACCTCAGTTCGTCTCGTTGAGTATAACCACAATCCGAGAAGAATTTTGCAACGGAATCAATCCCATGACCATCTATCTTCAAACTCAAAAGAAAATATAAACAACAAAATAGAATCAAGGAAAACTTTTACGGCCTCTTTTTGCATATAAACTCATCGTTTTACCTTTGTTATTTTTAAAATCACCCCCATCCAAAAATCATTCTTAAACCGAAAATATATTTATTGAGTTATTTCTAAAATCCAAATAAAGCTACTCATACAACAAATAAAGCAACTTTCACCCAAATATACCTACTTATTTATATACAACAATTGTAGCAACTGAAATAGAAATTGGGTTTATAAGTAGTTCACTATGAATATTTTGTTATAAACCCAGAAATTAAACAAAATGTACCTTTTGAAGATGAATCCTTAATCTCTTACCGCGAGTGTTCGGAAAGTGAAGTGATCGTAGCAAACAGGACCTCCATCGGCTGAGCTCACAGCTTCGATGATAGATCTTATGGTCGGATTCCTACTCAAATACGCCTTCTCCATGCTCGAGATCGCCGACCTAAGCAAAGATTGAGATTGCGAGGCCTGAAACAGACAAAACAAAAAAAAAAGCAAACGTTTTTACCAAATTCCTACTTTTGAGGAAGTTGAAAGTGAGAAATATTATGAGTACCATTGGAACTTGGTCGGCGACAACGGCGGGGGCTAGGTACCCTTGATGCTACTGCTGCAGCTTCTGTTGATTCACATATTTTTGTATTGAGATTAATATTAGGGAAAATTGTCTCCAAGGCCCCCCAATATTAATAAGCGCAGGCCCCATAAATTTTGGTCATTGTGCTGCTAATATTTGTGTCAAGGCCCCGAGTATACTCTCAACTAAGCAGTTGGAGGAAAAACTCACTTAAAATTACTCCCCAATCCTTCTAACACAACACACCGAAATTGGTAACCGTGCTCATCTTCCTTTCAAGTACTCCCTCTCTCTTCTACTATTAACAGGATTTGTGCGGCGAAAATGTTGTCTAAGAAAGAACCTGATCACGATTTCAAAGTCGTTCATCCCAGTAGACGGCAAGGGCAAGACGACGGCGCTCATGAAAGACGGTCTAAGCAAAAAAACAAAGCAAAATCTTCATCGTCGGTCACAGTTCGTGAGCGAAGTGGTGAAGTATTTCTGTTAAATCCAAGTCAAAGTTAACTAATTCCCATAAGTTCCATGTTTAAATTGTTAAGGTAGTAAAATTTATATGAATGATATTTGTTCCATGTTTAAGTATTTCTGTTATGGTGTATAATTTCTCATGTAAAGTATAATTTATTTCACGTTAAGTCTATTTCATCTCCTATTAAGTGTAAATTATTTATTGTGAAGTTTTAGTTTTTTCATGTTAAGTCTAATTAGATTCATGTTAAGTATAATTGAGTTCCTGTTAATCCTAATTAGATTCATGTAAATTACCTTCATTTAATAGTAAGTGTGGAATGGATTTAATCGAAAATTAACTATATTTAACAGGAAGTGGTATGGGTTCATATATTTAACAGGTAGCGAACAATGTTTAACAAAAAATGACTAAAATTTAACATTATGTGATTTAGAGTTAGCAGCAAAGTATTGAAAATTAGTAGGAAATTATGTAGACTTAACATGAAATGACTTATACTTAACATGAACTTAACATGAAATGACTTATGCTTAACATGAACTGCATTACTTACATAGCAAACAAATCTCATTTAACATGAAATATGAAATTACTTATAAGTTAACATCCTACAAAACACTTGACATAGAACTAACAGCCAATGACATAAAAAAAATACATAGTATATAACTAAACAAGCAAAACACTTAACAACCTACGAAACACTTAATCAGCGACAGACTTGTTGTATGTTGCACGGTTATAACCTTACATATGGCATCGAGAGCATTTAACTGGCCATGTATAAACAGTTATGTTGTTGAACCGTCTAGTTTTATTTCTCCTTTTTCTTTTGTTGTTAGTGATGGTAAGATCTAGATTTGATCTCGTGGTATGTTACGCTTCTCATAATCAGGGATGAGGTAAAGGATTGGCTCGTAACTTTTTTAAAAGTTTCAACCATCATAAACCAATCGTAGATTTGGTAAATATCTCTCTTCATAAACATAATAGTTGCACATGCATGTTTACAAGGTATACGAGTTACATCCTACACCTGACACGTGCATCTGTTATGCTCCAAATCACTTGATAAGTTTTATGATATTGCACTTCATATAATCCTTTATGAGATTGACGCACATCCAATGGGTACTCAATTTCTATATTCTCTTTGAGGACAAGCTCAGGTTTAGGATAAAGAAATTCATTCTAATTTTCATCCATGTCTCGTAAATCATTCATGTGAACCATAATTTACTTATGTACATACTCTACCATTTGTAGTATCCATAGCAATCTAGCCTCATGTATTCACTTGTTGGAGGACTCAGCAACATTAGAGGTGACGTGTCCATATTGTAAACTAATAGGGAATTCATTACAATTAGTAGGATGTGAAATGGATTTAACACTTATTTACTTACAATAACAAGAAGTGATATGGAGTTAACAAGTACGATCTGGAATTAATAGGAAATGGCTTAAACATAACAAGAAGTAAATTAGATTTATGATGATATGAATTGATCTTCATAGCAAACGATTTACACTTAACATGATATTAATTATACTTAACATGAAATTTCTTACACTTCAACATGAATTTACTTGAAATAACTTTTGATTTAATATTAAATTACTTATACTTTAACATTAATTCTTTTATACTTCACAGTAAATGAGCTATGATTAACAAGAAAATTACTTGTACTTTACATGAGATGACTTATATTTTACCTAATTTCAGGAAAGAGCGCGTTTTCCTAGTTCTCTGGAGTGTATTTGGTGATAGTATTATATGCCTTGGTGATAGTATTATATGCCTTTCGTTTATCAGTTTAATGTCGTCCATATAATCATTTCATTCTGCTTTAGTATACTTGTAACAAGCTGATTGTAATAGATTCCCCAATACATGAGTATCCTTCGACTTTAGTCCCAAATCCTTCAATTTTAATCTAAAATTCTCCACGATATGTAGAACACATCTAGAGTAGAGCATCTGAAAAAATTCTCTAAAAGCTTCTCTAATTCCCTTATCGGCATCTGATAGTATAATTAGCTGATGTGGAGGATTGTATGAATCTGACCTTTCATAGAGTATAGATGACAAACCTTATAAGAACCACTTCTAGTTAATGTTATTTTTCTGATCGCATGTGCAATGGGCTAGTGAAAATATCCCTTAATTTCCACCCCCAAGTCAGTTATTTCAACTACATCAAATGATCTTTCGAATTGGTCAAGACTCTCAAGTCGTAGCCACGTGCTCTAATCCTCTGAGCTAGAGACCCCACCCCGTCTCCACTGGATCTGTTCCCGGGAGTACCCTCAAAAAGGAATCTCTCCTCAGCCATTTCATTTCTCGTGTAGGAACAAGGTTCAAATCTCTCGGTCTGTTAGGATGCCTCAGCTGCATACATCACTGCACTTCCACTTGACACCTATCGTAATGATAAACGGCTTATCTCGCCCATTGTATGCTACAGCCCTGAGGAGTATACCTTTGAATCATCTTTTAGAAAGGTCTCATGCAAAAATATAAGTGGTCGACATCAACGCAAAAAATCATTTATACAAGCAGCATTGCAAATGCATAGTCTTGTAAACATTCCCTCACTTTGTTCAACATGAATATAGCTACCTGGATTTGTCTCCTTAACCTTGTCTACATATCGACTGTTTGGCGAATTTAAAAATAAATGTTAAAATTAGCAAGAATCAAATTAGACTTAACAGTAGTTACATCACAATTAACAAGAAAGGAATTAAACTTAACATGAAATAGTTTAGATTTAACATGGTATTGCTTAATCTTCACATCAAATGTTTTGCATTTAACATGAAATAATTAGACTTAGCATGTAATTACTTATACTCCATACAATTTAACATGAAGTTACTTCTATTTCAACATGAATTGACTTATACTTCACATTAAAAGAATTCACAAAAAATACTTAACTATTAAAACTTAAAAAATTAAATGCTTTTTGCACATTAATAGGGCAAATATTATCTCTTGCCATCATAATTGATCATATGCCTCATAAGCATCACCATATAATTATTCTTTTGCTCTTTCTTTACCCCCATCATATCTTACTATGCTCGATTCTTAGCCCATACTAACTTAGAAACTCTTTTTGAAAATTAATAGGGCGTATGTCTAGCCAGATCTTCAACAAGGATTGTAACTAGGTCGCAATGAATTTTTGAGAGGTTCTTGAATGGCCGACATTGTTATCATGTTGTCCACAAGTGTAATTATTCGCGAACTTTTTTATAGCAAGCCTAATTTCATTTCTAGGCGGAAAGACAAATAACAGCCACATGTAACTTTTGGTTTCCTTAAATCGGTAAAAAAACTCGAATACGATTTGGTTCATTCTTTTCAAATTCGTACTCAACTTTTTGGCCATTGAATAGTAGAGAAAGTTAATCTTAATTCTTTCACACTGCCAAACGATTGTCTCTGTTAAATTAAAGCAGCGGGTGCCACCAAGCAGGAACCCTCTATGAATTGCTAATCATGTCATCAATCATCATAACATTGTCCCAAAACGAATTATCATTGGGAATACTATCTAAAACACATGTTGACGTTGGCGGACCACAATCTTTATTTTTTGAATTCACAGTGGGGGCAACGCTGTAAATATTTAGAAAATAAACAGAACACAAAGTCAACAACAAATAATAAAAACTAAATAAATAATAAAAACTAAACAAGACTTAATATCGAATCAATTTGAATTAACAAACAAGACTTAATATTTAACTTATTAGACTTGACAATCTTTCGATTAGACTTAGCATTCAACTTATTAGACTTAGACATTCCTCTCATTGGAATTAACATTTAACAGATTAGATTTAACATTATTTTCATTACAATTAACATGCTTTTCATTAGACTAAAACATCTTCCAATTAGGCTTAGAATTCAATCGATTAGACTTAATATTCAACTCTATAGACTTAACATTCAACCAAATAGAATTAACATCATATCAATTAGACTTAGCATATAACGCATTAGACTTAACATGTAACAACTTATACTTAACATTGAATAAATAAGACTTAACGTATAATATATTGCACTTACATTCCACATTTAGATTTATTATTCAACCTAATAGACTTAACATACAAGTCATTTGACTTAACTTCCAAGTCATTAGACTTAACATCATACCTATTGAACTTAACATCAAAAATTATCAAACAGAAATCACACTTAGCCAGTATTTATTTAAATTTTCATCTTTCCAAGATGTTCAAACAGAAATTACAAATTAAAAAAAAATTGATAACTTACAGATCTTGTGGAACTTGCTGCTTGTTATGAAAAGTCGAATCCTCTGCTTTTTGAAAAGCTCATATGAATCTCTTTACACCTAATATTACAGCTATATTCCACCATAGACGACAAATTATCTTCGTTCTCAATCGCAAAACTGAAGTTGTCATTTGTTTCACCATTGTATGTCAACCGTATGGAATTTTTAACGTCTATGATGCAAAAATTCCAGCTTCATCATGGTGGTTGAAGAGTTAATCTTTAAGAAAACTGTTTTATCACCTAACGATATCATGCAGATGATAGCATTTTCAGACATTAATGAATGGAAGATAGAAGGAGTAATGGAAAGAATTTTAGGACAAAAAGAGTATTCATACTTGAAGAGCAAAAGCCCTAAAAAATTACATAAAGCGTTATTGCTCATGATAGAGAAAAATGGGGGGGGGGGGGGGGGATTTTCCTCCAATTTCACCATCTGATCGCCGTTAATGGGACGTGATATATCCGCTATGCAGGTACGGTTGTGGGGAGCTATCTCATCGGAAAGGAGAAGGGCATTATAGGGTTTATGAGGAAATACATCATCTTTTCTCTTTACAGCTGATGCGGAGGGGCTCAAATACATTAATTGAGTTTTTTTAGGTCTGATCCACAATGGGAAAAAGTTTGAGGGGCTGGTCACATCAGTTTTTTTTTTAATACTGGGGCATCGACAAAATTTTCCCTTAATATTGTCATCGGCAAGTGTTGAGTTTGCTGAATTTTATTTGATGTTGACGTCGTGGGAGTGGCTTACCCACCAATTATTTGAATTCTTAGTATATGGATAATAAGGGATAAGACTGATAGTCATAATTATTTTGAAAATCACTCGTCTTTAAAATAATAATTCTACTGCTATCGAGACGATACTGTGAAAAGATCCCAGATCAAAGTTCGAAAGTTGCTGATGTACATCTCTCGCCTCTGCTAAAATGTTCTGTAGGCAAAATTATGGTTCCCTGATATTATCAAATATACTATTTCTTTTACAAGTATATTGAGTTTGGAAAAATTGCCAATATCACCACCAGAGAGATTTCACGTAGATGCACATAGAGAAATTCAACATCGACGTGAAAGAAACCATCTTTTGGTGGAACAACCAACCACGAAAAAAAATTGCACAGGTCGTATCCATAACTTACACAAACAGCCAGCTCCAAAGCGCGCAAGACACGCTAATCACAAAGCTTACACGCTACCGAGAAATAAACAAAAGAAAGTGTTATTGATGGTCCTAATCACTTGAGTATTCATCCTCGCCATCTTCATGTTGTCTTACAACTTTCTCGATGAACCTCTTCCGGACTCCCTCTATGACTTCATCCTTTGATGAATCACCACTCCGGCCATCGTTTAGCACTGGATCTGACTGGCAAAGAGCTAAAGCAACAGCTGGAATATAATAAAAAGTAATCATAAGTACGTAACACATTTATATCGGGCAAAAATCAGTAATCTTCAAGCTCAGAAGTTCTCAGATTTGATGAACTCGTTAGTTCAACTGCTACATTTTACACCTAATCGAAATTGAAGACGACTAAGCTAGCACAAGCAATCAGGAAAATAGGTTTTTTCCATAGAAAATAAAATGATAATGGCTTTTGACAATTGGTATTCTGGCAGATCACAGATGGATGAGGATGAATTACATTTTCATGGAAGTGCTTTAGTCATTCATTCCTTTTCACATTATGGGAACTTGGCCTTACACAACCACATTCTAAGCCAACATCTCTGACAAAGATATATAATTTAACCACACATTTCTCTAAAGCCTCTTAAGATCCAAAGTCTCCTTCACCTTTCTAGCTCTCCTAAAACTCAAATTGAAGACATCCAAAGCTGACCTGTGGCATAGTAAAGTTATGGGCTATCTGCCAGCTTGATGATATTTGTTCACAGGTTCTTATCAATAATTAACGAAGTTACTAATGTCTACATCAGCATACGAACCAATTGAGGGAAGCGATTATTCCAAAATTGTATTATTATATATGCTGATTGTCTTTATGGTTAATGCTTGCATTTGTGGAACTTTAGGGGTTGTATAATGTATCAAAGTAACTTCAGGTTTGATATGAAAGTATAAGGCAGCATGTATTAGTTTAGTCATCACCATCTGCTTTTTTCCTAATGTGGTTGACATTTAACATTTCTAGACAAATTAATTTACTAAGCAAGACAACAATCAGTCCAGGACCAGGATTAGTATGTTTAGAGCTGGAAAATGAAATTCAGGTGTTTAGTTATCGATTTATTATGGGAGTAAGCAAGTTTATCAATTTGGTTTTTTAATTGTTAGAGCAGTGGTGTTTGGCTATAGAAATTATCAATTAGTATAAGAAGTTTTCCTAATAATTCATCGTAACAGTGAGCACCTAGAACATATCGATTCGTATATTGTTTTGAAGTGACATCATGACCACCTACTCCGTAGAAAATAGCTGTGCGCAAATGTTAAATTGGAGTTGGCTCCTATCTCGAACCTAACGACACTATCAAACAAAACCAAAGTGACCAACAAATGCACCTTACTTCACCAATACTAAGGAATAAAAATATTGAGACCATAGTGACCAAGACGACAGGTTGTGAGTCTTTTGACTGTATAGCAATCAGCATAACATCGTTACTCCATAAATAGATCTTACACTATAAAAGCACAAAACCTGGAGGTATACAAAGATCTAATCCTACATTTTTTTTTTACTTAACACGACTTAACCAAAATCATTTCAACTTGCTGTGAAAAAATTCTAAAAATAAAAAGGCACCATTTTGAACCTCTTTGTTGTGCGAAAATCTTTCAAAATGCATACTTTAGCTTTCCTAAACAGCCATAGTCTTTCAACATAATAATATACAGACAGCCCATATGACCAATGTACATATTTATTATCACATAGAAGCATTCGAGAACTGCAATTCGGGTACAAAACAGATAACAAAAACTAATAATGATAACTAATAAAACACAGTTTGCAATAATAAATGAGTTACAGAGATAAAAATATTGGGTGCAAAATATGCTGAAAATATGGTAAAAACTTACATTCAGGTGTACATTTTCGAGAACCAAAGTGATGCAACCCTACATAAGTTGCTTTCACAGCACTGTTATTGTACACTAAAATGGTAGGGAGATTACGATCTGGATAGTTCGGGATGCAATCTGTGGAGATTATCTTTACGAATTTAGTTGCCGGGTATCTTTTTGCAAGATCCTCCAAGCATTGCAAAAGTAACTCGCATTCTGGTATACTGCCACAAAACAAAAACAAACATTTAAGAAATCTTTACTGAGGATACATCAAATCATATACATTAAAGACCTAGGGGTACAAAACCAGGATTACGTAATAATCCTCAAATCAGTTACTCAGATACACAAATGTCTCATAAAATCTGTTATATGTCCTCCATCCAAACATCAACTAGTATAAAATTGGAACTAAGAATTGCTTGTTCCTCCAAAATTTAGTAGATACTTAAAAATCTATATATCAATAGAGACATAAAATTTCTATTTGTCCATCCTAATTCCAACTAAAAAAAATTATCAGTACTGATAATGAGTCACAATTTAACATTGACTTCCTAGTTACTATGTATTACTACTTACAAATTGGTAAAGACATAAGTTTGTACTTCTTCATTCCAATTTAAAAAAAACAAAGCAGTCATCAACAAATCATGACACCAAAATTTAGTGTGGCCTGTTCTGTTACTATGTATTCTTATTTTAAGCATTAAAAAACTTTCAAAATAACTCGAAATTAGGAAAAGTAACAAAAAAACTAGAAAACAGAATGTCATCCTCGTCTATAAAGCTGTCCTAAAAAGACTCGGCGTAGTGGATGTAATACCCAAGCCTATGTAAGTCAACACCCAATAGTGTTTTAGCTCTAACCTGATCGGCCCACATCACTTTGTGCTGGTAGGGATTTAATACCTCTGAGGCTCATTTGTGTTTAACCATGACTTAACAAGCCCATGAACTTAACATTTAAAGTTTATGATATTTCCTAACCATATCTCCCAACAATCTCCATGAATTTTTTTCCCAATCAAATCGTGCGATTTTTTTTCTACAGTTTATTTTTGTAACTAACCCGTTTGCCACTACTTGAAAATCCCTTAGTCTTAGGGCTTCTCTAATCACAACCTTCCCTTAAAAACCTATCTCCTCTCCTCTACCATTCTTGCCTCAGAACCTGTACACAAAAAAAAGAGAACAAGAGAAGGAGAAGGACGAGATTTGGATTTTTTTTTGCTTGGATTTGGGGCTCAGAGTCTTTTTTCGACAAATCGGCGAGTATCTTCCTAACTTTTTTTCCTCTTTATTTTTTCTTGTTTTGTTAGGGTAGGTAGTATGAAATTTGAGATTAGGGTTAATTGAGGCTTTCTGTAGTTGCTTTGCATATCGGTATTTCTAGGAAACCTCAACGATATGACATGATTTTGTGATTTGTATCTCTCCTTAGCTTTATAATTATGTTTACAAATGACCTGCACTAGCTAGTTTCCGATCCCGACGGTTACACGTTCGACATATATGAAAGTTCCATCCACGGTGTCAAATTTTACAATCATAGATATTTCATCAGTTTGCAAGTGTTTAAATTTGTTATCATGAGATTCAGATACTTGCTAGTTGTTTCTACGGAATTCTACACAAAGTAGAACTTTGTCAGTCTCTTAGGATATATATTGATTCAATGTAGTTGGGTCTGTTGTTATATCATACATGGACTTTTTTTTATTTATAAATGACCATGCTGAAGTTCCTCGTATGTACGCCCGTCGGTGTAGTGTAGCATCCTGCATCCTTAGAACTATAACAATCTTTAAGTTTTATCAAAAGCATAACAGGAAACATAATAAAACCAACTTGTATTTTTCTAAAATTGGTTTAAACAGGCTTCAGTTGTTAACTTTTTTTTTCATGCAAACTTAGCTAGTTGTATAAACCCTTGCAGTCAAAGGCAAAGTATGTATTTAATTGTCCTACAAATTTGCATATTTTTATATTTTTTTAATTGTAACCTAAAAGAAAAACAAATATATGTGAAAGGACTTTTAGGCTTAACAATAATCTTAGTTTTAAATATCCCAACTCAGGAAAGTATCTTTTTTAATATATTTCTCATAAATATTTCTGACTTCACCAAATTTGCAAATGTCATTTACTAAGAGTAAAAAAAAAGTTTCTAACTAAATCAGTTTTTTTTCATATTTTTAGAACCTACACAATTATCTGGAAACGACGTTTACGTACCTCCTGCATCACCTTTGTCACAAAAATAGATTGGGTGCAGTGGTTAGTTGCATTTGACAATGACACAAAGGTCTGGAGTTTGAATCCAAAGGACCCTGAGTTTTCACAAAAATTCTTTTGGATCGAATTTTGAACCCAAACCGACCCGGTTGGAGTCCAACATCAATACTAGACCCGTTTGGGTCTAAACCTCAAATTTCAGACCCATTTGGGATTTTTTTACTCACTAAAATCAGTTTTGTAGATTTTTATGCTGTCAAATCAAATTCGCTTGGCCCGTTTTGACACTAAACAATTATGTTAATTATTTATTTTTCCCTTTGTTAAGACAAATGATGATATTGTTTGATCTCTCGATACTTATTGGATCACCTGATGCTATGTTTGATCACCTAGTAACATTTAATAGTGTTGATTGTGCATGAAGACGACTTCCGTCAAGAAATATGATTCATAAACGTGTTATCATAGCATGGCTATACCCTCGACATCGATATCCCAATGTGAGGAGTTTCTCTTGATTATTACTATTATTATAATAGCATTGACTAGACGATGCATCCATCTTGATTGGACATGTTTTGGGTCACGGTTATTTTTTATAAATTTTACGAAAGTCGTTCCACAGTAACTATGTGGTTAGAGAACAATATTTCATGCACAACCACTTAAAATAAATGAATAAATGTGGGGTTTATAAAAGAGAATTGGACGGAGAATATAACGTGTATATAAACGGACTCGTGCGCATTCTTGATATCCAAATTTATATATATAAGAGCTAATGGTCAATCCTAACTTGAAGCCGTGTTCCCGGAACGGTTTACGAAAACCTGATTTATATACATGAAAATATTCTTCTCTAATTCAAATAACACCTAAAATAATAATAATTTGCTTGTGTACCTTGTGGTAGACCTTATTTAATATCTACAATTAGCATTTTTATCACATTTAATTGAATTTTTATCTTTTTTTATACCTGCTTCATACACTTACACGCGCACAATTCCTTCATTTTACATGCTTGTTGGGAGTTTTCTGACTCCCCTGGAGTTTGCGCACCTCAGACTCGGGAACTACTCTTTCTTAGCAGGATCAAAAATATTTTGAGGAGCAAGTCCAGCGGCAGTGATCATCTTTTTGTCCATCAGTTCTTCAATTCAGTTGGTTTAGGTAGTTATTTGGTTTAGACTCTTTCTTGAGTCATATATAACTTTTTTTTTGACTATGATATGAACTTTTTATTACCCTGTCCCTTTGTGGATAGTTGTGAACTCGTAGTTGGACTTCGTCCTTTTGTAGATTTCTTCATCTATAAATTTCTTTTATTGTCTTAGTTACATGCTCTATGGTGTAATTTTGGCTTTATATCTATATACAGGATGATCTAGAGACGTGAATGTAGTCGAATGGTTGCAAAGCCGGCCAAGTCACGTTCCAAGTTATTACATTTTGGAACCAGGACGTGACAGTGGATAACGGTAAAAGATCATCAAGTGGAGGGACCTGATTGTGCAACAAACAATAACACCTCTACTCTTGTATTTTATCTTCCTGTAGAGGCATTATGGATCGTCCATCTTATAAGTGTCAGCCCTCAATGATATTTTACCGCTAAGAAAATATGTCGAGTATGTCTGCACGAGAACTATGACAGCATTTAGGTGACTACTTCCCATGTCAGCATTCATTGTTCTGCTTTTCTTTACTTTTACTATATTTGGATATAATTTTGGCAACTTTCCAGCATTCATGAATTGTCAAAGGCATAAACTTTCTACTTCTTCATTCCAATTCCAACTTAAACAAACATAAATGCATAACTACTGAGTCATAATCTGATTAACCAGTTTGTCATCAACAATGTCAAACTTGTTGTTGTAATCTTAGTTGCAGTTAGCCAACCTCCAACCTAAAGAACCATGAATAACAATGAAACTAAAGCTAAGAAAGATTGAATCTTTAGCATTACCCTTCTTTATACAGAAACACGACAACCCAAACATCCCCAGACGCCTGCGAAACCTCCCTGACGAAATCCGACCCCGAGATCGGCACCACCGATCCGAACCTCGCAACGCTAGCCGCCTCCCTCATCTCCGCCAATCTTTTCTTCCTGCAAAACCCAAGCAAAAAAACCCTAATTTCCACGAATCTCACATCAAAATCCAAAACGACAGAGAAAACCCTAAACACTCACCTGTACTCTTCAAGGAACCGGTCGTCGTCGAGATCGGGATCGTCCTCGAGGTCCTCGAGCTCGTCGGCGGTGCGATCGTCGATCCAGGATTTGGATTTGGGGCGGAGGTCGGGATCGTCGGAGGGAGTGAAGGGTGGAGGCTTGAAAGGGGCGGGTTTTGGCGGGAGATTACCAAGCTTTCGCTGGATGTCATCCCATTGAGTGCTCGCG
Organism: Asparagus kiusianus; assembly: GCA_022839385.1. Lineage (NCBI taxonomy): Eukaryota > Viridiplantae > Streptophyta > Magnoliopsida > Asparagales > Asparagaceae > Asparagus > Asparagus kiusianus. The sequence continues at coordinate 319,919 of BQKN01000297.1, forward strand.
CCTTCGACGTCCTTGTACACGAAATGGTAGTCCCCCATGGCTCTCTACCTCTCTCCATCTCCAGCAGACTAGCACTATAACTGGATTTTATTTGGGCCTGAATAATTAGGGCCAAACTTTTACTTAAGCCCAACCACACTCTAGTTGTAGCAGAATAGGCCCAATTATCGCATAATTCGGCCGAAAAGAAAGTTTTGCTTTGTGATTGGTGGGCCTTTGTAGTTACTGGACACAAATCAATTGCTATTATTTAAGAAAAGCCCTTTTATTTTCGGTATTCTATGGCCACTATGGCAGTCACCATTTTAAGAAATTCCAAACATATCCGAAAAGATTCACCTATAACTTCAAATAACTTACAACCTAATAAAGATACAAATTTGGAAAAGAAAAACCAATAATCTAAGAACCACTACCACCATTTCATAACCGGCAAATCATCCATTATTTGATTACTACCTCCACCATCTCAAACATATATTATTTCTCAAATACAGGAATTAGTATGCTAATTTGGTGCTATGATCTTTTACTAGGGTATACATTGAAGCAAAATCAATAAATTTAAAAACTCACCGGAAGATAACACCTCATCTTCCTCCTAATCTAAATTTTTTGACATATGCCATATCATCTAATCCGTCCATTTAAATTGCTATTATACCTCAACCTTTAATTTAAATAAATATATTTATATATGGAAAAAATCAATTTATAATCAATTAGAAAATCTTTGGCAATATCTTTAGCAGCTAATTCAAATCACAAATAAAATTAAATCCCCTCACTCTGGCATTTCTTTTCAATATATGGAAAAAATATACGTTTTGGTTTTCTTGAAAAACCAAAAAATCTACTTATCAAGAAATTCCATTTTCTTTTTCCGTTTACTTATCCTGTCATAATTTTTTTACATTTTAGTTTTACTCAGTCTTAATTTTTTCAAGAACTTCGAATTATTATTCCGATCTTCGAAAAATACATTAGGTAATTAATATAGCACATATGTTACTTTAATTTTTCTATTTTTTATTTTAATTATTCTTGAATTTTTTATTTTTTAGATTGTCAATTTTAATTCCTACTACTCCAACTTATTATTTTGATCTCCGAAAAATACATCAAGTAATTAATCTAACACCATCTAATATTATATTATTTTTTTAAATTTTAATTGCTTTTACTTTTTTATTTTTTTGATTATCCATTTTTAATTCCTCTATAATTTTATCTCCAACCCATGGTTCATTAATTGCTTGGAGGAAATAATTTAGGTATTTTATTTAACATCCAATATAATTTGTGTTTAAATTTGTGTAGTATTTTTAAGTTTTAATTGTTATAAAATAATATTAATATACATGTACTTACTCTATAAACCTTGAATAATTATTTTTAATTTAATATTTTTTATATTTTTTATATTATTACACAAAAACAAATCGGTGATTTTTAATCTTCAACCCACGACATTCTGTTGCTTTGAGAACATAATTAAGGTATATAATATATTCAGATAATAAATTTAGGTAAAAATATATTTTCTTAGTTTCTTAAAATATTACAGAAATTATTTAATTTATTTTAATTTGTGAATTATTTTTTACCCCCTTAAATTGTTTTCAATTTTTTTTAGATTGTCAATTTTTTGCTTATGTAATTTTATCTTCAATGCACGGCTCTTTAATTGCATGCAGATACATAATTTAGGTATTTCATCAACCCCCATTCAATATAATTGTTATTTTAATTGGTGTATCATTTTTTTCAATTTTAATCATTATCAAAAAAATATTAATTTTTAGAACTTGAGTTTTAATTCTAATCTAAATATTACAATTTGCCTTTTTATTTTACTAATTTTTTAATATAATTGGGATTTTATTAAATTTTAAGATAGTTGTGAAAATATTTTTTCATTATTTATAATATTTTTGTGAATAAAATAATATTAAAATTTTCATAATAAATATATGTTCAACTTTATAAAAATATTATGTTAAATAAAATTATTTTTTAAAAAATACATTTTTATGTTTTTTAGTTATTACAGGGATTAAAAATTATAAAAAAATATTTTGGTTTTTAAAAAGATTACAACAATTATAATAAATTTTTTAAAATATATTTAGATATTTTTGAATTTTTAGAATATATTTGACAATATCTTTAGTAACTAATTCAAATTAGATATCCAGATATAGAAAAAACTAATTTATAATTAGATTTTTAAAGATAGAAAAAATTAATTTATAATCAATTAGAGTATGTTCAGCAATAACTTTGATAACTAATTTAAATCAAAAATAAAATAAAATCCTCTAATTTAGGCATTTCTTATCAAATCAGATATTAAGAATAGAGAAAAAATTAATTTACAATCAGATATTTAGATATAGAATAAAATATTTTTAGTTTTTAAAATTATTATAGTAGTTACAATTAATTTATGAGAATATAGGAATTTATTAATTTTTAGAATATTTTTGGTTATACCTTTAGTAAGTAATTCAAATCAAGTATTTAGAATTAGAAAAATTAATCTATAATTAGATATTCAGATATAGTAAAAAATTAATTTATAATAAATTAAAATATATTTGACAATATCTTTGGTAACTAATACAAATCTCAAACAAAATCAAATCCCCTCATTTAGGTGCTTCTTTTCAAATCAAATATTCAGATATAATTAATTTATAATCAATTAATATTTTTTTAGTGCTGGAATGAAGTCAGATATAAAAATTTTATAGTGATTGCAAAATATTCTAAAAAACTTATTATTTAAAAATACAACAGTGATTATAATAATTTTTTTTAATTGTATTTTACTTTTAATATTTTCTATAAATTTACAAAATTAACATTTTTGCATTATATTATTTTAAAGTATATATTTTGGTTTTTAAATTAATATAGCGCTAAACAAATTACAGATAAAAATTTATTTTTGCTTTTTAAAAATATTTCAGTAATTATTATAAATTTTAAAAAATATATTTATGTATTTTTAAGTTTTTAAAATATTCTTTAGTAACTAATTCAAATTTTATATTCAGATATAAAAATTTTAATTTATAATCTGATTTTTATATATAGTGAAAGTCAATTTGTAATTATTTAGAATACTAGGTTTTATACACGTACAATACACATGGTTAAATATCATGATTAAATATTTTTAATTTATTTCCTTACTAAAATTTGTTCCTCACTTACACTTTCATTGTTTTTGCTCACTTATGTATTTAAATTTTATCATTTTGATTATTTATTTTTTTGATGTTTGTTTAAATGAGCTACACCAAATTTAAATTTTTTTGTTGATGATTAAATTGATAGTAAATAAATATAATCTAAAGCCAATTTGAATTTTCACGTGATTTGGACCGACATGAAACCAAGCTTAAAATTATAATATTGTAAAAGTAAAAAATACTTAAAAGATAGCATTATAAAAGAAAAGATGAATGACTAAAGCTAAAAGGCTAAGATGATTAATTAAAAGTGGGCTAGAATGAAACTAAAGAGAATATAAAGTTTGTTACTAATTAATTGATATACTTCAAAAAAATTATAAACTAAAGATTAGTCCTAACTCTAGTATATTTTATCTAATAAAAACATCCACATAATCATATAAAAAATTTTAAAAGAGTTCATGAAAATCATTTCTAAAACTTTTTGATTTTACTCAAAAAATTAAGTTATTCTGTAAAATATTCATAAAATAAATCTTTTATTATTTCTGTTTTGTTTTTTTATTTAGTTAAGATCAATCTTTCTCTACCTTTATCTTTCCCCAAATAATTCTAAAGTTGTATTTTCATCGTTGTAACAACCATGAATTTTCGATACTAGTTAAATATAATTTTTCTGGTGTTTTACTATTAAATTATTATTTTAAAAGAGTACTTATATTTTCTTGATTTTTTTAGAATTTCTACGATTTAAAAATCCTACTTTATATTTATGTAATGATTTTAATAATTATAAATTAACTTATTACGATAAAATCTTTTCAATCAATATTTGTTATATTATTGTTTTGTTATTATAAGTATTATATTAATTACAATAATTTTATCCCTAATTATTGTAATTTTTCTAATTATTTTCTTAATTAGTTTTAATTTTTTTCCCTAATTACTTTTCTTAATTAATTCTTAGTTATTCTTAACCTAACCCTAATTATATATAAATATTTCTCTCTCTTCTTCTCTCTTCTCTTTCTTCTCTCTCCTCTCTCTCTTTCCCCTCCCGCGACCCTCTCACCTCCGCCTCCTCCCTTCCTCCCTCTACCGCCTCACCACTTCGCCTCCAGCCTCTACAACCGCCATCCCCACCTTTTTAGCCGTCGGCGAGCCCCCGTTGGAGCCCACCGAGATACCCAACAACCCTAAGCAATCTCCTTCCACCTCCGGCATGCCTGAATAGCAGGGAGAAGCTCTGAATAGCGAGGAATGAGCCCGAACAGCGAGCTGATTTCTGTAGTTTTGTACCGACTTTGTACACGCTTTCCGGCTACCTCCGACCTCCGTTTCCATTGATTTCTTCTCGGGTGAGTAGTCATATATGTTGTCTATCACATTCAATTTGTATCACGCTCTAACTCACTCTTTATCTCTCTCGGTAACATCCAAATCATTGCTCGACGGCAGTAGCGAGCAGATTCCAGTAGCGCTGTGCTGACTTCGCACGAGTTTTTCAGCCACCTCCGGTCTCCGTTTTCGCCACCGTCTTCGTCGGTGTGTAGCCCTTTGTATTGTCTATCACATGGTATCTCCCTCGTTTAGCGTGTATACTTCCTTTTTTATATTATTTGTTGTTTCTTTATTTTCTGCATCGATCTATCTATCGTCGGACTTGACTGAAGGATTTCTTCTTCATTATTTCTAGTGCATTACAGTATCACTATTTTTCATACATACATATATATATATATATATATATATATATTGTAACAAATCATATTATATGACATGTCATGATATTATTACATAGATTTGCTTGTATTTATTTGTTGTTTCCTATTGTGTTTGAGAACCATTAGTAGTTCATGACTTTAGTGGTCTTGTGTGTCATGAACAGACCTAGTGACATATGTGGGTGTGTTGACTGAATTTAGGTTGTGAACCAGAGATAATGTGGATTATGCTTGACTTAGAAAAACGAGAAGAGTTAGGATGGGGAAGTCTCTGTTCATATAACCGGATAAGGATGTTGATATATCTTTCAGGCTCGTACCAGTGGATCGGTGTCGCCATTGGGTTGGTTTGTTAGGTCAAAGTAGATCGGTGTCGCTACTTTGGTTTATGAGTTTGATATTCACCCGAGTTTAGCTTGAGTCCGGACTAGGCTGAAAACGGATTGTGTGTAGTCCTCTGACCGAGTTTGTGTAGCGGTATTGGATGCACGTAGGGGATTTGCGAACAGTCAGTTATCCGGTAATATGAATGTTGACTCTGTGTGAGATGTGAACCAGTGATCTGTTATAGGATGCCTAGTTATATGACATCGTTTCTTGGCTAAGTATAAATTCTTGTGAGATGTAGGTTACTTGTATTTTCTTTTCATACATAGATCGGGATTAATATTTAATTATCTATAATTTGAGACGTGTGATATATACATGAGGGTTTCTTTATTTGGATTAATTCGCTCGATGTACTACGTCTCTTGTTGTAGATTTTTAAGTATTAATTCCATCTATTTGTATGACATTGTTACTTGGGTGATTATTCTCATGGCTAGCTGCATGATCTTGTTACTTGGTTGATTTTTGGATTCTTCTGATTATTATAGTGGTTGATTACTTTTAAATTATTAGAATTTCAATACCATACTTCTATTATTATTATATCTGTTTTTGCCTTGGTCGTTCGACCGTTTCTTTCTCCATTGTGGGATCTTGTCGTGTGTCATGCAAGCTAACGTACACCTATTTTACTCTTGTATACGTCAGACTTAGAGGAAGGACAGATCCTGCCGGGAGATCGCCAGGAGTCAGAGAATTCTCAGCAGGAGTGTGTAGATGGTAAAAATTACCTTGGCAGATAAAACACGAAATCCGCCTGTTTTGGCGAGCCCGCCTGGAGCGTTTGGACTCGAAAGAATGGGAGATGTTTTGGTCAGGGCGGATCCCGCCTGAGCGCGAGAGTGTACCTGGTTTGGTGATCTCTTCAGTCTTCAGACCCGAATAATAGCTCGGGCCGTCATGCGAGGCGAATGTTTGAGCCTTCTGCCGGGTGAGGAACTGTCGTTGTTGCTACCGGGTCCTTCTTGAGAGAGGAGCGTCCGGACGGATCGTGTCGGCTTGGTCCGTGCCAGAGCAAACCTCTGTTTCCTCTTGGGCGGGGTTTGCGAGGGTCGTTTGGCGACCCATTTGGCGATATTTTGCCTAGTGCTCCCGGCCTTTTGGTTCACCCGTGATCAATTTTGGGGAAGTTTGACACCCTGCCATGACTCGGATGGGGTCCTCGAACGCGGGGCTTTGACCATTTGAGGTCGGCCTCTACGCACGACTCGGTGATGTTTGCAGGACGCATCGCCGCCAGAGGAGGAGGAGGACAAGTACTCTTCGTACTTGGCCTGATCGAACTCAATTTCTAGGGACTCCACTTTCGTCTCGACAGGAACCTCGTCGAATTGAGCTACCACTATTTCTGTTAAGGAAACAGCTTCTCCCACTGTGGTCGCCATCTTCTGTAGGTGTAAATTTTAATCTCCCAAAACAGGAATTTTATTTGTATTTATAAGAATAGCTTATTACAAACCAATGAATCGAAATTACAACAGAAGCGGAGGAAAGGCTCTTCTTGTTTAACGTGTGGACTTTGGTAGCTATAAGATGCCTCGCTCAGTTCTCGCACCGAGTCTGTTTCCCTTGGACGATTCGACCGAGGTTGCTGGTGAGCTTCAGTACACGGTAGAAGCACATGCTAGTCGAGTTCGAGTTTCCGAGTTCGATGGCGATCAGGGCCCGAAGCTAGGAGAGGATGTTACAATGCAAAGGTCATGCAAAGAGTTTGTCGTCAACTCCGTCGAGAGTTGAGAGATGTGGTTCAGCTAACTGATTGAATTAATCAATTAACTATGAGCCAACCGAACTGCTGGACCCCTTCTCCATGACCGGAAGAAGTTCTTAAATAGAGGAGAGACGGCGTGGCCACTCCTTGAATCATGGGATATGACCATGTACTATTGGGAGATACCATGCTCCTCACTTGTACTATGAGTGGCCGTTTGAGGGGTTCGGAGCACTGTACTTTTCTCTTTCACGTTGCGGGAAATGGAAAGGTCCGCTCCTGTACGTGATACTGTGGCTGCCTAATACTCGGGTGAGTCTAGCAAGTTCGTCGATTGCTTGGCGGTTTGTTTGGTCGTTCAGGCGAGCCTTGGCTGCTTGATCGAACTTGTCTCGTGCAGGCGAGTTAAGTACAGCGGCGGTGTCCAACAACTACAAGGATTTGACTAGCCAGTAGTACTGTGAGCGGCCACTTGATGGACTTGGAGTACTGTGCTCCTTCCCTTCACGTCATGGGAAGTGGGAAAGCCTATCCATGTACGTGGTATAGCGGCTGCCAAGTTTTACTCTAGCGAGTTTGGCGAGCTTACCGTTTGTAGGCGAATTCGACTCTTGACTCGTGCAGGCGAGTCTGTGGTCACTCGATGTAGGCAAATTTGGTGATCGCGTGGCCTTGGCTCATGCAAGCGAGCCAAGCCCTTGGGTGAGCCTAGTTTCTAAGCTGCGCGGGCGGCTTGAATATGCAGGCGGATTTCGTGTTTTATCTGCCAATGTAATTTTTACCGATTACAGAGTGTCTTGCAGACAGAACAGAAGAAGAAGCCGAAGCCTAGAGAGCGTTAGGCAACCGTGGTGTTTTTGCCGTGTTTTTTCAACAAAAATAAAGAAACGCGTGGTAACCGGGGATTTTTTTTGACTTGTCCTATTACAAAACCTAAAAATTAAACACTTTTCTCAAAACATAAAAAATATGTTTTAAGATTTCGTTTTTTCATCTAAGCTGCCGCAGCCCGCTCGCCCGCCGCTGCCGGGCCGCCGCTGGCCGGCCACCGTCACCGCCCGCCGCCCTCGGGCTCGCCGCCACCCCACGGCCACCGCCCACCGCTGACGCCCATCCGTTGGCCGGCCGTCGGCCGCCGACCCCACCATCGCCATCGTCGCTCGATGGCTGCTCCCCGGCCCGTCACCGGCCGCCCGTCAGCCGGCCACCAGCCACCCTTCACCCGTTGCTACCACCGCCACCGTCGTCGCCCGTCGACCGCCGCCCACCGGCCACCAGTCAGCCCACCACCGCCCGCCCGTTGGTCGGCCACCGACCACCTGCCGCAGCCACCGTCGCCGCCCGTCGGCCACCCGCTACCCGTCGGCCACCTGCCGGCCACCCTCCACCCATCGCCGCCACCACCGCCGTCATCCGTCGGTCGCCGTCCACCTGCCGCCGTCCGCCCGCCGGCCCTTCGCCGCCACCCGTCGGCCACCTGCCGCAGCCCGCCCGTCGACCGGCCGTCGGCCACTCGCCGCTACACGCTGGTACGTAGCCGACAGTCGTCGTTCGCCCGCCGCACGTCGGCCGCCGGCCACTCGCCACCCGACCGCCGCCGCCACCCGCCAACTGTCGCTATATAAATGGTCAAACTAGTTTGACAAAAATGGTGTTTTCAAAACACATTTGAAAAAGAAACACCATGGCATGTGTTTTTTATAAAAACACAACAAAAAACACATTGATTACCAAACACACCCTTAGTTATTGGTCTTCTTTTTTCTTTTGTAGCATTTCCTTCTCCGCTTGATCATTGTATTTTATATTCTCCAGTATTCATTTGTTCAGTTTTGTATAAGGGCATGTTGACCCGAATATTATGTCTGAGATGATATTCATTATGATATGTATTATTATTTTCTTCTATGTTGTTCATTATATTCTTGCTAATTATGATCGGGGACCTGTGATTTTGCATTGTTTATTTCTTGACGCTTAGCGTATTAGATTGAGTAGAAAAGGCCTAGTACTTATTCTCCTCAATCTAATACGTCGTGAGCTTGTTCACGTCTCGATTCCTCGGTATTTTGGGAAGCGGGGCGTGACACTGTGGTGAATGTGAGGATTCTCCTGGAGCAAATTGGTTAGTTTCAAGATTATTAGTATGTGGACTCTGGACGGTTTGTAGAGCTTGAAGTTCTGTTAACACCATTTGGAGTGTAGCATTAATTTGATCAAAGCTGGACTCATGCCGTGTTAAGATTTCATTGACCTCATTGTGGAATTCGGCATTCGTTTTGCCGCGAGTGTCCATGGTCGAAACTTGGCTCTGATACCAATGATGAGGTTGAATTTGATAAAGGAAGAAGATAAAGAGAAGAACTAGAGGATAAGCGAACAATAATTCTTATTCATATCATCATCTCCATTACAACACTGTTACGGGCGAAGTTGACTTCGTCTTTCTCCAGTAGGGCTCAAGCGGTAGATCAAAGAGAAGGTTCTTTCTCGGGTACTATATATAACTACACTAATATTTTCTCTACCCACTAACACCACTCTTCTCTCTATAGCTACCCACAAAACTTAACTATCCACTAAGTAAAACACAAGTTACACAACTACCCACTTATCCACGTTGTGAATGGTGGTGGCACGTATCGTATTGTTTTGTGCAACAATAATTTTATTCATTTTTACATGTATTTAGCTCTTAGAACACCACTAAAATTAAATATGACATCATTGAAGTGTATAATTTTTAGAATTAGCTGCTTTAATGAACTCATAAGGTATATGAAAATTAATATCGCTGGGACAAAATTCTGGCTCTGCCGGTTGATCATGAACCAGAACCGCTCAGTAGTTTGAAGCGGCACTTGTAGACTTGTACCCTTGGTACAGAATCTCTTAAACAATGATGCATAATCTCCCACCATAAATTGAAGATTATAAGTCAACACCAACTAAAGTTGGATGTACGAAAAACTCCTTTGGCGCCAAAAGGAGGGAACCAAAAAGAAAGAATTAGCTCAAAGGGCCGCGTCAAAGACTCACAGGGATAATAGGGGCTTCAAATTTCTACACCCCTCAAAGATTCTGACTTAGCCTTAGCACCCCACCACCAACTAAGATTCCACATTATCTCACACTGTCGCACTTCATATCATATAAACGAAGAAATTAATTAACAATTCCACTGCCTCCAAACAAAGACAGAGATTACCCACCAAACTCCCTCAATGTAACAAAGAGGAGACCCTTCGACAAGAAGAATATAGATGATCAACAGACAAAATGAGTCTGATTAGATATGGATCAAGATTTTTCTTCAAAACATGTAGAATATGGATCAAGATTGATCAATCTATCGGGCATTTGGCGTAGGAGACACTCTTAGTAAGCCATTATGTTAGCCTATTTTTACTCCAATTAAAACGGGAAAAAGTCCATAACATTCCATTAAAATGCTAACATGTTTGTTGAAGGTTTGCTCGATGGAATAACCATATATATAGTAACAAATTGGGATTAGAGGCGGATCTATAATTTCTATAAAATGGTGTCACCGCATAATTGATAATTAAAAGATTATAATTTTCCCCGATGGTTTTTAATGTTTTTTGAGAAAAAAAGTACATAATCATATTATTAATAACACTATCAAATACATAACTACCTTATCGATCAAAAACATAATTGCACTTTAGTGATTTTATATATTCCATA
>BQKN01000297.1:333561-347648 GCA_022839385.1 Asparagus kiusianus
TTGGTGGTTTTTTGGGGGTTTTTACGAGATCTAAAAATCCCTACAAGAAGATGCTATCAGAACAACCCCAGCTAAGGGCATCCGGTTTTGATCAAATAAAAACAACGTTCAACCTGAGCCTGGCTGAACCTGCAGAGGTGGCGTTGCGATTGTGTAATAATGATTAGGCATTCTAAGACACCTCATATCGCACACAAAGGTTCATTGTCAGTACCCCCACGAGTGAGATTATCATCAGCAGCTCACCATCCCATTTTTCTTTTGCTAATTAGCCATCATAATCAATAAATGATCACCACCAAAATCCCTTCATCACCCATCTCACTTTTGTCCTACTCTTCTATTCTGATCAGGTACTTATTACTACCTCGACAAAGTACAGAAGAAAAAAAGACATCACGACGAAAATATACCTAGTCAACTTAAAGATCCCTATCACAACCCAAATTAATATACACCTATATACTCATTCAAATTAATATAATCAGTCACACACCAATAACCTAACCCCTCACCCCTAACCTATAATCAACCTCCTAAACACTTGCTTATATAAATCCAACCAATCAAACGCCTCCTCATGATAATTGCTCTCCCTCGATCCCGATGACAACCCCAAGCCTCCCCCTACCCCTTTGCAGCTTGCTCCTCTTGCTCCCCCTCATGTCCCTCTCTCAGCTCGCATATGATCTCCCCCCACTAAACCCGAGGCTAGATAAGGCCTACATAGCCCTCCAAGCCCTCAAACACTCCATAACCTCCGACCCCAAGAACCTCACCGGCGACTGGTGGGGGCCCCACGTCTGCAACTACACGGGCGTCTTCTGCGCCCCGGCCCCCGACGACCCCCACGTCCTCACCGTCGCCGGCCTCGACCTCAACCACGGCCAAATCAGCGGCACTCTCCCGGAAGACCTCGGCCTCCTCTCCGACCTCGCCCTCCTCCACCTCAACTCCAACCGCTTCACCGGCGGCCTCCCCTCCTCCCTCCACCTCCTCCGCCTGCTCCACGAGCTCGACGTCAGCAACAACCGCCTCCACGGCCCCTTCCCCTCTGTCGTCCTCGACATCCCTTCTCTCAAATACCTCGACATCCGCTTCAACGACTTCGCCGGAAACGTCCCCGACGGGCTGTTCGATTTGAAACTAGACGCCGTGTTCGTCAACAACAACAATTTTCAGTACACTCTGCCCGAAAACATCGGCAACTCGACCGTCTCGGTCCTCGTGCTGGCCAACACCCGACTGACAGGCTGCATTCCGAGGTCAATCGGGAGCATGGCCGAAACCCTGAACCAGATCGTGCTCCTGAACTCCAATCTCTCCTCCTGCTTGCCGCCGGAGATCGGACGGCTGACAAAACTGACGGTGTTCGACGTCAGCTTCAACAGGTTGGTGGGCCCGTTGCCGGAGACGGTGGGGGACATGAAGAGCCTCGAGCAGCTCGACGTGGCGCATAATTTTTTGAGCGGGGAGATACCGGAGAGTATCTGTGAGCTGCCGAGGTTGAAGAACTTCACGTACTCGTATAATTATTTTTGTGGGGAGCCGCAGAGGTGTATTAAGATACGGAGGAATGATGATCGGGAGAATTGCATACCGTTCAGGCCGAAGCAGCGGCCGGTGGCCGAGTGCGAGGCGTTCTTGTCGAGGCCCGTGCATTGCGACGGCGGTGTCGGGTGTTTCGCTCCACCGCCGGAGACGTTTCTGCCGCCGCCACCGCCGCCGCCGGCGGTTCATTATTGATGTGGGCTTGGTTGATTTAGTTTATGTGAGTTGTTATAGTGTAGTTGGTTTTCTTTTTGTAAGTTGCATTGTTGATGAGTTTTGCATGTGAAGAAGTTAATTTGACTTATGGAACGGATTTCTTCATTGCACAGCTGGAAGAGATGGCTGTGGCTTGTGTGAGTACGATTACTATTCTACTTTCACAAGTTAAGTAAATATAGTACACACCTAAACTTATATTCTAGGTTTTTTCATATAAAACCACCACAAAAATTTTTAGTTTATATAAAACCTACATGAAGAGTATGTAATTATAACGAAATTCCAGCAAATCATAGTTTCCATATTCATATTTTATTAAATAATATGTTAAACCTCTAAAATAGCCTCACTGTGAGACCCACCAATCTTTTAATTTATTATATTTTCTCATCCCAAGGAAATACATAACTCCCTCCAAAAACTAATTAGTTAACCCCCTCTAAATTTTTTAATTCCCTCCAAAACAAATTCATCAAAATTTAGTCATAATGGACATTTATGTCTTTTATACTCTTAGGCCCCGTTTGACAAAGGTTTAATGAAGAGGGGTTAAAGAAAAGGATTAATGTACTTAGTCCATTTGATAATCCGAAGGACTAAATTATTAACCCGTTAAATAAGTTTTATTTTAGCCCTTATGATCAGTTTTAGTGTTTGGGAATAACAATGATTCTGACTAGTTCCTTTATAATTAGAAGTGTTAACTCTTATTCCATCTAAATAGGAGTATTAGTAAACCCCTCATTTTGAGGGGTTAACTCATTTTAACTCCTCTAGAGGGGTTAACTTAACCCTTCTATTATTTATGTTTGGCAAATTGTGGAGGGTTAACTCACTTTAACCATTATATAGATTTGTTGTGTTTGGCAGGTTAAGAAGGGGTTAAGTCTCCTTAACCCCTCACTTAACCCTTTGCCAAACAGTACCTTATTTAACAAAATATGAACAAAACTTATGATTTAGTGGCATCTCGTTGACAATGCATACTTTCATGGTGGTTCTATGAAATCTAAAAATTTTGTAGTGGTGATTTTCTAAAAAACCACTATGCTTTTGGGGTGGTTCCACGTAAAAACCCTATAATCTATTATATATAAAAACCCTATAATCTATTATATTCATACTTATGCTTTAACGTTTGGGTATAGAGATTGTGGGTAATCCATCCGAGCTAGATTTTCATTTTATCTTAATGTTTTTTTTAGTTATGCTTGATAGGGGGCTTAACCCCTCCTTTACCCTCCAAATTAAACAATAAAATTAGCATGAGAGCTAACAAAACCATCCGGGCTTCCTAACTAACATTTACACCCTTATTATTAGAGGGTTTACTATTGTGCACCAGGAGGCGGCTGAATAAGAAATGTTCGTCCCCTCAAACAAAGGGTAGGCACTGTAATTAGAAAAAATTAAAAGAGGACCTTTTAATCAACTATAGTAACTAATTTAGGTATATAGGGAAGTATATTTTGTGAAAACGGCGAAGGAATTGTGAAAAACATGAAGAATAACCCAAAACAGACTCTACCACACACTGGTGTGGTGTCTGCCATGGGTGTGGTAGAATCTGTTCTGCACCACACCCTCTGCCACACCCATGGTGCAGGGTGTGGCAGAATCTGTCCTGCACCACACCCATGGTGCAGGGTGTGGCAGACTCGTTTTTAGAATCCTCCTTTGTTTGGGAATCCTCCTTTGTTTGGGATTGTGTTTTATTATAAATAGGACCACGTTTTTTAGGGTTTAAAAAGGAGAGAAAAGGAGAGAATTAGCATTGTTTTGAGTACTTTGAGAGGGAGATATTGTGAGGGAGTTGAGAGCTTTGGTTAGGGTTATATTTGAGTGATTTGTTTGTGGAGTGGAAGAAGAGGCTGGAACTGCAGACTGGGAGAAAGATCAAAACGTTACGATCCGACAACGGCGGCGAATATACTTCAGATCCCTTTCAGCAGCTATGTCGAGACGAGGGCATAGAGATGCACTTCACAGTTAGTCATACACCGCAGCAGAATGGGGTGGCAGAGAGGTTAAATCGGTCTTTGCTGGAGAAGATTCGATGTTTATTAGCGCATAGTGGTTTGGAGAAGATCTTTTGGGCTGAGACACTTTCTTATGCGAGCCACCTCATTAATAGGCTGTCTTCATCTGCGATTGAGGGGAAGACCCCTATGGAGATGTGATCGGGAGAGACAACACATGACTATGACTAGCTTAAGGTATTTGGTTGCCCTGCATATTATCATGTTAGAACTGATAAGTTGGAACCTCGAGCTAGGAAGGCCATATTTGTAGGATTCAAGCGTGGTGTCAAGGGATACAAGCTTTGGGATCTAGTTGATAGGAAGATTGTGCTGAGTAGGGACGTCACATTCGATGAGGCTTCTATCTTAAAGCTTCCCAGCTCTCATCAGGTGGAGAGCGACCCGACAGAGGAGATTTCGCAGGTGGTGGAGATTGATGCAGCTCCACAGAGTCCAGATAGTACAGTATCCATTAGAATGTCGACTGAGGTGACGCCAGGCGAGCACGACGGTGATGCGGAGGATACGGGTACTCATGAGCAGGATCAGGGACCGACGGCTCAGGTTCAGGATTCTATTGCGGTTCGGAGACAGAGGAGAGACATACGGGTGCCAGCACTGTATGCCGACTCAGTTGCATATGCACTTCCGGTGGAGAGTATCGATAAGATGGTGCCTACTACTTTTAGAGAGGCCGAGCAGAGTTCGGAGGCTGATTCGTGGCAGGTGGCTATGCAAGAGGAGATGGAGTCTCTTCACAAGAACGATACATGGGAGCTTGTTGTGCTTCCAAAGGGGCGGAAGGCGATTGGGTGCAAGTGGGTGTACACGAAGAAGGAGGGCATTGAGGGCACTCCAGTGAGGTTCAAGGCTAGGTTGGTTGCGAAGGGCTATGCACAGGAGGAAGGTATTGACTACAATGAGGTTTTCTCTCCTGTGGTGAAGCATTCGTCGATTCGGATTTTGCTAGCTTTGGTGGCACAGTATGGTTTGGAGTTAGATCAGCTGGATGTGAAGACAACATTTCTTCATGGTGATCTTGATGAAGAAATATATATGACTCAGCCATTGGGATTTCGAACTGTAGGGAAAGATAAGTTGGTTTGCAGGCTAAAGAAATCGCTATACGGTTTGAAGCAGTCTCCTCGACAGTGGTATAGGCGATTCGATGGTTTTATGCTTGGTCATTCGTACACTCGGAGCCAGTTTGATCCTTACGTGTATTTTCGCAAGTTGAGAGGAGGTGCGTACATTTATTTGTTGCTTTATGTCGATGACATGTTGGTTGCTTCTAGTTCCAGGTCAGCTATAGATGATTTGAAAGTTCAGCTTTCAAATGAGTTTGAGATGAAGGACTTGGGCGAGACAAAGTGCATTTTAGGGATGGAGATCGGCAGAGACAAGAAGAAAGGCAAGATTTGTTTGACACATGTGACTTATTTGAAGAAGGTTCTACAGCGATTCCATGTTAGCATGGATACGAAGCCAGTTGGTGTACCGTTGGGAGCCCATTTGAAGCTTTCAGCTGTCCTTTTACCGAAGTCAGTTGAAGACCGTGAGTTGATGTCGAATACTCCATATGCAAGCACAGTTGGGAGCTTAATGTACGCGATGGTATGTACGAGGCCAGATTTGTCACAGGCGGTGAGCATGGTGTCGAGATACATGCACGATCCAGGAGTGGGTCATTGGGACGCCGTGAGAATGATTTTGAGGTATATTAAAGGTACGCTCAATGTTGGTTTGGTTTATGAGCAGGACACTACAGGTGGGCAGCTATGCATTGGCTATGTTGATTCAGATTATGCCGGGGATTTGGATAAGCATCGGTCTACTACGGGATATGTGTTTACTTTGACCCGTGCGCTGGTGTGTTGGAGATGCACCTTATAGTCTACGGTGGCTTTGTCTACGACGGAGGTAGAGTATATAGCGGTTACGGAGGCTGTGAAGGAGGCTATTTGGCTTCGAGGACTTTTGGAGGAACTTGGTATATCGCAGCGGTCCGTCACCATTCATTGTGATAGCATGAGTGCTATCTATTTGGCGAAGAATCAGGTTTTTCATGCGAGGACGAAGCACATTGACGTTCGTTATCACTTCGTTCGGGATGTTCTTGAAGATGGCGATGTGGAGATTGTGAAAGACCACACAAAGGATAATCCGGCGGATATGCTCACTAAGGTGGTTCCGAGCAACAAGTTTGATCATTGTCGAAACTTGTTGCACATTCGTGATTGTTGAGGCCGTTGACGGCCATTTGGATGAACTACGGGCGGCTTGATCCCTTGGGAGAGGGGGTACGTAGGCAACCACATTGGTGCATCCGAGTTTAGAGAGACGACACATTGGTGCTCATGTTGGTGTCGGCTCAGTGTTGGGAACACTTCGCCGAGGTGGAGAATTGTGAAAACGGCGAAGGAATTGTGAAAAACGTGAAGAATAACCCAAAACAGACTCTACCACACCCTGGTGTGGTGTCTGCCATGGGTGTGGTGGAATCTGTTCTGCACCACACCCTCTGCCACACCCATGGTACAGGGTGTGGCAGAATCTGTCCTGCACCACACACTCTACCACACCCATGGTGCAGAGTGTTGCAGACTCGTTTTTAGAATCCTCCTTTGTTTAGGATTGTGTTTTATTATAAATAGCACCATGTTTTTAGGGTTTAAAAAGGAGAGAAAAGGAGAGAATTAGCATTGTTTTGAGTACTTTGAGAGGGAGATATTGTGAGGGAGTTGAGAGCTTTGGTTAGGGTTATATTTGAGTGATTTTGTGAGTTGTAACCCGTTGTATTTCTCCTCCATATAGTGAAATCTCCCCATCCTCTCCCCGTGGACGTAGGCAATTGCCGAACCACGTATATCTCCGTGTTTGGTTTGATTTGTCGTAATTGGCTTGGTTTGTGCAAGTGTGTGGCTTTCTTCTTCCGTGATCTCAAGTTCGTTGTGTGTGCGTGCAACGCTTCCGCATAGGCGCGCGCGCGACATATTTTTGGGTAGGTGGCAAATGTATTGCTTTCCATATGAGACACCTCTATTATTACTAACTGCACTCGTTTCTTTTGATGCAAAAATTTCTGAAAAGAAAGAATTATCTGGAAAAGAATTTTTATTGAATATTGGAAAGAAAGAAATTTACCCAAATTTTTTAATGATTATTGTGATGTCTTCCAAATGATACGTAGTGAATCAAGATTTTCATCCCAATTTATATAGAAATATATGATATGTAGTAGTACTAATATGTGAAAACAATGTTAATTTGATGTAAGAAATCCAAAGATATTTATATGTTGATGTACCCGTTTATGCTAATCTGTGTGATATATTTGTCATAATATATATAATGAATTATTTGAGTGGAAATTTAAATATTTCAATTTGAGTGTTCACAAGAATTTATTATGTTAGTCTTCACTTGAAACATTTTATTTGTTTTTTTTTTGAAAATTAATTGCAAAAGTTTATATGAATGAAACTATATATAGAGAACATGGAGTAATTAATGTTTATATATATGAATTTGAGTGTTTTGTTAATTAAATTGATCTTGATACATTATGTCACACTTTAGCCTCTACTGAGAGGCTAGAGTTTTGAACGAAATGCTAAATTTAACATTGTAAACTTCCATAATAAGTTATTATATATGACTAATTATAGTTTATTTTTATTTTTTGACATTCATTTATTTAAATAATATAAAAAAGGTAATATTTTTTAATAATTTATTTGTATGTAAATTCGAGTTCAATTTAATTTGCCAAACACAAAAGGTTAAAATTGATATTTTCTAAACTAAAGTAGATTAACCTTAACTAACTCTTCTCCATTTGCCAAACACAAAAATAATTAACTCTTCGTCATAACTATCTAATCCTCCTTTACCTTCTCATTAGCCCTCTTCTCTTAACGCTTTGCCAAATGGTACCAAAAGAGTTATTTTTTATTAACTCCTCCCTTAGCCTCGGTGACAAAGGGTGTTTGGGAAGGCTATTTTTTGAAGCTTTATAAGTTAGTGTTGGCTTTTAGTGACTTTTGGCTTTTTATGGTAAATATTATAAAATTATTTGGGCAGAATTGTAATTTGTTTGGTGAAACCTATATAGATGAGTTTATGACCTAGAGATGTATTAGCTTTTGAAAATGAGACTTATAAGCTAACCTATTTATTACTTTACCAAATGGGTAGAAATGAAAAGCTAGTTTGAAAGAAAATACTTCTCGTAGAGGGATTAAAATGAGATTAATGTTGTAACTAGATAAATCAGTGCAGTTACTGGGACATATATTCCGCGTATGACTAGGAATGGATTACTACAAAGACCTAGTTAATTAGCATAAATTTCTAATTAAGTAATTAAACTAGGTTAGTATAGTTCTTAAAATAAGACAAAAGGAAAAGTCACTCTTGAGTTGTGACTTCTTACCTTTTGTGCTTTTTATATTGGTATATTGATATTCTCTCTCTCTGTTTTTTATTTTTTGTTTTTTGTGGTTAGTGTTCAAAGATTAGAAATGCTTCATTTCTACGCGTCTTACTGAAACTCTTGAGTTGTGACTTCTTGCCTTTTTGTGTTTTTTATATTGATATTCTCTTGTTTGTTATTTTTGGTTAGTGTTCAAAGATTAGAAACGCTTCATTTCTATGCGTCTTAATGTTAATTTAAAATTTTTTCTTTGATGTCTCAAAGTGGAATTGCAAAAAGCTACTAGTTTTATTGTGCATATATTGTACGTACATAGGCCCCTTCATAGCATGGAGTTTTTGAACTTATCAGCCTTTTAGTTTTATTTTGGAGATATATATCTCATGAGTGAATGTTTTTATTCTTTTATCATCAATTGATCGGTAAAAGGGTAAAATTTTTTACTTAGATGGTCTATCTATATATGTTAGGTAAGTAAGTAATGTACATGTAATCAAAAGTACTGCGCATTCAATACATAAAACATTCCATATCATTGACGTATTGACATTGAGGGTTCATGTTTCATGTTATCAGAGCATGTATTGAAGACGATCTATGTTTTTTTTTCCTTTTCCTCTATTCTTCTTCCAAGTTTGATTGCATATATTATTCTTTCTATTTTCCGTGTTCCAAGTTCAATTTTATTCATTCTACAATTCTTTATTGTGTCTCCTTTTTATTCTGATTCATTGTTTTCTCGTTGTTTTTGTTCTGTTTTTGTTTTCATTTGATGTTAGATCATTTTTCGCTGGTGGTTTCTCTGGTCATCGGATCCACAAACAGACACAACCTTCATTTTTTATTGGATATAAAAATATGTTCCTGGATATGATCATATGTTACTGTAAATGGTATTGCTATGTTATTGAATAAGTAACTAATTTACATGTAATCTAAAATACTAGGTATTCAATATATAAATATCCCATATCATTAAGAAATTTGTATGGAGGGTGTTCCCGCTCAAATTAATACCCATTTGTATATCTACTAATTAACCTTTAGGTCCCGTTTGGTAAAGGGTTAAGGAAAAGGGATTAAGGAGAATGATTAGTATAGTTAACCTACTTGATAATCCGAAAGACTAAATTATTAATTCATTATATAAGTTTTATTTTAGCCATTGTGATCATTTTTAGTGTTTGGGAATAACAAGGATTTTGACTATTTTCCTTTATAATTAGAAGTGTTAATTCTTAATCCTTCTAAATAGGAGTATTAGTAAACTCTTAATCATTCTAAATAGGAGTATTAGTAAACCCCTTATTTTAAGGGGTTACCTCATTTTAATCCCTCTAGAAAGGTTAGTTTAACCATTCTATATTTTTTGTATTTGATAGATTATGGAGGGTTAACTCACTTTAATCATTGTATAGATTTTCTATGTTTGACAGGTTAAGAAGGGGTTAAGTCTCCTTAGATAAGAGTATACTTCTATAATGTTTGTGACATATCAACAGCGTGCGTTTGACCACGGACATAATCGATTAAAAATGCAGTTGAATTTGGGGTGGGTACCATTTATATATACTGTTTATTTATATACAAGTCCTCAATAAATAAACCACCAAAATAGTATAATATCTTCATTGAAAAAACTTCATACCGGCTATCGTTCTATTTTAAAGGTCATATGCAACTAACATTAGTTTAGAAGTATTATTAAGCTATAGTTTTATAAATTAATGAAGAATAAAAGTATGTTAGATCATCTTTCATGTGATAACAAATTATTTTTGTTATTGCTAAAAGGATTTTCCAAGTCTCTTTGAGCAACTTATCTACCTAATCTCTCGAAAATATTACGTTTCCCCCCACCAAACACTGATATCGTTATCCAAAAAAATATCCTACATGTTCTCCTTGCGGAGGACTAAAACTGAATTAGAGTGTTTTAATCAATAATTTTTGTACCCTAATGGCTCTTAACAAATGCGTAATAACAACTTACGATATATAGTTTTCAATTATGCGGACCCGATTTCCTGTATAAAGCCCATTTCATACAATTCAGATTTCGGAATACCAAAATCACGATAATCTAAAAATAAAATCATCTACCCTTTAAAACAGGGAGTTCATGAAAAACTTTTCCTTCCCCAAATTACCCTTCAACTAATTTAAATATACCAAAGTTATCTCTTATAATCGTTACACAAAATTTTCATCATCATCGTCGTTAATCAAAAGCCCTAAATTTTCGTCGGTTATGCACCTCCTCTCCTCCCACCAGTTCATCGGTTACCCTTCTCCTCAGCTTATCTCCTCAGTTCATTGGTTACGCCGTCCCACGATCTTAAAGATGAGTATTATTGCCCTAATCATCAACGCCACGCCTCCGCCATCATCTCCTTAGTTCTCAGAATTTTGACGTCGGTTAGGATCAGGAAGGAATTTCATTGAAGAAGGTATTTCTAAATTTTACCTATGATTTTTAAATTTAAAACGAATTCTACCTATAATTTGAAGAAAGTTTCTTCTTGTCGTTCACTCCGCTACAAAAAACCCTAGCTCTAATCATTAGTTCTTCTCAATTCACCCTCTCCTCTTTTTGTTCTTCATTCCTCTCCTTTTGTTCTAATTTTGCCCTAATTCTCGATTCCCTGCAGTTTCAAGCGACGAGGGTTTCAATATTCGAACAGCTGCTGTAGCCAGTTTAGAAAGTAAGTTGAATCCATACAACTTATTAGATCCGGATGTATTAAGAAAGTGGTCTGTCAAGGTTTGAGTTTGTATTCTTTGATTCTTTTATCCTCGATGTCGAATTTTCTTTATATGTTCTTGAACTATTATTTTTTTAGCATCAGAAAGCCGTTGCTTGCATTTAGGATGAGTGCATATCACTTTTGTAAGCTTTCGTTGGTGAAAAATCCAACGGTGGAAGTTGAAAAAACAGAGAAGGATATTGAGTTTGAAGAAAGAGGCACTTTGGTGTCTGACGGAGGGAGTGGAAACAACTATACGACTCCAATTGGAGGTTAGAATCTAAATTTAAAACCAACCAAATCATTGATATTGATTACTAACTTCATAGTTAAACACCTTAATATTTGTGTATTTAGTGAATTAATGTTTATAATCATGATCCCAGACTTTTGGCTTTGCAATCAATTTCATAGGTTTTCATTCTGAAATTTTTGCATTTTGAAATTAAGCACAACGCCAACGTAATTGTTTTCTCTGAGGTAATTTAGGTTCTATTCATTAGAATTAAATTTTTTTTTCTTGTGTGATTTTTATAGATTTTTTTAAAATTTTTATTGGGTCTTGAATTTTTTAATTAAAATAGGAGTTTAGAGGTATACATGGACACTGCTATTAGGATTAAGGTTGAGAAACCATGGGTTATAATTTTACTACAGAAGGAGATATACGTTAATTATTTGATCTAATGTCTTAATAAGTCTATCCGTATCATTCTTACATGGAGCCTGATTAACATGTATAATTTCCCTGCAGAAGGAGATACAAGTAAATTGCTTGTGAGCTTCCAAGCTTCTTTTCATCCGTTTCTATTGTTAGATATTTTATTGGTTAATCTTTCTCCAGGCACTTCTATTGTTTGAGAAAATGCCTTATTGAATAAAGTTATATTTTAATTTGTGGGAGGTTCTTCAGCTGCAAATTTTAACAAAGCTTAGAAACTCTTTAATGAAGATAATTTATATGCTCCTTATGTTTCTGCTCCTATAGTGACTATTATTTTCATTCTATTCTTATTATAAAATAAACTGTTTACATACTCTAGGCCAAGCATTAGCACTCCTGTACATTTTAGACTTACGTTGTTGCATATGACATCTCAAGAAATTAATCACACATAAAAATTTGTGCCTATAAATAATCAACTTCCTAAAACTTATTTTCTAAATTTAAAACCAACCTTAACCAGGTTTCATGTTGTGTTTTTCTTGTTGGACTCTTTATTGGCATACTTATGAGTATCTGCTGCACGTTCAAAGCATCTCAGACAATTCTTTTATCTTAGCCTCAAGTTTAGCTATCTCTATGTATTACAAATGCAATCAATCTTTACTCCATCTTATAGTATACTTCTGCTCATTCATCCTGAAATTCATATTTTAGCGACACTTATTTTTGTGCGTACTTCTGTCTCCATCTTTCTTTGGCCATAAAGCGTGACAGGTTGTAAGGCAATTGTAAACTTATTTCCTTGTACTTGATAGTTATCCCATAATTACACAGTTCCAGAAACATATGTTTCCTGATCTGCCAACAACATCATTCTCAGTCCTGTGAGATGTATCTTTGTTTCCTTAAATAGCTTGCAGAAAGTTTCACTACTGTATTTCGTTGCCATCAATGTGGATTATATCTCTATTTCCTTGTGATTCTGTGTGTTCCTCTTTCAAGATTAAACCCTGTCATGTCTCATCAACTACACAAAATATAGCCATTACTTTAGAATTAAATTAATTAATTCAAAACTTAAACCAAGAGCCACAACAATTACTATTGTTTAGACTTCTATCTAAAGCATATGGTACTTGAACTTCTATCACATTGACTTTGAATTGTTCTCGAGTGGTATGGGCTTGAGGGCTCAGATGTGAGTCCTGTGACCTTATTGACCCCGAGTTCTTCCTACTGTCTGCTAGGCTGAGGAATTAATTGCTGAATGCTGATTACTATAGCTTTCGCTATTTTTTTTCTATTCGATCCCTCTCTTGTTGCAGAATTTCATGCACTGATCACTGAGTATGTTGTCTATCTATTTTTCCTGGTTTTCTTCTTACATTAACAATAGAAACTTCTGACTTTCTAGATGGGTGATGACACATTGCATCAGGATGTTACTAACTTAATTTTATGGCCATATTAATGTTATTGTTTGTTTTTGAAGAAAATAGTCTCTGAACCATATGATACTTTTCACTAAGTTGCTTGTAGAAAGGTTCACTAGCGGGTATTCTGCCTTTCTAGATGTGCGACGTCACATTGCACTAAGATGTTGCTAACTTAATTTTATGGCCATATTAATCTTGTTGTTTGTTCTTAAAGAAAATAGTATCTGAACGATATGGTTTTTTTTACAGTATTTGGTGTCCCACTTGAGATTATCGTACAACGTTAACAGTCAACTAGGCCTGTTCCTCAAGTCTTGGTACGATGTGCAGATCATTTAATAATATCAGGTGAAAACAGATATTAAGTCATCAAAATGGTTTTCACCTTTTAACAATAGAAGTTAAGCTACTGAGTAAAATATTGACTACTAAGAAATCTTGTATCAAAATTGCTTATGACTCTGTGTATATCTTCTTTGATCATAATAGTGGTCCTAATGATACAATTTAATTGCAGACTGGAATGCACAGTTGCCAGATGATGTAAGCGCAATTGATGTGGCAACATTGATAAAATGCTATCTTGCTAGCCTTCCTGAGCCACCGACCACTTTTGCACTTTATGATGAAATTAGAGATGCCAGAAGCAGTATTCGAGACATGTGAAATGTTTTGAAGAAGCTTCCAAATGCAAATTACATGAGTCATGACACTGGAATTTGTTACTGCTCTGTTGCTTCGGGTGAGCCAAAAGGCATCTGTAAACAAGGTGAATAATCCTTTCTTATTCTATTCTAATGGACGCATTTTATATACATTTGTATGAACTATACTCATGATACTCATCTCTTCGGGGTGATAAGGCCTTCTTTTTTAGATTGTAACTTTGCTGTCAAGTCTTTGCAGCTTATTGCAGTGTGTTTCTGTTGTAAATGTATCCATTACATAGATTGACTTCATGTGCGCACCCATGAAGAAATAAGGAACTAAGACCCTGTTTGGCTCCAACAG
>BQKN01000297.1:347658-379685 GCA_022839385.1 Asparagus kiusianus
TGAAGAAATAAGGAACTAAGACCCTGTTTGGCTCCAACAGTAGACAGCAACGCTTGTTAGATGTCCCAAATACCACTACAGTTGGTGTTTAAGAATGACCTTGGAGTCTGGTAGGTACTTAAAATACACCACACCACCACTCATGAAACCACATACATTGTTAGCTAACAATCGTTGTAAAAGCTTGGCATTGCACTCGACCTCAAACTTATTGCTTACATCCAAACTCTTAGTAATTCTCTCTTTATCGTAATGACCAAGAAAACTCAAATCACTTGCTTTTCCCCTCCCTCCTTATCTAATAACCGATAACAGTTACATCTTAGCTATCTTATCTAAATGTAGTCAAAACATTAATCAGTAGCTGGTCAGCTTGAAAAATAGAATGATGATCAAAGATGATTCAATTCAAGCCTTTGAAATAAATTTGTTACTAAACACATTAAAAGATCACATAGGTTACTGGTAAAAGAATTCAGCTGCTGTTTTTCATGTGTAAGCTACCTGGTTTCTTTAACAATATCCAATCTATGTTTGCTTATTAGCCCATTGGATACTATAAATAGAAATCTTATACATGTAAGACTTTTAGCTTTGAATAAAATGTTGATTGTTTAGAGAAGAGAATGGGCATGCCTTGAGTTCTTAATGATTTTCCTTGCTTTTTAGCTTTTACAGCATAAAATTTTCTTTCAAGAGAATCTGATGATGATCATAAGGAGCTGTTAGGTGCTGCAAATGCTGCCTTCAATACAGGTGCAGTACTTGACAATATATGATTCACATGTTATTGTTCCTTTACCTCATTATACTTCTATCGAGGAAATAAAGAATACATTTCTTTTCTTTAAACAACACAGGAAAGCTTAAAATCCCTGAAACAAAATGAAAATCTTTTGGATTTTATATCTGTAGAAGAAATAGAATTTTTGGACCAACAAGTACAATTAAGAACCACCCTTCTATTCTGGCTTGATTATAATATCAATACACTTTTTGATGCACAAATGCACAATTAGGTTATTTAAATATTTTATATCTTGCCAAATTACAGAGATTTTGACTGCATCAGAGAAGTAAATTGTTTATAATACGTGTGCTTCACTATGGCGATATTTCATAGAGAGGATATAGTGCACGCCCTTTGCCTAATTGAAGACTTGTATCTTAATTTGCTAGATTGAGAAAGTAAGAATTTCCTCTCCCTTGCACTTGGCAATACAGTTCACTTGTGGAATGGAGCAGATGAATCTGTAACAAAGATGGTGACAGTGGAACAAGGTGTAGGGCCTGTGGACAGCATTAGCTGGCTACCTGATGGACGACATATTGCAGTTGGATTCGATTCTTGTCATGATCAGTTGTGAGATTCAAGCTATAATCGCTTGTTAAGGAATATGCGAGGAGTGCACAATTTTAGAGTCGAGTCTCTTTGTTGGAGTAATAGTAATATCTTAACATTTAGTTGGAAGTATGGGAAGACTATCAATAATGATATGAGAATGAGACCACATGTCATCTGAATGTATAGAGGTCATGAAGGGAAGCTCTGTGGTCTCAAATGGTCGAGCTAAATGCAACAACTTGCTAGCTGAGTTAATGAAAGCTTTATCTATATATGGAACTTCTCCATGGCCTCTCACAATCCTCAAACTCAGAGCCAGTGGTTGCATTGGTTTGAATATCAAACTTCAGCTATCATTGGTTTGAATACCAAACTTCTGCTATCGGGACCCTCTCTTGGATTCGTGCCTATCTGTTAGCTGTGTTGCCAATTTGTCATATCCATAACGTAACCAGATTTTCATTAAATATGTTCCATGTGTGAGATCCTATAGACCCTGTTCATCATTATAGCTGCCATCTCTTTAGTTATTTGACATTGAATATGGTGTGGCTCCTCATTCTCACACAATCGGCAAGAAGTTTTTATCAGCATTACTTCCATCCAATCACATTATATTGTGACCACCGAGCTCAGCATGAACAATTCGAGGATTAATGTTAGGTTAGGTAGTGTATTGCCTTAGTACTGTATGCCTCAATTTACGTGTGTCACCGGCTTGTCAAAGTTAATGCATTAAATGGTTATCAGTTGTGATTAGACTTGCGAGCAAGAGGTCAAATCTTGTCATTGATGTCCCATCTTTTGTATGAAAGCGTCCAATGATAAAGAAAGATATTTATAATATCTCTATTGTTTATTGCATGACTATTAATTGTTTTGAGGAGATAGAAATAAGGACTAAAGAAAAATATTGATGCTACTATTTTGGTAACATTTATTTTGGATGATTATGATTAAATAGGCCGTCTACTGTCATATGTATATAAATAGCATTGGTTGATTGAAACTCAGTGTTGTATATCAAATAAAATTCTTTTATAAAATTATTCATTATTTACTATTGTTAATGATGCAAACAATCTATTATCACCCAATTGATACATAAATGTAATTTTATTATTCAATCCTTTTGATTTTTTAAATTCTATCCATATGTTTGACACATGGTTTAAATTAAATAAATCTTAATGAAATGAATCAATAATAAAATAATAAATTTAAAAATTAACCACGTGCATTGCACGTGCAATCCAACTAGTAAATTACAAAATCACGAGTAACTGAAATCAACGATTGAATTTTATGTTTGATAAGAGTCGTTCATGTACAAGAGTTACATCCTGTATCTTAGAGCAAATAATCTGATTCAGTCGCAGACTGCTAAGTGTGTATATGATTGGGTTTAGAAATAAAGTTAGTGTTGCTTGCTAGGATCAAGTCACTTTACTCTAAAATTATGAACTAAAATCTGTTCAATGTTATATGCATTTAACGATAGTTATCTACCCTGAAAAACAAAACTTTAGCCATGGGAATTAGTAACACCTCATGTTTCACTCTTGTTGGAACATAACATTGTCTCTTCTTCTCTCATTTGAGACCATGTGCAGCAGTGAAGCAAATGTGAAAATATGTGTTGCAGCAGTGAAGCAAATTGGAAAGCAAATGGAGAGAGAAGGAAATGGAGAGCAAAATTTGCCCATGGGCAATTCTGATTTTGTGGGCCCCACACCTGCAAACAAAAATTAAAAAAAAAAACAAAAAGAGAATGGATCTACCCCCAAATGACTTCAAGGCCCAGCAGCCGCTGACGTGGCGCAACGCGATTGGCCGAGCTGATTTTCTTATCCTCCTATTTTGTAATTTATTATTTTGGCCCATAATTAATTAAAATTAATTTTTAATTTGTATATCAATATTTTTCATTTTTCAAGCTCTATAAATAGAGCCTAAGTTTGTGTCATTTGGACACAAAAAAAAATCTGAGATTTTTACACTCTATTTTCATTGATTAATAATATCGTGTGTTGATTAATAATATCGTGTGTTGTGTTGGTTTTTTAAGTAATTTTTAATTTAAATTAATGTCATTTAAAAAATATATATTATTAATTGCAAAATTAATGCCATTTTTAAAAATTATATATTATTTATAAAACATATGTCAAATAAATAAATATGAATATAAAATGAATAAATATGGTGGGGTATATGATAGAGTGATGTGGATGAAAGATAAAATATGGTGGGGTATAGATAAAGTAAAAAAGTACATATTTGCTTTTCTGCTGTGGAGCTGAAAGAAAAGAGGGAAGCAAATATTGAATTGGTGGGGACAAAAGCTGAGGTGGAGGGCAATATTTGCCCTTCTGCTGCTGATGGTCTGAATCTAGTTAGTCTAAATTGCACTTCAGTACCGTACAGTTTTATCAACTTCGCACTTAAGTGATCTCTCTTTTAAAAATAAGCAAATAAATTATCCTTTTTTGCCCCCTTTCTACTTTTCAACATCCAAACTGAAAAAGTAAAAAAAAAACTTTTATTTCTCATTTTGGGTTTCTTATTCTTGGGTTTTCAACCAAATAGTGGATTGATATTAAAAAAAGGTTTTCCACCCACGATTCTATTATCGGGAAAAAAACCTTTTCTAAGAAAGCATTGAAAATATGCGGAAATGAATTTTTTAGATGAAAATGAGTTTCTTTTATATTATGGAAATGAACAAAGAGATCTTTAAACTCCCAATTTTTTTGTCAGTTCTATATTAGACCCCAATCCTACTGTGTCATTTTAAATGACAGCATGTATTCTTAATTTCGAACAAATGTGGAGGTTTGGGTGTTTGAGGGCATGAAAAGAAAATTCGAAAATGTTATAGGCTGGGCCGACCCAATTCTCTGAACACTTTGGATTTAAGCCCGTAGCAGCAGATAATTGGGCCGAATGATGGCCCGATTCCTAAGTGGGCCCCACATATAAAAACAGCGTTTCTTACATTTTCTCTCCGATATTTACCAAATCTGCCATCGATCTTCACTGTTTTAGTGCAGCGCAGCTACTCGAACTGAAGAAGAAAACAGAAAGTAGGGCGAAATAAAAAACCCTAACCCTAGAAATCCATCAAAAGAGATCATGGCTGAAGGTGGTGGAGCGTCGTTAAAGGATCAGGGCAACGAGTTCTTCAAAGCTGGGAACTATCTCAAAGCCGCTGCCCTTTACACTCAGGCCATCAAGCTCGATCCCTCGAATCCCACCCTCTACAGGTTTCTGCCGCCCTCTCAATTAAAGCGCTTGATCTATTTTTTTTCCTTTCTTTTTCAGAAGATCGAATCGTTTTGAATCGTTTTCAAAAGATTCAACCTTGCAAAGTGAACTCCCCTTCCGCTTTTTGATCATTTTGGTGCGGAGTCGATCTGTAGTTGTGAAGTGGAAGCATTAGTATGTTAGGGTTTAGGGTTTGTAATTTCGATTATACGAAATTTAGGGTTTTGATTTTTGGGCATTAATATTAATACGGTGAACTCGTAGTAGTGTGCGAGTTTTGATAGAACTATGCACCTCGAGTGTCACTATTGCAGTACTATGGTTGATGCTGCTTCACCTTTGCATGCTTGTTCATTGTATTCGGTTCTGACCATTTTGATAAAAAAGCCCATTTTGATAAGAAAAGCTTAAACCAAAGTTTTTGTGGAGACTGAGGCATGTAAAAGTTATTTGGGTATGATACGTTGAGTCTACAGGCGAAAAATTTTGAGAAGGGCATGTCGTACTTGTATAAAATCCGGCAAAGCTTCATTGTAGACGTGTCTGGCTGTCTGTCTTACATAAGCTTAAATTCCTCTTTTTATTGTTTTCTATATTCTACTGTCATTTCCATATCCTATTTTTTAAGGAGTTTCCAGCCTAAGAAAATCTTAAAAGTTAAATCAATGTTTCATGGAGACGGATAAGCCTAAATTATTTGGGCTTGTAACATTGACACACGACGAAGTTCATGAAGGACGCATCATACCTGTATCAGAGACGACAAGGCTTCATGGCAGAAGTGTGTGTTACATAGGCTTAAATTCCTCTCTTTGTTGTCTTCTATATTCATTTCCACATGCTATGTTTTAAAGAGTTTCCATGTCTCATGTCTGTGTGATATCCATATCTGGATCTGTGTCGGTCTGATATCCATATCTGGATCCATTTCCATGTGATATCCACATCAATATCCATGTCCATGCTTCTTAAATTGGAGTTCGAATTCTATCAGAATTCTGCGCTACATGTGACATTCTGGGTAATGTAGAGGGACAGCAAAACAACCTAAGCCCCCCCCCCCCCCCCCCCCCCCCCAAAAAAAAAAAAAAAAAACTGCAATATATCTCAATTGGTAAGAATGCCCTGTATGTGGCATGTCACTTACTGTAAGTTGGCTGTACTTATGCTGTTTATGTAATTTAAACTTTGGGTGGTGCTTGCAACATGTGTGTGCTGGTAAATGGATAGGCTGGCCTTTTTTTTTTTGGCAAATTAAACTTTCAAATGCCCCTTCTTCCTGTAATCGCCTGAACTGATTATTTACTGAACTTCTATTTCAACACCTAGTATACTGATATGCTTGTTTTTTGTTTCTTATTCCTTTTTCCTATTTTGTTTTGTTGTTGACAGTAACCGTGCAGCAGCATTCTTACATCTTGTCAAACTAAATAAGGCTCTTGTTGATGCTGAGACAACAATCAAACTAAACCCTCAGTGGGAGAAGGTATGTAGGGCATGTCCTTTTGAGTCTTTTTCATTGGGTCTTAATGTTAGTATCCAGATCCAATATTCATGCTGTCATCCAACTTTGCAGACAATTTTCTTGTTCTTAGCTTTTACCACTGTAATTTGATACTATTTCAGGGACACTTCAGGAAAGGTTGTGTTTTGGAGGCAATGGAGAGACATGAAGATGTAAGGTCACAATTTCTATTTTTGCGTTTCTTACGGACTATAAAAGCCTGGCCAATCACATTTCTTCCCAAATTAATGAATTTAAATATTTATATTTATACTTTATGATTTATCAATGAGGCCTCTGTTTATAAGTGAACTAAAAGGAATCAACATCATCTGGATATTGTAAGGTGTAATTCCAATTCAACCTTGATTTACCAATTGTCTGACATTTGGATTACCGGCATTTCGTGGAATTCTGACCATAGATTATCTGTATAACTTGAAGGGAAATTATTAGATAACTAATAAAGCATCCATACTTTATGATTAAAGACGTGTATGGAAAACCACTATAGCTTAAACTAAAAAGTTGACTTGGATGAATGACAATACCATAAAGTACAAGGATAACAAATGGCTGAAGCCTGAAGGTAGCTCAAATTGCGGATAAGAAAAATGAATGTGGACATGCTGGAGACTGATGGGTGCTATGCGAAGAGTGCGGGATCTTAGCTAAAGAAGCAACTAGGGCAAAGGGTAGACCAAATAAGTGTTTACTGGGGGAGGATAAATTCTCTGATACAATGTGCTAAACTGAGGTAGCCTTTCACGGAGCTAAACAGAGAACTAAGTAACTTTGTAGCGGATTTACATTTTGGATATGGACTTTGTTTATGCAATTGTTTCGTAAGAAGGTTTATCAATTCTAAGGTCTCTGGTTTAATGGTCCTGGTGGCGATGAAAGATAGGACCTGTATCAACTTGTCACTATCAGACATAGAGGACTTGTTTTTCTGCTCTTTGTTAAAGTGATTTCCTAATTTGTTAAAGTGATTTCCTAATCTTTTATCTTTTCATTTCCTTCTTATATTGCAGGCTATCATTTCATTTCAAGAAGCCTTGAAGTTTAATCCAAAGAGCTTAGAAGTATCCAAGAAGATCAAGAGGCTCACACAATTAGCAATAGAAAAGAAGCAAGCTGAAGAACGCGAGAGTATCAGGTCCAGCATTGATATGAGAAAATATTTGGATCCTCTGAGATCAGAAATAGTAAGTCAATAATGAATGTTTTTGTTTGATTTTAGATATCCAACATAACTTGTAACTTTCTTGCATCATTTCATTACATGTCATGGTGATGACTTCCATGAGACAATCTAAATGGATAGGTCATCTTAATCAGTTAAAGTAAGCTTGATTTCTAGCAAATATTATCAGTTAATCTATGTCAATATTAGCTGCAAAATGAGTCATGACAGTTTGCATCTTAGCATCCAACAGATGCATATGATTATTATATTCTCCATGTGAAACATTGTTCTCCGTTTACTGGTTAGGCAAAGAATTGAGTAACACACTGGTGTAAGAAAAAAGAAAAAGGTAACAAACTGCTAGATCTAGACTGAAAATGATACTTATCCTCTGACCTCTGTAACTCTTGCACCTTGTATACAAGTATATGAAGGTTCTTACAACCTAAGTTTTCTTCAATGTCTCTTATAAATGCTTGCACTTAACAGATGAGGTAATTTATTATTTATAACCCTATGCTTATGTAAACTAAACACTAATGGTAATCAGGAATACTATTCCCATCATTAGCTTACTTGATTTATTGTTTGCAGTCTGGAAAACTTGGAGCTGTGGAGGAAAGTGAAGAATTTTTTTCTTTTGCTGTTGAAACGATGGAGTCAGCTATAAAAGTCTGGCATGAGACTGGAAAAGTGGATCCAAGAGTCTATTTCCTTCTAGATAAGCAGAAGACACAGACGGATAAATATGCCCCAGCTGTCAATATTGATAAGGTACTATGGTTTTACCTTGTTACAACTGTTTTTAGAATGAAGATAATAGATTCTATGATATGCATAAATCTCTTCAATAAATGAAGCAATTTAATTATAAATAAACAGTCTTGGATGCTAACTTCTCCACAAGGACGTAGTATGATTAATATTCCTGTCTTATTTCCTCTTTGCTAGGCATTTGAGTCTCCAGAGACACACAGTAGCTGTTTCACCTTTTTAAGACAGTATGCAGAGGAGTCATTTTCTCGGGCTGCTTGCTTGGTAGCACCCAAAAGCATTATATCATATCCACAGGTATTCTATCTGACCTTGTTTCCTATCTTCTATTGAATATCCTTCCTACATCACAATCCCTCATTCATTATTTTCCAGGGGACCTCCTACTTGTATCGTATTTGTCCACTATAAATTGGGAGAAAAGAAAGTAGACAATAATGATTAGAATAACACTACAAGGGAGAGGCTCAGATTCATAAAGCTTAGCTAGTTTTGCCTAATTTGCACTCAGATCGTTGGAAACAAAATATATGTTGTATATGTTCAAACATATGCAGGAGGCTTACTGCAGGCTTTGCAAGGGATCTTACTACCTTTATATTCTGTATTTTTAATTCTATAAATAAAAGTGAACAGCTTGATGATTCCTTTGTAGGTTTGGAAAGGTCAGGGATCAAGAAAATGGAGGCATGGGCAGGGTGATGGCTTCTTTGTGCAATTTGAGTCACCTGTGCTACGAAAGTTGTGGTTTGTTCCTAGTTCATCTGAGAAGGGGCAAACCTTGTGCAGGTAATTTTATATCTATCTCCCAATACAGAAAGCTTCATTGGTAGTTTTTTAATTGGTACATCTCTCTATGAGCTTCAAGCATTACTTACATAGACATCGAGGGTCTGTTTGGTGGTAGAAACCTTGGAAATGGGTTTCTCCCCGCACCTTGCAAATGGCTTTATTTCTTTTGTTTGGCTTCGGGAGAAGCAGTTTTGAGGAAATGTGTTTCCCATATCCCATTAATTTCTTGAAAACCCAT
The DNA here is from genome assembly GCA_022839385.1 of Asparagus kiusianus. Lineage (NCBI taxonomy): Eukaryota > Viridiplantae > Streptophyta > Magnoliopsida > Asparagales > Asparagaceae > Asparagus > Asparagus kiusianus. The sequence continues at coordinate 356,768 of BQKN01000297.1, forward strand.
TCCAAATGTTGAGGTTGGAAATGCGCTGGAATTCTATTTTTTTGCGATTTAAATGGTTAAAAGATGGGTTTAAATTCAAAATATTACCAATCTCCCCATTTTCCAATGCAATGAAATTCAATTTTGAGTTTCTATCCAAACAATAGAATTACAAAGAAATGAATTTCCACCCCTTCTTTTCCATTAGCATTCGTGAAATTATTGGTTTTGAGAAAGTTATGAAAACACTTGGAGAAGCTTTCTCAGTTGAACCCTTTTTCTATAGTTATTGGAAAACAATCAAACAAGCTCTTAGTAGAACAACCATGATCCAAGACATCTTGAGCAACTCTTAATAATATGGCCATTCGATTATAACTCTCGAATTGCCCTAAATTTCATGTTCACATGCAACACTATTTCCGTGAATTCTCTACATGACATTAGAGGTTAGTCATTGCTTTTGTTTGTAAAGATCCTTTCCTTCTTTAGTTGAGTATCTTACACTGTTCAGCCTTATTTCTCTCAGGGACCCTGCAGCTTTGGATGTTAGTGCTCATGAAGTGCTTCCAAAGATTTTTAAGGAATCCAACTCGCCTCTATGAGCACCCTTGTCGTTTTGAGACCAAAGATGGTTCCAAGCATGGTATAATATAAAGATCCACCCTCATCAAGCTTAATTAGAATATCGAGGATCCGTAAGACTGCAATGCAAAGAATCACCACTAAGGAAGGTTTATCAATTTTGTATATTATTTTTTGTAACTGTAGTGTAAACAAATTTTGCTAGTTGAAATCATCATATGCTTATTTAGTATTTACTTGTAAGATATTTGTCATCTCACAAGCATGCAACTTAACCTGTGCTTAGTGAGTTTTCCAGTCAATATCTGTAGATTGCAGATGAGTGGTGGTGGTTTTGGTTCAATTCATGATTTGGTTCTTCAATGAATGTCAGGTTTGGCCGTGTTGTATAAACATTTTCTTCTTATTAGTAATGGAGTATTTGTCTTGCTCATGAATGTTTCTTATGCATCCGTTATAAGGCAGAAGAAGGCTGCTGATCACCTGTAGCCTACATCAGCCCACACCTTAGTTAAAAACCGAGAATTTATCTTGCTCATGAATTTCTCCTATTATGGCTTGCAACCTGGTACTGGTGCTTAAACGAGTGTAAATTGGAGGAATGCATTTAAGCTATACTCCCCATTGTAGTGATGATGGTAAGCAAAAAAATAGCATAGGCCTTAAATGCATAGCTTCAGGAGCTGTAATCATACGCGAGGAGGTGATTGTGGAGGATCAACTTCCTCTGGAGGTCAGCATCCTTAAAAGATTATTGCGTTTGAGGCAATCTCTCGGGCAATTTATCTTCCTTATTTTAAATATTCCCGTCATTTCTTTTCAAGTTCTATTAGTAATAGTAGTTACAATATAACATGCGTCTAGTAATGTAGGTTTTCCATATTATTTTCAGTGAAGGCCCCAGAATGTTATTGTCTCTAATATTATCTAAGCTGCAAGTTATGTTGTTTGTTTGGTGATGACATCACAGTAGAATGTTGCTCCACCGTCCCATAACCATTTGGGCTCTCAGAGCAATATTTTACTCTAATAAGCCGCCCTTTTGATGTTGAGAATGTAGCACCGATGCCTCTAATGTTTCCAACTTTGATAGAACATCAGCAGATGATGCTTGCAACTTAACGCGATAATTTTGGTTTGTGTTTGACGTAATGCCCTGCTAAGTTGAACTCATGCTAATTTTGGTTGCTAGAACTGACTACTGTTTTCCCAGAGCATGCAACTTTTTGTTGACTCCAGGTGAGTTCTCTTTTATAAATCGAAAGGTGAGAGACCCCCGCTGTATGATCAATGAACTTTGTCTCTCCTATATATTCACGTCGAGAATGCGATTAAGACCATAATCATACAAATCGAAAATAAATCATGGATGTATATTTCATTTCCAGAATGTCATGCCAATAAGCATCTTATTGAGGTGATTTGAAATTTAGATTTGTCTCGGTTGGTGCCCCATGGTCTCAAAATCCAGTGGGTAGAATTCATGATCAGTGAACTTTGTCTCTCTTATGTACATCAAGAAATTATTGATTACTTATCATAGTAATTGACTAACATTTTGGTTTTTGTAACTTATCTGACAACAGTTTCCTAATATTTAGACAATGGCTTGTAGAGAATGGATAAGGACTTCAGTTTACTTAGTATTTAGACAATGGCTTGTAGAAAATGCATGAGGACTTAGCAGCTACGACTATTGATTTGTGCACCTCACATGAAAAGATATCTAAAGTGCTAGTCTCCTTTGCATCAAGTCAACACTTGATTTTGGCAAATGAAAAGAGCGATTCATTTGTTCTTTGGTGGATACAGTAGATTTGCTAGTCTCTGTGTGTGTCGAGATCAGTGTATGGACGCTGAAAGAGTAAGGTGTCATTTGAGTTCAAACATCAGAATATAACTCATTATAGATTTTTCGCTTATATTGTTTATTCTTTTAGGACAAAATGACCCTCTTAAAGTATTTGTGAACTCTCAAGTTTCTCTCTTAAGTATCTATTTATCTAATTTTCCATTAAACTATGCGTACATGTTATTTTGTGAGTATGCAACCAAATGTTTAACAGATAAATAATGTGATAATTTCTTTTTGCATTTATTGTATTTTTACTAAAATGGGTTACGTGGTAAAAGTTTTGGGGGGAAGTTTGGGGGAAAAAGAAAAACAAACTAATAAAAACCCATAAAGAAATATAAAAACGACCTCACGTCATTGACTTGTTAAATATTTTATTATAAGCTTATAAAGTGACCACATGGAAGGTAAATTGACATATTAAGAGAGAGCTCGAAAGCTCATCTATAATTTAAAGATGATTTAGTTGTTTTGTCCATTGATTCCTTCATTCATCTTTTAAGTATTCATTAACCACGGTGCGGTATTAATGCAGAAAAAGCTACTCTTTTTCACCTAGCTACCTGCTTATTATTCTCGTGGCAGTAGATCGACATCCGTAGACTGGAATCACGTGATCTACTTCACCCAAAGCTGAGATCTGAAAATTCAAGGCATCATCCATTTTTTTTTGTTGGTTCTGGGTAAAAGAGAGAGAGTCCCATGCATACAGTATCCAACCCAACAGAATAAAAGTGATGGAAGTACGTAATCCGTGGGTCTTTAATAACGGTACACCTCGGCATTTAAAACACTCATGAGATATAACAGGGCCAGCTATTACCCCTTCATTAATATGAACTTTTTGTGCATTGAGACCGAAGAATGGCACAAGACTTGTGAGCCACTTTCATTGCATAAACAGTTTGAGGGGGTCCAATATGATTAAGCCAAGATACGTATTATAGGAAATTCAGTGTCTCTTTACCAATATGCATGAACAAAACGACCGGATTTAAATAATAAAAAAAAGGAAAAAAAGAAGTTTTCAATTGCGCGGCTACTAATTAGGAAGAATTTTCAAAACAGACCAGTTTTGAAATTTATTTTCAAAAAAAGATCTGTTTCCAACTTAATTTTAAAAAACGACACAGTTGACTAAAACTGGATCGGTTTTTTAAAAAAAAAGTTCACAAACTTCACGGGAGTTGAACCCCCGTAAAGTTTTTTTCTCATAACAAAACTTCACGGGAAACTTCCGTGAAGTTTATGATTTTTTTTCAAAAACCGACACAGTTTCAGTCAACTGGATCAGTTTTTGAAATTAAGTTGGAAACATGTTTGTTTTTAGGAATAAATTTTAAAACAGGTCTGTTTTAAAAATTTGTCCCTACTAATCATGACAGGTTAAAGATATTGTAAAGTGGGAATAAAATGTGAAGAAAAGTTGAAGAGGAATTTAAATAAACTTTTGAAAAATAAGAGGAGCTCCCTTGCTATATATATTGGAGGTTTTTTTCTTGAAAACCACCTGTAAAATAGATCAAATCGGTAAAAATGTCATTTGAAGTTTTTTTTATACGTAAACTAGGTTGGTTTAGTTTTAATTTGTAACTTCAATCAAATTCCGCTCAATTAATATCTTAATTGTCCTTATTAATTACACGTGTAGTTTGGTAAACACATGTTAGGCGCATGCAACTAATGAGGATAGTTTGGTTATTCTGGGTATTAATTCACCGGAAGTGGACGAAAAATAATTGATTGAAAAACTAGAAGTCACTTAGAGCATCTCCAACAGTTTCCCCAAATTTTTTTTAAAATAGAGAAACAAAAATCATATTCTTCAACTTATTTTTGCTCGAACTCCAAGAGCTTTCTCATTTTGAAGAATCCTGTATTTATTACAATAATAAAAATATTCTACATCTTTGACATGAACTTTAACAATAAAGATTTAGACATGAACTTTTTTATTTTTTGCCCCCTCATTTTATAGTGTTGAGTCATTTTTTAAGTAGTTAGAGACTTGAAGAACGTGAAACACTTATGACAAAGCCCTCCCCAAAAATTTGAAGAATGCTGCAGATTTGGGGAATGCTCACATTCTTTTCTCATTCATCCCTATTTTGGGGAATGAGATGTGGAATCCGTTGGACAAAAAAAAAAAAAACCAAAATTCTCCAAAAATAAGAATAACAATAAAATAGGGAATCTGTTAAGTTGATTTACTTATGGAAAAAACTTTAAAGTCTATTTCTATTGATTCGATCAATTTTAAAGATGGTTTTTATGGGTGAAATAACCCGATATAGCTAATGACGATGCATGGGATTCGTTCAGTAAAACTGTAGCTGTCCTGTATCTGTACCTCGTTGTTTTTGTTCCGTTTCTTCGTCGGATTCCCTGGGCCACGCCGTATAAGTCACTTCCAAGTCAATTTCCCGGATTGTCACATCTCAGCTGTTTCGTGTTCTATCACCATCAGCAGATCCCCCACCTCGAAAGATAGATGATCATGCCCCCGCTGTCGGTCCCAAGGGGTAAGGTGCCAAAAACTAACTATTTAAATTAAAAAAATTCCTTAAGGTCTCAAAATATGGGATAAATAAAGGGGATAAGTGAGTTGTTTCCTTCCTATTGGATAATGAGTTGGTCATCATTAATGATGACCAACTTATTATCCAATAGGAAGAAGACACCTTACTTGTCCCTTCTATTGGTCCCATATTTTAGGTCCTCGTAGTAAAGCTCTTAAATTAATTTATAACATCAAATTGTAATGCCCCAATTAAAAAACAAAGCAAAGATAAAGACGTGACTTAGTATCTACTAATTAAAAAAGCAATTAAAAAAAAGACCTTCCGCTATCACCCCTCTCTCTCTCTACCCTGTTGATCTCTCTCTTTCTTTGTCTTTTTAAGTCTCGTGACAATGAATCCATTTTCTTTTTAAACTCTGAGTTCCTCCATGATTTCAACCTTTTTGAACCCTTTGCCGCCTCTCTAATTTCTCTCGTTCACAATGAGAGAGGGGGGGGAGAGAGAGAGACAGAGGCAGGGAAGCGAGCTCTTCTTGTTCTAGCTAGTTCTCTCTAGCTTCAGATTTGGGCTGCGGAATGCGGGGATTAGGGTTAGGGTTCTTTCTTCATTGATCCCGGGACCTCAGATCCAGGTGCGATTTCTTGCTGCATTTCTTGAAACTTCACTCTGCGACTCGTTCGCGCTGTTTTCTACTGTGATTTGAGCTTTTCTCCGCCAGAAATCGTTCTGATTTTCTTTTTCTTTTAGTGTAAATGTTGATTTTGAGCTTGATATGAGTAACCGGGTGGGGTGCCGCTAATTTTGGAAATATTTCTTTGAGCTGGAAATGCATCTTCAGCTCAAATTAGTAGCTTTTACTGCAGAAAAAATTACGTTTCCCCCCTTTTTAAATTGATTGTTTTTTGGTAATTACTTAGCTCGTTTGAGCGAATTTAGGAAAGGTGAAGCGGAGCTTGATTAGGACAGTATAGTAGAGCGTGAGAAAGACAGCTGTTGGTACTAAAATGGAACAATATGAGGTATTGGAGCAGATTGGGAAAGGTGCGTTTGGTTCTGCTCTCCTTGTGAGGCACAAGCTCGAAAAGAAAAGGTAGGCACTCAAGGAAATGGCTGGAATTTTTTCCAATATTTTGTCACTTTTTGCTAGATTCATCCAACTATCCCCCTTTGTTATTAAGCTTGTTAATCCTCGCAGGTACGTTTTGAAAAAGATTCGCCTTGCTCGCCAGACTGATCGATGTAGAAGGTCGGCCCATCAAGAGGTATGCTCAAGACTTGCTTGTTCTTGAACTAAACCGCACTGCAAATTTGGGCCAGGAAATTGGTTGCTTGTTGGAGGCATATGAGATGAGAAAAATTGATTGTTGCTAGTAGTTGAGACAATTAAACTGTACTAATAGGGGTTAATATAATTTACTTCGTCTATGAGGTGGTTGTCTATATGTGTCAGACCAGTTGGTGGTGACCCAGAATGTTGAATTTAAGACTCAGATTGTATATGTCTCATTAGTGAGGAATGCTTCTAATTGCAAAGTGGTTCCCCAACTTTTGGGTCTTTGCTCATGAAATCTTCCTATGACTTTGAGTTCCTTTGATTATCTAAAATTGCACTCTTACAACTTGAAAATTTATTTTATTATTTGTCCAAACTTTCTTCTAAACGATGCTATACCTAGAATTATAGATGAACAAATTATATATGATTTATACCCCAAATGGTTTATGACCTTTTCTGTTCCATTGAGTACTTTATTTGCCAAGTGCCAGAAAGTTCCAAGACTATAGCGAGAAGTTTAATAATTTAGGTTGCGAAATATGGGTAACTAAGATTGCCGTTTGTCACTTATTTATTTATATTATATTGCTTTTATTCCCATTAAACAGCTATAGGATTCATTACTCCAAGTTTCACGCTTATGCAGATGGAGCTTATTTCTAAAGTAAGAAATCCATTCATTGTGGACTACAAGGATTCTTGGGTAGAAAAGGTCAGTGCTTTTCTTAACTTAAAATCACATGAGAAACATCTTGTTCCTATTTTTTCTTATTATATTCATTTCGTGTGCATGCGATAACGGCAAGAATGCATCTTCTTCTGTGTATGATGTAACATTTAAGATGAATATGGGAAGCTAGATTTTATGTTTACCCTATACGGTAGCATGCTGCTAAAAATTATTTTCTTTTCCTTTTTCTTCTGGAACACTATGTTTTCTTGAATTTCCAAGGGCTTCTAGAGATTATCTCGGAAGTTAGTCTACCTTTTAATTGATATCCTACAAAACTCTTCATACGGTCTCCTTGGATTTTATTATAGTATGTATGGGTGGTGACGAACTATGCTATTCCCAATCTGATGAAGAAAAATACTTGCTGACTGTCTCAGTTGTGCTAATTTCTGAGTAATATCTGGTCATGAAACCCATCAAGCTGTTAATATTTCTGAACTTCTGTTACTTACAAGCAGAGCCTTGTGACTTGGATATTTTATTTCTGGTTTAGCTCAACTTCATTCAGTATTCAGCTATGCAATTTGTCGAATCACACTGCAGAAATCATTAATGTTTCCTTGATTAAGTAGTGAACTCACAGACATGTTTGCTTTCAGGGCTGCTATGTATGCATTATCATAGGTTATTGTGAGGGAGGGGATATGTAAGTTTCTTCTTTCAGTCAAATATCTATCTTTGGATGATCTCAATGTTTAAATTGTGTAACTGATTGTTCTCCACCATGTTGAATAGGTCTCAAGCTATAAAGAAGGCCAGTGGAACTCTTTTCCCTGAAGAGGTCGTTTACTTAAACAGACTCATTTATCCTTGTTGCATGCACATGTTTGCATTCCTTCCTGTCTATGTGCATTCGTCCTTTCACGGCCTATAATAGTGATCTGAATCTAGCATTAACATTATAATTTTTTTCTACTTCTTTGTCATCTGTGTACAGAAGCTTTGTAAGTGGCTTGTTCAGCTCCTTATGGCTCTAGATTACTTGCATATGAATCATATTCTTCATCGGGACGTTAAGGTCAGTGCTAATTCTGTGGAATAAAGCTATTTTATTGTTCAGAGTGCTAGTTGCTGTTTATTGATAGCGGCATAAATTGCTTCAGTGTTCAAACATTTTCCTGACAAGAGATCGGAACATACGGCTTGGTAAGTGATTCTCTAAAGACCGCATCATGATTAAGTTAAATCGCAAGTCCCCGACTACCCAATGAGTTAAACGCTGCCATCCCTGTGAGTAAATACATCTTTGGAAATTGCCATTAAATGCAGGTGACTTTGGGCTCGCTAAGATGTTGACTTCAGATGAGTTGGCCTCTTCTGTGAGTGCTACACCTTGTGTTGTTAATTCTTACAATTAAATGTGGTTGCCTTTCTAACAAATGCAGGCTGCTAACACAGGTAGTTGGAACACCCAGTTATATGTGCCCAGAGCTTCTAGCTGACATACCTTATGGTTCTAAATCTGATATTTGGTCTTTAGGTAATATATTCTATTTCTTCTTCTCGTTAATATGCAACTCCCTTCTTATGGTTTGAATATCTAATTATTTTTTTTTGCAAATTATAATCTTCAACAATTCAGGTTGTTGTATATATGAAATGACTGCATTGAGGCCTGCATTCAAAGCTTTTGTAAGTTGCAGTTACCCTTTTTTGTGCTTAATTCATATATGTCACATGCATTGAATGGTGTTTTGAGGTTGTGCTGCGGACTTGGATTTGTTTTTGAAGTGATTGGTGGGTGCATCATGGATGATGATGAAACTGCATGGGGGCTGTGTGATGAAATGAAGAGGCAAGTTGGCACTAAGGCTCGAGACTAGAGAGCTCTAATAAGATATTAGAGGATATAATGGGTTTCATTATTTAACAAATAAAATAATTTAGTTTAAGTTGTAATGTTCAAAGGATATACCTTGATTAGTTATAAGAAAAAGAACATGTGATTTCATGGGGAAAATATAAACACAATGATTTTAAGATGGATATGGAAATATAAAACCTTTTACGGGTAATATTGGAATTTGTCCAGATCATCGGAATCACTGATACACCAAATTTCTCTATTCAATGTTCATTTTTTAATTGCCAGACATTGTCTTGGATACTTGGCTTTCCAACAAATTGTATGGGTAGTATATAGACCATGTTTTCATACCCAAAACAGACTAAGTTAGTTGGGCAAGGTATCACTCTTTCAAGTAAGAGGTCTTGAGTTTGATTTCCACCATCCACAATGGCAACATTCTATGTTGGGGAGGGGGGGATTACATGCTTGAGGGTTACACGGATGCTTGAAGAGGCCTAGACAGTAGACACCATTGTTAGTAAAAAGGGACTGTCTTTCCACTAAAGTCTTAATGGACTGAAAACAGTTTGATCTGCATGCATTACTATTATTATTATTATTTGTTAATGACATAGATAGTTAATGCTGCCATTAGAAATAGCAATCCCTGTCCTGCATTTGATGATAAACACCTCAAATGCACTTTCTGCTTTTTGAGCAGGATATGCAAGGTCTGATAAACAAAATTACCAAGTCTATAGTAGCTCCTCTTCCAAGTACATATTCCGGTGCATTGTAAGTTTTTCCTTTTGGGTTCAATTTCCTTATTTCATAGTTTTTTATCCTCCTAAGTACATTTTCTGATACATTTGTAATTCTTTTATTTTACAGTAGAGGTTTGATTAAAAGCATGCTCCGGAAAAGCCCAGAACACAGGCCAAGTGTATGTATTGACCAAAAATTATACTTTTATTTCTCATATTTCAATTTCTCTCTTCAATAAAATTTCATTTTGCAGGCTGCAGAACTGCTTAGGCATCCACACCTTCAACCATTTGTGATTCAAGTCAATCTCAAGTCCAGTCCCACTTATAACTCTCTTCCTGTCCCTCACCCTGTTAGCAGTCACATAAAGAAAATCAGGTTTCATAATGACGAAGATGACTCCGTGATGAAGGGCAAGGAGAAGAGGCACTCGTTGGGCAATGAGAGGATCTTGAGAGAGGATCGACCTTCCATTGATCGGGATTCAATAAGCTCGACCAGAAGTATTAAATATTATCCAGATAATTTGAACCAAGGCATGAAAGATTTGTCAGTTGGCAGTAGTCAAGTTGGAGATTCAGGTCTTGCTAAGACTACAAATGTTAAGCCAAGTGTTACTAAGACTGCTAGGTTTACTCCTTCCAAAATCTTTACGACTCCCAGGAGGCAATCAGAACCAGCAAAAATCATGCATACTGGACCAAAACATAGAACCGTATGTTCTCTATCTAATTTAACTGACAAAGTTCATTATATATGCTTCTACTTCATTTTGAAATTGCCTAAAAACTCTTGCTAATTGAGAGGTTTATTTCTCATTCTTACAGCGTTGCTTCACTTTTATGTATAATCTTATATCAGTGACCTTTAGCTGACACAATAGAACTACAGTGAATTGGCAATTAATTTCTTGAAGTGAGAAAGTATATGAACTACTAATTGATGAATCCGCGGAGCATTCAACTTATTTTATAAGACGTGCAATTTTGTGTCCTGTACCCATGTGATCATGCCTGTAATTATACTCTTGTCAAGCATATATGTATTTACATTATACCTTCATTGTCAATAACGCTCATTTCAAATGTTACCTATTTAGTGTTTTAAGTTCCTATTTTGTTAAATTTGCAGCCATCAAGAACTCCAGTAGATAGATTGGCCCACCCCAACAGAAGAGCATCACTTCCCATGTCCTCATTGAAAACGCTAGCTACAAACCACAATGCAAAAATTCTCCGTAGGCTGGAGTCTCCTGATGTCTCCGTAAATGCCCCTCGCATCGATAGAATCCCTGAATTCCCATTAGCTTCGTCAGAAGACCCCTTCTCCACCCGCAAGATTTATTCAGCCCATGGTTCATTCTCTACTACACCAAACTACACTGATCGCACCATAACCAAAGACAAGTGTATGGTCCAGATATTTACAGCAGATGGGGATAGAAGTGATTCTTCAGGAAGAAATCCTTCAGCTGGTGATGCTTCAAGTAGGGGATCATCGGATTCAAGGAGGAGATTTGATACTTCATCATATATGCAGAGGGCACAGGCTTTAGAGGGGCTGCTAGAGTTTAGTGCACGGCTTTTGCAGCAGGAGAGGTTTGAAGAGCTTGGGGTTTTGTTGAAGCCTTTTGGACCTGAGAAGGTTTCACCGAGGGAAACAGCTATTTGGCTTTCGAAGAGCTTTAAAGAGACAACGAGCTGACCGTTATGAAATCTCATGGTGTAAACTAGGGTTTGTAATCTACTCCTTTTATTAGATTTCATGCACTCCATGAAAGGTAGATGGATAGACTGACAGTCGAAGCTTTTAGCAGGGCGATAACTCCCTGCTTAAGTTGTTGTAGCTAGCAGATTGATGCCGCTTTTGTAGTGTAATTTTTGCCATTTTGCTGTATGCAAGTTTCTTCGTTTTGTTTGCCCATGATTTAATATGATATGGAAAATGGAATGTTATCCAAAATTATAAAGCCTACTATCAGACAAGTAAATTGGCACAGGATGTCTTTCTCCATAACTTTTGCTTATTTTGATATGTATGTCACAATATAGGATTTTTTCAAACCGAGGGCAGTTCTTATATATTACAAGTAGAAATTGGAATTGTTGACCAAATATTAATTCCAATTCTTCATATCAGTGTTTACTAATATGGTACAGAGCTGTGATAGAACTGTTAAAAAAGGGATCATGTTTGGGTTTCTAAAGTGAAGATATTAAACATGGAAAATTTTAATAAATTGTCACCAAATAAAATTTGGCAATGCTCATTTATATAAAATTTGAACCTCAGGATTGAAGGCAGTTCGGGTTTACATTGACACACCGTACAATTTGTAGCGAGGCAGGAAGCTCGCTACCTAATGCGTTAGCTTGCCTACTTGTAGAGAGAAAGATGAACCTAACCAGGTCCATCAACTTACAGCAACATATCCCACTGAAAATTGGCACCTCAGTTGGATATTCGCAAATGCGTATTCGCATAAAATAAACACTAAAATTCACAGAATTGCAACATCCCCTAAACAAATTTCTCATATCAACAGCACAGTGCTATCCGCCAAAGAGGGAGCTGAAGAAGGTCGACTCGTCTTCAACTTGATAGAGCTTCTACGAGTTCAACTTGTTTATCATGCACTACTGGCTTCAGTGTCAGGCCCCCTGAAAGCGGTCGTGTGCTCATCGCCATTTCTAGGAGAAGAAACTGTTGATGATGGGGATGACTCGGGGGGTTGGGACAGCTGGCGGGGGCTGTCTTGTGATTGGTTCCTGAAACTTCAGGTGTTTAGAGGAGGGAATGGTTCTGGAGCTTGATGATTTCCTTGTCCAGCTTCAGCAAGTTTTCTTAAGAGGTTCATAACTACTGGAACGAACTTTTTGATGATATTGAGAGAATTCCTGGAAGCTGCAATGTCAACATAATAAGAACCTAGACGATCAAAAGACGGAAAACGTAACAAGCATTAAAGCAAGAGATAGATGGAACCCGAATTGGGATCCTCTCCTAATGCCTAATATTTCCTAATGAGATTTGTGAAGAGTTGGGAGTGAGGCCCACAAGGATGAGTGTGAAAATGAAATGTCATGATGAAAATGAAAGGCTGTGATCTCCTTATTAGGAGATATTAGGCCCATGGAACCCTTGTTCGCACAGTCAACAACATAAAAGCAAGACATGCCAATTTCTTATCAAAAACAGGATAATAAATGCACTCGTTTAGGGATTTATTATCATCTAAAAAATTACACAAAATTAATTCCACCCAAAGCCTATTTCGAAGACAGGTGAGCACAAATAAGTGAAAGATCTGGATTTCAAGTACAAAACCATGTTTTAGAAAGAAGCAGGCGCCACAAAAAGGTTTTCTCTAACATTGAAGCACAAGGTGGACAAGAAGTAGTGTGGTACATCGAAGAGAAAACACAAATTGAAAAATCGGTTTCCTTTTTACCTATATACCCCAAAAAACCCTATCCTTTTTGTCATTGTCAAAGCTTAAAACACTAGATGAATGATGGACGCTAAGTTGATGGGCACGAGTTCTACGAGCCCAAGTCATTTCCAAGGAACCTGAAGTACAATGTCACCGAGCCTGAATCCATGGGCAGGATCGTGGGCCTACCATCAGTCAAGTCTATGACCAACCAACAAGAGCAACAGGATGAAAGCGACCAAAGGGAAGAAGTCATATTAGAGAGGAGAGAAGAGAAAAGGAAGAGTAAATGAGCTTTGGTATTAGAGCGTAAGGATCAAAGAATGTATACGCTTCAGCAAAAGGAAATTATCTGCTTTGTGTTAAGAAGGGGTTTTCTTCGGTTTTCTTCCAGTGACCCCTTTGTTCTTCTACTTAATATATGTACTCAGAATACTTTGAAGGATGACGTCTTCAATATCATTATAAACTATGGTAGTTACACATGACATGATAAGGGAAGTTTATAGTAGTTTCAGAAAGTCAGTTTTAAGAGTCTCACAGCTTTGGCCCATAAAATAAGATTTTCTACTTCTCAAATCAGCACAACTTCAACAAGAAACTAGTTTTTCGTCCCGCGCCATTACCAAATTCTCTAGCAATACCAAGTTGTACCCACAGAGCTCTTGATAGTAAAAACAGAACAAAAATTACTCCAAGGTATAAAGGGTTCCTGCAAGAGAGCAAATGAAACCAGCTACAGTTGGCAAATTTTCTATTCACAAAAAGTAATTTCTATTCTTTTCTTTCTTATTTAACCTCATGAACTAGCCGTCAGATTAAATTGACACTAGTTGGATGAGAATGTGAATAGATGGTGAACATTACTTCAAAAGCACCATAAATTCATTGAGACCAAGGACTGCAATTGCAAGAAGAGCCCATGGAGGAGGTAGCCAACTGCTACTGTGCTTGTGAGCTTCCTAAAAACAATGAGGTTATGCATTAATCTAGACATTGTAAATAAAAATATAAAACCCAGGACTGAAAAATAGGTGCCAGGATATGGCAGGAACTGCAGAGGAGGCCTTAACATTGGAAAACATCTCAACATGATGGTATACAAGCATAAATAGCAGTAATGTTTATATATAATACTACAGAAATGACAGTAATTAAAAAATGTACACCTGCGCAGATATTGCTTGCGTGACTCTGTACTCTGTCTCTGTTTTGAATTGTCTCCACAAAGACTTGCATTGCACCGGTGTGATTAATGTATCTTTTGGATGAACCTGGATCACACAAACAGCATGGCATGTTTTATGCGCTAAAATACTTTTATTTCATGCATAAAGTAGAAACTGAGATGTATCAAATAGAACCTCTTCCCATGAATTTGAAGCAAGTGGATCTGTATAAGTTGCAATTCCCTCTTTTTGGAGGTAGGAGCATCAGTAAGAGCTGAACTGAGAATGGTTTCTATCTTATCTGACTTCTCATCCAAATGAATAGCAGCCATAACAGATAAATGCTTCAGAGCCTGCAGAAGTACTCCTTTGTTAAAAAGCAGGCATATCACATGGTAGGAAATTCATAAATATAATTATAGTAACTAGAAAATTGTATTATTTGAAATACTCGGGCATGCTAAAAAACATTAAGATGTGGGGTCAATGAAAATGTAAAATTGTGAGATACCGCTGCACGAGCTTCCCTTGTGATTCTACGAACGTCCTCCTTTCCTGTCCAGACTCTTGGCATCGAGTCTTTATCATGGCTAAATACTGTTGAGAATCTGGAAATAGCATAATGATGACAATTGTAAAGTCACAGAAGCCGATATGGTTCCAAGAAATCCAGAGAACAGGCCAGATCCTGTCCTTCATATTTATCAAAACCTTGCCTGCTTCTTCCCTGGACTTCTTTTCTATCACTTCCTTGCGTGTTCCTTCAGATTTACAAGCATTTCATCAAAAAGATACTTGGTTCTCTCGGACTTTGGAAGTATCCCAGTCTGCCTGCGTAATTATGATGTCTATAATGGAAAAAATCACAACAAATGACATCAGTCATATCATCTCTACTGGCAAGAATATAACATGAATATGTTAAAACAGCGATGCCATATGCGTCAAGGTCCACATAAATACAGGGAATGCTAATAGTTTGAAATTGTAAAAGCCATCTTCAATAAGCAATGCGAAGGAAAGACCATAAGCTGAATTACAATTTCAAGCCTTATCTTATACATCAAGTTCAGTCCTCCGAGTCTTGCTTTACCAATTTACTCTTATTAGGACATCAATTTCCCCCTCTTTTTTCCATGACCTTCATCCCTCCTCTGTAAAGGATTATAAGACCAACTAAAAAAATAAAAATCAGGTGGTTACCCAGGCCAAGTTTATACATTGCAACGCATGAATGTACTCACACATTTGCCTCTCTTTATTCACCAGCATGAACAAACTCTTAATATCACCATCATTTCCAACTTGCACTATAACACTTAATTCATTTGGCATTTTCTGCTTCAATAGGTCTTCATCAATAAATACAAATATATAAAAGATCTCTCTTTAATTTTAGGAGTCAGAGACATGCTAAAGGAAATGTTACCTGCACACCCTTGATCAAATTCATTGATGGAAGACGGAGTACAGGAGCAAACAGATGATGCAAAACCTTTCCCACTTTTTATTGACAGTTCCATATCATTTTTAAAATTTTCAAGGGATCTAGATCGCAGATGTCCCAACATTGACTGAAAAGCAGGATGCACAAGCTGCAACAGTCACAAATAAGTACAAGTTAATTATGATCAACCGTTAGATAATAGCCATGAGAATGATGTGGGTGCATTAGATACTGACAGAATGGTGTTGTTATTAAATTCCATTTATGGTACTTACAGATGACAACAGCAGATATATTATTGGATGAATATCAGCGGCGCAGCAAGTAGAGGATTGCACACGAAAGAAAATGTGGAGGGTAAAGATTAATAAAGCCCTCACACCTTTTCAGGCTTCACTTGCACATCTTAATCACCCAAAAAAAAAGACTTTCAGAATTTTTAGTTCTTCAATCATTAAATTTCACAATTGAAATATATTAAAAAAGATAAACTGGGTGGATCATTTGAGATAGCGGAACACAAAAATCTTATCATGAAATTCATATTTTCAAAATTCCATAAAAATCCATTTAATTTCACTATTGAAAAAGGGACAATCTGGATAAAGATGAGGTAGATGAAGCATATGGTTACATGCAAAGCTCTTGATTCCAATTGTCGCCGTTTCGCAATCGTAACACTTTCATCGAAGTAGATGGCTTCTTCGTCATACCTAAAAAGTAAAGTAAGTAATAAACCAATTTAAAATCTAAATAGTTCCTCTCGTTCTTTATTTCACAATAAATAAAAAGACGTTCAAGATCTATGAAGAACTTTTAAATTGATTGCATATACTAGAATTTATTGGCAAAGAGCACGAAGTTGGAAAAAAAACTTCCACGAAGGAATACATTTTCTCGACTAGTGTAAGTTATATTTCTATAAGCAGAAAAGAATTATTTCCTAACAAAAGAAAAGCAATTTGTCTGTAGTTTCCATAAAAGGATTTGTGCTTGTACAAAGTGATATTTCTTCTCAAAGCAATCAAGAGACATAACACCCTTATATGGTACTGACCAATGTGAATTCAACACTGAACTACCTATAATAAAGCTGACTACGGAAGGCAAACATTATAGGGAAGCAACAACAGCAGTTTGGAAGAAGCAGATAGTGCGAAGAGATGCAGTGCTGTCTGAATTCAAATATATGCAACTTCCTTGGAAAATCAGATAATCATGTGCCAAGCATTATTAATTTGTGTCACGCCCCGAAACTGCAGCGGAAATTCATAAAATACGGGGTGCGCGACAGCAGCGACCCGTGCACGAGACAAGTCTTATGCACTGGTCAAGCCTGGCAATTCATATCACATAGTTTATTTTCAAAATATTCATAAACCTGCTGATGATAGAGGTCAGAGCTACTATATATATGCTCGGTACTTACAGCCCACAAGCTCACCGTTACAAGCATTTTTACAAAACAAAACAAAATGTGCTGAAGATAACATCTAAAAGAAGAGGCTCTCCATATCATGCCTCTCAGTCAAAAGCTCAAACCAAAAGTTCGGCTACTATGAAGCTACACCGGATCTGAAAAAAAATTAAAAACAACGGAATGAGCTAGCGCTCAGTGAGAACATTTCCCACTAGAGTTCCTAGATAACTAACAAAATAGTAATAAGAATATTTCTCAGAAATTAACAAATTTTAAATTTTGCATGAGAAATTCACAGATAGCAAAATACGATCCAAATATCATAATATTATCGTCTTTAAGAAAGAATGCAACAATTATATTTTCTTTCTTATATGCAACTGAATAAACTGTGAAATTTTTTGGAATCAAACCCTTTTTGAATCAACGAAGGAAAAGAACTACTAATTTGTACAAAATCAGAGAATTGTTATTTTCTCAATTTCACAAACAATTATCAGAATCTTATTTCTCGATGAGTTATTCATGAATGTAAAAGTCACCCCATAGGTCACACCAAGGCTACGAATTTTAGCCCAGTAGCAAGGGAATGCATAAACCGCATCAGATAACAGATAATTCCCGAGAATCAAATGCACCTAACACTGCCACATGTTACTGGCCAAATACAGAGGGGCCAAAACAAATTTCAGAAAGGCCAATACAGAAGGGCCAAATAAAGATGCATTCACCATATGACAGGCAGAATCAATCCATAGTGGACTATTTGAGGGTTTGAAAACATCGAGATCACATGTCAAATGAGTAATACCTTGCATATCAGAATTTACAAACATTTTCAAATGAACTTGACAAGGTAAAGCTTCTCATTTCAGTTAAAACAGTTTACGGATATCTACTTTTTCTTTTATCAGATACTAAGTCACATAAAATCTTTGAATCCGTTCAACTGTTGAAATACATTCCAAATACTTTATCAAAAACGTTTAGATAAAACAAAGTCCACAAGTATTTGAAAATTGCATGAAAGCCAAATTTATTTTTCATATTTTATATAAAGTTCAAATTGATTTTTTTCATATATTGTACGAGGCTAACATCGTATTATAAGATAGACCACAATAGACATAGGTCAAATCTTTAATATACATGAAAAGATATATTATTTATTTATTTATTTTTTATCACAAGATAAATCAAATATAAAACTCATGCAATTTCATATTATAAAATACTAGTGAGAAATGAACTCATATTTAGTGATCACGATTTTCTCAAAATATTAGTCTCCCGAATATCAACCAGAACCTATAATGTAAGATATATGACTAATTATTAACTCAGAACAAACATATATTATAGGTAAATCAATTCATAATCTAGAGTCTAATAAATTCAAATATAATCAATAATGATTAAATTCTACAGTACATATGAGCTTCTTGTTAATTTTAGCAATTTATCAAAATTTATAACTCTCATATACTAGCTTCTGGACTTCCTAATAATTTCTGATAAGACAAGGGTTTAGGGAATTTATCAAGTCTAAAAGTTAACTTTTATTCTTCAGATTGGACTTGTTTACAAGTTGAATAAATAACAGGGACTTACCAGATATTTTCTAGCTATTTTCAACCATAACCCATTTTTCTAAGGTCTGTTAGAAATTTTTATATGATTCAGGGGCTTAAAGCAAATCTTTCCTCCCTTTATAAAAAATCCAACTGATCATCTTCCTCCTCCCCTTCTTCGTTTCTTCTTCTTCTCTTTTCTTTTTTTTTTTGATTTTTTCGGTTTCCTCTCCTCTCACTCTCTTTCTCTTTCTCTCTCTCTCTTCCGCCCCTCTCTCTCTCTCGCTCTCGTCATGGCTGTAGGACGGCGACGAGGAAACCGCCGGTGACCAAGAGCGGCCGACGACGAGGTCCTTGCCGGATCTAGGGGTTAGTTATTTCCTTTTTCCATACAATCTTAATAGGTATTTCAAAAATTAAACTTGTTCATCATAATCACTATCCTATTAGAAACTAATTAGATAAAAGAAAATAGAAATTAAATTATCTTAGATTTTCCCTTTTTCCTTCACTGTCTCCTTTGTCTCCTTCTTCTTCTTCTTCTTCTTTTACCCGAATTTATCACATTTTCCTCCCTTAAATACTGTTGGGAGTGCGGTGAACTTTTACCGACTTGGTAAAGCGGTGGAGAAAATCTCCACCACAAGATTTTTTCAATTATTTTATTTATTTATTTATTTATTTATATTTTTGTTGGCTATTACAATTGGTCCCGTTCACCTAGAAAGGTAGGTAAGAGATGGAAGATTACATTGCAAAATGAAGGGTAAGCACATAGATTTTTACAATGTGCAAGGATTTTCTGGTATTCAAATATAATTTATGAGCATGGTTAGAAGGCGGAAAATTTTATTTTTGAGTTAATTTAACTTCAGAACATAGTGGTTTCTAAAGCTATAGCAAAAGAAAAGAAAATTCATTATCTCCTCTGCAGCGCACACTTTAGACAAGATAGGATAGGAAGATATAAAAGGATTTTGTACTAGTGTTAAAGTGCCCCTATGTATCTTCAATATGACCATTGGAGTATAAACAAGATTTAAATGTTATGCATGTAGCTTAGTTTATTGTGATTTGCATCTATCATTCACATATTTAATTCTTAATTACTAATCAGGACATGAATGCATCTAACTATCTATTTGTAAATTATCATACCACTATATCTTGCATGTTTATAAGTTTTACAAATTTTAAAAACAAAATGTTTAAACTCATGAGGCTTATGCCTCACGCTTTGAAGCTTACACCTCACTTCATTAAAGGGTCTAATGTGTCGCCATGCGCTTCCGCTTTTTTAAACATTGGGTCTTACAGTTTGTGTATTTTTGAACCAGTCAAGCTCTAAGTAGAACTTTTAGGCATTCTTCACGATCCACATGTTGTGGAGGTTTACAAAAAGACTATACAATGTATTCACTGTCTTCATTTTTATTATAGACTTCGCTTATACAAATGAAACAGGCCTCTGACTCACTTCCTGAAGATCTTAAAAGTCTATGATTGGCTATAATCCTCATGTCAAAACTCACAATATGGTCCAGGCTCAAGTGTTGATTGACAAAGGCACCCTCTGATAACGTAAGGTAGAGAGGCCAGCTGTTGATCACGCGATTAAAATGTCCTGAACCATGGAATAACCTTCCAAATCCCATAGTCTAGAACCTTAAAGCCTGTTAAATGTGCTTGTGTGCATTCACCTGCGTGTGCGTTTTCCCATGTGAGTGATTCTGAAAATAGACTCACTGAAAATAAGCTTTACTAGAAAGATACCATAGTGGGTCATTCTATGGAAGAATACATATAAAAAATACCTGTCCATATCTGGTTCATCCTTCGGAACCATATCACATCCCGGATCTGATGAAATAGGATGAATTGAGACGGTATTTTCTAAATACGTAATTATCTTGAATATATCAATCATTTCTTTACTTTCTGATCACCTGGAAGGGACAAAAGATGCGAGATTGAGAGGTTTGAAAACTTCACAAGTCATTTGCCGAATATATGCCAGTGTAACCAATCCTAGTATGTGTCAGAGGATTCCTAGTAGGCTAGTAGAGAGGGAGGCCCTGCAGGCATCCCACAGCTGTCTGTGCTTGTGGTGCCGGAGTATTCTTACCTCTATGTCTCCACATACACCACGCACATATCTTTGTCCGTCGCCATTTTTCTAATAATAAAAAACTAATCTCTTTCCATTTTTTTATCATGTTCGGTAAGAGGACTCCAGAAGATAAGGAATGCAACCTCATGATATGTGCATGATAAAAAACCAACAAAAAAATAAAAGAAGAAAACGACAACCTGGCAAAAATAGAAAACAAAGAAAAATTCAAAGAGATAGAAATTCCTATTTGGATGGGTACAGCTGTTTGAAGTGTGCTGTTCTAAGTAGGGCAGACCATCCAGCGTGATCGTCCAAACCGGAAGCACTACCAGAGGCACAGAATTTCCGCTCCTAATTGCATGGGTTATCTTCAAGATGGCTCCTAAAGGTAATTTGACAATGCTACCCCATTAACAAGATCATTGGATGATCAACACCCTTGAATATTTTATTATACTTTCAAATGAATATTGTGCTAGATCTTTCATAGAGATTTTTAGGTGTATATAGTTTGATGCCTGTACTTAATTCTTTGCAATATATTTACAGTTCGCATTAATTCTATCATGTGAACCCGCATAAAAGAAAATCATCACTTTGCGTCCAAGGTACATGCTTACAAGAAGAATCAATTTTGAATGATAAAAGATGTTGTTAAGATATAAAAGTTCTAGCCTCCGCCACCAGCTTAAAAATCATCTCTATATCAGGCAGTGAGCAGCAGTGGAACATGATTATGGTACACATAACAATAAAAAATGAATAACTGAAAATAAAACATCAAATAACTATGATGAACACTAATAGACATTCAAATAGCTAGATGAATATGCTGAGACTAAAAAAAATCTATCATGACATAGGTTAGGATATAGCCCTTCCTGTCATTGTTAGTAAAACTTAACCAAATTGAAGTTAATGACCTTGACAGCCACGGTTTCCTTTTATTCCTATCAGCATGTGTTAAGAACTCATCCATCAAAATATGCATCATATACGCTACATACTAACTGAACTGATTCAATATTGACAATTTGCATTAACATTGAGAAGAGTGAGTAGAAGTAGATCATGTCATAAAGAAATTTACATAAACGCAAAGCTAAGAAAGTTGAAAAGTTTACAGAAAAGATCAAATGTTTGAAGAAAAACAAATTATATAAAAAGTAAAAGCATAATGGGCAGATAGTAAACAAACAGGAAATGGAGCAGGTAGCAGCAGATTTAAATTTCACCAGCTAAATCTTGAAATAAGAACAAAACTATATAAAAAGGAAGAACTAATGTTACACTTACTCGGACAGGTAAGTATCCAGGATGGAACCCAGTTTTCTACTCAAATCCGGACAATGGACCAGATTGGACAGCCTCCTCCAACTCCATCCAACTCTATCAGAATTTGCAATAGAAATCTTATGGATTTGTCCATTTAAACAAATACAAGAACATGTTTAACAATTGATTACCTCATTTGCAGTCGATTGACTCAGCTTCTCATTGGCAAGCTCTTCGCACCTTACTGTAGCAACCGCTACCTAGAAAGTAGGGGGAGTAAACTCTCTTTAGGGGGAAAAAAGAAAAGAAAATTAGTATCTTCTCTAAATGGTTTACTAGTAGATACCTTATGAGCAGGAAGGTCGAGGTCTCTATTTTCTCGAATGATTTTCCATATTTGCTGTGCACTAAAAGAAAACCAAGAAGCAGGAATCACACCTCTTCTATCACCAGCAAGACCTCCAGGAGCAATTAAATGTAAAAACCTCTGCCTTGGTAGTTTAACCTGTATAAGGAAGAAATTTTGAATGCCTCATTAAAATTACCGCAAGATATAAACTAATAAGATAACAATTTGAACCGTCGAAAACAACACCATCCATAAGGACCATAACAACCATTTAAACATGTGAAAGCCCATATATGCTCTTTGCCAACTACATATGAGGCATGACAAAGAAAATTATAGATATATAGGACAATAACTACTATGTTTAGTAAGTACCTGCTCTCTAAATTGCTCTTCCTTCTCTTCATAACTAGGCAAAGTTGTAACCTCCACCTTGGGATAAATAAACAAATAAATAAATAAGTACCAGAATATAATATTTCTTCTTACTTCATAATCACGTACATTAAAAAATTCACTGAGTTCAGTATCTTTATGAGCGTCAGGCTTGGCAACATTACCCCATATCTGCAGAGAAGGTGATAGTCAAAGCACCAAAGACAAAAGTAAAAGCATTCTTTAAAAAATAAACTAAAAA
>BQKN01000298.1:0-20561 GCA_022839385.1 Asparagus kiusianus
AGGACGTAGGCAGTTGCCGAACCTCGTAAATCTTGGTGTACTTTTTTTTATTCTGCGTTTCTGTTGCATTAGGGATTTAGGCATTTAAATTCCCAACAGAGGGGACTAGCATATGCCAGACAACTCAGGAGCATCCAAATCAGATGAACCAAAGTTATTTATCTTTCATATGTGGACTTTTCCTAAGTATACATAATAAATTTCATTATGCTCCCCAGGCACTCTTAAAATATACGACATATTAACATTACAAAAATATCAACTGCTACCGATTATTTAAGGGAAAAAGGTACATCAAGCATATTTATTCAGAGATATCGCAATGACAAAATAAAAATAGAGGGCATCATAAACTTTAAGCAAAAACCTGTTGTTGCAAGCCCTTTGCTTGATTGATGTTGAGATGCCTCGTTACTAGATGCCAAAATCAAAGACTTCATATCCTGGATCGTGTCAAACAATAAGTTCACAGAAAATACTTATACACTGACGAATAACAGAACTTACGGCAAATTCCACACTCTTGGCATCTGCCACAAGACGACAAGAATGAAGCCCATATTCAACTTATTAGTTATTGTTCCATTAAATACTCAATGTAAATATCAAAGCAGCCGTACATGTGTGGGAACTCCAAATTATCCAATGTCTCGTATAATTCTCAGCCTACGAACTTTAAATTGACAGCTGAGCAATAAATTTTTGTAAATAGATATGGCAAAGTAGTCATTTTTTAGAATGGGAAACTGCCGGTCAATTTGATATGCTCCAAGGTACGCCTTAGACCATATTGAAGAACTGCCTGGTTACCAGCTCGGAAACCATCTCCATAAGCAGCTGAAGTATCTGATTCAATCTGGTGCTTGAAAAAGTCCCCCAACTTCCTCTCAAATTGTGATCTAGTTCCCTTCTTTGATGCCGCGGATGATGAAGAAGAGGCGGAGGAGGTGGATGCTACATTGCTGCCAGACCCTGACATAATCTCTGAATCTAGCCACATATGAGCCAACACTTGGCAGATACCTTCTTCAACTTCTTGATTAAGGGTGCGGTACCCTGTTAACAGAAGATCAGGATTTAGGGATTAGGAATAAATATGAATTTATTAAACCATTAGTAACTATGAGTAAATTTCACAGTACAACCATGAACTTTGGGTACTTTGCATAAAGCTATCATAATCATTCATTATTAGAGAAAACTACAGTGAACTGTTTTCACTAGACTACCGTTTTTTGACAAACTTTCTCTAATGTACTTTATGTATCTTTTTACCTCTATGAATTTTGTGGGTCAGTGGGTACGAACAAGGGTAGTGTAGACTTTTTATAATAGATGTTCCTTAAAATGATCATTTCCCCCTCAAAGTATTGGTGAACTCTCAAGTTGTTTCCTAAAGTATCAATTTTCCTATTTCCCCACCTTAAACTATGTGTATGTGTCCAATGTGATCATTTTGCGAGTCTATGGTCAAATATTTAACAGATAAATGATGTGATAGTGTTTTTTTTATGCATTTCTTGTATTTTTTGCTATCTAAAAAGTATTTTTTTAATTCATAAAAAGGGTTAAAGGTGAAAAAAAAACTGTGAGAAAGTAGCTAAAAGAAGTGAGAAGGTAGTTAAAAAATATTTTTTTTAGTTTGGAGAAAAAAGAGATAAACCATCAAAACCATGAGGAAACACAAAAAAATACTGTTACATCATTAATCTATTAAATATTTAACTATAAACTCACAAAATGGCCATATCAAAACCATATACATAGTTTGAGGGGCAAAATAGGTAAACTGATACTTTAGAGGGAAATTTGAGAGTTCACTAATATTTTAAGAAGGAATGATCATTTCATCCAAAGATGTTAAAGCCAGTAGCAACAATTTCCAGTACTTCTACTTCATGATAATTCTCCATTTTTTTGAAGTTTCTCTAATAAAAAAAAAAGTTACATGTAGTGTTGTGCAAACCAACACCCACCCACCCCCACAAACAACAACAACAACAACAACAACAAAACACACACACACACACACAAAAAGTAATGGTAGTTTCACGAAATATACCCTTACAACTATACCAATAACATGATGTGTAAGTTCCATACAAGTGCATGTCAAGGATACACTTGTTGTCTGAGGAATTAGCTGATGTACATACCTTTTTCTTTAAATGCTTTAAGAAAGTTAAAGTTGTGAATATATGTTGAAATAATATAGGCATAATTGAGAGCTAGTATTGGCTCAAGGACCAGGCTCATAAGTTTTGCATTCAAGTTTATATTCTATTACATTTTTTTAATATTTGCCTTCTGACCTCATTGTTCTTCTCTTGGTTATCATCATATCTGAATTAAAAAAGCGGATAGCTCCCACCCTCTCCCAAGAAATTGCAACTACCATGCCTCGATGTTTTAACCCCAATAGATCCAAAAAACCTATCAGACTAAGTCTCTCTGCAATTTTTGCAAGTTATTTCTATCCGTTATTGAACTGCTATATGGAATTTTATTGCTAGTTAACACCTATTAGTGTGAATGACAAGTTATCTGTATTATACTATCTGAGCTTTTATGCACCAAATGATGTGAATTTTATTCGATAAAGTACCTTTAAGCCGCAGCCAAGCATGCATCATCTCGTGTGCCAATATGGACCCCGTCAATAATCTGCTCAAAAAGAAAAGAAATCTGTTATGTTTTCTAAATTTTACAATTAAATGACTGGGTAATCCAGTTGAATTCCTCAGCGAAGGGAGACAGAAAGGGGAAAAAATTATCTGAGCCAGAAAGAAATAATGAAGATAGGAGTTACATTAGAAGTGTGAAAAATAAGGTTATTATAGATAGGGCCACAAAACAAAAGATTAGAATGGGAAACAAGAACCAAGACCTTCAGTTCCATTTAGAATCCTAACTCATATGGGTAATCAATTACTTAAAAAAAAAGAAGACTACAGATTATATACAAGAAACTATGACCCAATTGTTAAGGTTTTCTTTTAGCACCTACTACAAAATATAGTTTGCAAATATTCAGCAAAATACATAAAGGAACAAGTTTATCAACTAGAAAACATGAAAAATGCATCACGATGAGACCATAAAAGAATACTAAGTGAAATTAAATAAGGAATACCTTGGTAGTCCATACAGAATAAGAATTGCAGTTACTTCACACCGGCGTGTAAGCCTATAAGGCTCTGTGATCATATCCACTGTTCTATTTCCAGCCCCAATCCTAGGCCTTCTTAAAATCTGATGCAAAAAATAGTTTAGCTTATTGATGAATTATACACTATTCAATATAAATGTAATATTTTTAAGTAAAACATAGAATCCACATTAAAGTTGTTACTGATAAATCTTACAGTGCTGACTGTCTGTTCTTCAGAAAGACAGAGACCTCTAGTTTCAGGGAGATGATGAGGCCCCTGAAACGGGAAATGGTCCAGGAAGGAATGAGAAACTATATGATAATTTTATCAATATAATGTATGCAATGTTTTTTCGAGTATCAGATGCCTTACACTTTTTTCACCTTCCATGGCCTCATTAAGGGCTTGTCTCTCAACCAAAAGTAATGGAATCTGTTGTTCCACTTTCATATTCAAACCTTCATAAAATTCTTGTATATCCAGATAAAGAGGTTGGCATTCACTGGTGTCCATTATTGAAGAATCCAAACATTCTAGACATAGCTTCCTCCCATCATCAAGGGCCACATATTTTGTATCTCTTGCCTGAAAATTCATATGAAATTAAACAGAGCAGAAACTAGCAGCAAAGAATACCTCAGTGATACATGCTCCAAAGTAAAGTTGAACTGGACAGAAGTTAAATGAAAATTTGAATGAAATGAAATAAGCCATCATGCTTCTAAAGGACATGAACTTGTCAAGCGAGCTAAAAAAGAAAAACACTAACAATAAATTTTCAATTCTTAAATTAAGGTTTTAAATGGATACAAATCCATAATTCACAGCCTATAATGAAGTCGTATTTGCAAGAAGTAATTTGACTGACCTCCATTCTTTCACAACTACAACATCGTGGAGTACCATCGACCTCATGAGAAGGACAATACTTTTGAAGCCAGAAAGGATGCGCTCTATATTCAATGAGGCCATTGATATTTGTAGGAATCTATAAATGAGATCAACATGAACATCAACAGTAGGGTTTTTATTGGAAAAACATAATTAGAGAAATTAGCAAAGCATGATAATATTTCCATCCGGTATTCAAGAACATTGATATTTATAGTACATCTCCACATACTTTCAAAATTTTCAAACATAATAGCTAAACTTTATTAACTATGACGAGCGGAAAGGCCTCCAGTCTAAAGGTAATCATACATGACTCTATCCTAACCATTCCACACAAAGCAGAGTGAAAAATCACAGGAATCAATCTATTGTTAAAGAAACAAATAAATTGGAACAGCGGGTTAAATCATCTATGAAGTAAGAAATCATCAAGGGCTAATATTTCGTGCTAAGCTCAAGTTTGTATCATTGAGGTATAGACCATGTTTGTGGAAATCATGAGTTTGTCAAAGAAGAAGCTAAGAGTATGTACTGGTTTTAACATATACTGAAAAGGGCTAATATTTCGTGCCACTGTATGTCTGTATTTCATTATTTGTTTTAAAGCAGGACAACATTTATGAAAAAAGATAAATGCAATTTGATAAAACTTATGCAATAGTGCTTACAAATTGCTTGCAGACATCACACTTTGGGTGGTAATTTTCTTTGTAGCAAGACTTGTGATATGGATAGTTCCCAGACATAGAGAACTGTATCAAACAAACAATGAGCTCCAGACTGAACCATAAAAAACAACCTCTCAATAATAATAATCAGCTAGCAATAACTTCATTACCTCGTAATCAGATATTGGCTGATTGCAAGCATGGCAACGAAAACACTCTGGGTGCCAAACAGCACCCATGCAACTAAGAAAGCGTCCATGACCAATTTCAGTGTTGCAACCAGCGCAAATCCTGCAAAGAATATTTTGAAGTTTATTATATATGTTGAGAAATAGTAATCAGAGAGGACATTCAGTTCCCTCTCTTAGATGTTATTTATAATATCATAAATATAAAGAGACTTGTCCCTAACCAATATGGGACTAAACATGCATAAAGAAACAACTGTTAACACTCCCCCTCTAGCTGAGCATATATATTATATATGGTCAACTTGTTACAAATAAAATACACACACTCTAATCTATGACGAGGCTTCAAAAAACTCATAGTAGTCTTTATCTTATTATCTTTTACTTGAATGTCTTCAAATCAGCTAATCCCCTCTAGAGCTCCACTAATCAAACGATCCTCTTTAGGGATCCATCAACAAACGATCTCTTCAGGATCCACTAAACAAACGATCCTCTTCAAGGATCCATCAACAAGTAATCCTCTCTGGGATCTGATCTTTCTTTAAGGATCCAATAACAAATGATCTTTCTTTAAGGATCCAATAACAAATAATCTTTTTTTAGGGATCTAATAAACAAATAATTATTCCTTGAAGGATCCAACAATAAAGGATCATTCTTTAAGATCCACCACCAAAGGAACTGAGAGAACGATCTTCTCCAAAACGAACCAATTAAACAATTTTTACTAAACCAAACATCAAATCAAACCAACAGAATGATCTCCACCAAACCAATCACCAAAATCCAAACCAAACAAACTAGTTTTCTGCTATATCAATCAAAAAGTATGACAAGTGATGGATGAACAGTGTTTCTGATGAACAATGCCACTCGGATGAACATTATTTTTGTTACTGTTTCAGGCCGGATCTGATGGGGGATGAACCGTGTTCCTGATGAACAGTGTCACGAGGGTGACAATATCTTTGAACATTGTCGGAAGTGGTAGCGACTAGATTGTCGGCTGAGGGTGAAGGGTTAGGGTTTGATGGTGGAGGATGGCGGCTAGATTTGGGAGGTTCGCTGTGATTTGCATAGATTTCATGTGGGCCCCACCTCAACTTTTGCACAGAGTAAAGGTGCCCCCCACCCCCCAAAGATATCCGATAAGGGTATTGGTTTGGATGGATGGTTGGGATTTGATGAAGGATCAAGTGGATAGCTCTGATACCATGTTGAGAAATAGTAATCGTAGAGGATATTTAGCTCCCTCTCTTGGATGTTATTTATAGTATCACAAAGAAATAACTCTCAACAATATGTAAATAAACCAAAGACCTAATGCAGTGACTAGTTTTGTACATCCATATAATCAAGGAGAAAATTCCATACAAATTTCACACTATGAGTTCTTAAACAAATCAATTTACGGCTCAGAAAAGTTCCAATTTCTGATAATCACCTTCTATGTCTTTTCTATCTATTAAATGTACAATAGGAACATTAACATAATTTAATCAAGCACACAGTATCTGAAAATTTAAAGATAAAACCAACAGCAGCAATTACAAGGATTTTGAATAATCCCAATTGTTAATAACAAGCTGAATTTCTACTTTCCATTTATCTATCAGGAGTCCAAGAATATATGAAATGAATAAATATGTCTAGTCATATTTCCTGCAGGATTCAAACAAAGCAGTTCACTAGTTATCGCCTGAAATTTGTCATGGCAATCAGATATGAGCATGATCATTCAGCAGTCGCATTCACTACAGAAAGCTTTCAAATGCATAGATTAAGCATCAAGTCATTTATATTTAATGCAAACAATAACATAATGATTCTAGAATAGGGCAGAAGACAATTAGGAAGTGAAATGAGAAAGTAAGGTACCTGAACCCGGAGGAAAAGAGATATGGTGCTGGTTGATAATTTTGTTCGCTTTCACGGGGAGGAGAAGCAACATTTAAACTTTCTTGTAATGCCCTTGCAAGTTGTTCGTCCTCCTCCAAGTGATCGTGATTGTCTAATGTAAAAAAATAAAATTTGATAAAACATGATATATGCTATATAACAAAATAATTGACTCAAAAACAACTCCTAGAAATATATATATATATATATATATAATGTGGGAGAACAGAAAATTGGAGTTTGGTTGGGGGAGTGGGACTTAATACCTTTTAATCGAGAAAGATAATTGCAGTATTAACAAGTCATTTAAAAAAATTTACATATTATATCAAAATACTATAGCACTACTATAAATACATCTTAGAGCAAAATCATCATTTTGCACAAATATGAAGTTGAAAAATCAATAAAAGCTAAGCCTGGCCCACTAAGGACATGAGTATCTAGCAAGGTTTAAACCCTGAGCTAGTCTGAAGGACATAAATATACAGGTAAATAAAAAAATTAAAAACAGCAGTAACCAAGAGGTGGATAACTGTTTTTCAGTGTTATCACACTGGAACCAAAAAGCAATAATAGAAACAGTAGTCAGCAATATGTTGCATAGCTTGCTTAAATTCAACAATTATCATGGTCCTTTTTATTTCTTCCCTACTCTTAAGATTTTTATCTCTAGAAAGCTTTGCCAATCCACACCTCTTTGCCTTTGCTTTGGAGAATGTAATAGAGTAAAACTGATACCCTGCAAGTGGGAGGGGTTGGAGGAAAAAGAAAAGGAACAAAAAAAGGTTAACTAAAAACTACAGATAACAGGAAGAACAAATGACCTTTATCCTAAACATTTTGGGTCATCTATTAAGGGACATCCCCTTATTCAAGTTAAAAACTATAAACAAATACAAATAACATGGAAAAATACAAAGCAAACAACCAATAGACCTCACACTAACCAATTGCCTTAGCCTTCTTCTGCTCTTCTTCTG
This sequence comes from Asparagus kiusianus, assembly GCA_022839385.1. Lineage (NCBI taxonomy): Eukaryota > Viridiplantae > Streptophyta > Magnoliopsida > Asparagales > Asparagaceae > Asparagus > Asparagus kiusianus. Next base: position 7,791 of record BQKN01000298.1, read on the forward strand.
ATAGGGAAAGTGCAATAGCATGATCAATATCTTCATTTTCATAGTCTGACAGGGCATCCTACATCCAAATCAAAGAAAAATGAACTTAGCAAGAAAGCAAAACATAGAATTTCTAGAGGAAACAAGCACCCAAAACCGACTCCAATCAGTTCGCAAAAGTCATATAGAGCATCTAGAAATTATAATGTCATAGCCAATATGCACACACATGATGTACAAGATCTAAATAACTAAGTTATATAAACATAGATAGTACTTTTAGGACACAATCAATTAATTTTAAATTAGAAACTTTAATAATGTGTTTCAAGAAAATTGATACAAAATATTTTATAAAAAATAATGTTAAGGCAATGTTTTGCAAACTCATTAAACAAGACCAAGCGGAGACAACATTGATCCAAAGGTTTGGTCCTAGTTCACCGATTTTGGCCTCAAACTAGTTCTTTTTTGATCCACCCCTCACCATGGTTTCCTTTTGAACCTGTTTAGAAGGAAACTAGTACATCGCTCATTTGCCAAACTTAGCCTAAGATACGTATTTATTAATTTAACTATTAAAATGTTACACTTTCTTTTACCTATTTAAGTAGCAAATTGTGCCACTATATTTTTGTATCCTTATTTTCACTATTCCATACCATGCCAATTATCATTGATCTAAATGCAAAAAAGATTTCTTAGCATCAGTTTTCTATAAGTCTTCAACCAACCTCGACAGTTATAACTATTATTTAATTTTTTGTATTTCAAGACTTAACATTAATAGAAGTATTTTAGTGTTTTAAATCCATCTGTTTTTTTTTCACAACCTCTAGCATTCAAGGCCTCATTTGTAGTTTGGTTGTAAATTTCAACTGTTTGTATATTTGATTGAAAAGGATTTATATGTTTTTTGTTTGATTTAGAGAGAGAGCACATTTAATAAGTAGAGTTGATGGAGAAAATGTCTATTCTTTAAAACCTACCACTTTTCCTTCAACGAAAAATTTCCCTAAAATCAAAGATGAAGGAATGGGGAATTCTCCCCCATTCCCTTAACTTTTCCTATGCTCACTATGTTGTTAACATAGTACTATAGTATTAGTTTTTTTAATATAGTAGTACAGATATCCACCAGCAAAAGTAGTTTCATTTGGTTTTTTGGATTATATCATGCCTAAGACAAACTCAATCCTACCCTAATTAATATTACCCTAAAATCAAAGCTGAAGGAATGGAGAATTCTTCCCATTCCTTCAACTTTTCCTACCCTCACTTTTTTTAACATAGTACTATAGTAGTAGTTTTTAATATAGTAGTATAGATATCACTAGCAAAAGTGGTTTCATTTTTCCTTTTGGATTACATCATGCCTAAGACAAACTCAATTCATATCCTATTTAATATCACCCTTCCTTTATTCTTCAAGAACTTTCCTAGGCTACATAAGGTCAACTAACCATGAAAGTTAACCAATAATGATTCCCTGCTGGTGTACTCATTCATCTTTCAAATCATTATCTGATAATAGTCAAAATTTTGCTCAGAAAAGGCCTTCTGGTCGAACTTTCTCACACTCGCATGTCCGACTATTTAAACATCAAATGATCAAATACAGTTGCAAAGCAGAAGCATGCCCTCTGACACTATGCTTGCAGTTGTAAAACTAGAATGGTTAAAACTTAAAAGAACATGATATGTCATAAGATGCTTCAAGTTACATATCCTAATAATTATTCGAACAATCATATCCCATATTGAAAAAGTAGGCAATTTATAAATTGCAACATATCTACAAACAACTTATCACTCATACATTTTTCTCTGAAAAAGCTCTTCACTCATATATTAGATCTCTAACTTGTTACTCGTTTGCAAACTTTAGAGTATCTATCATGTACCCAACATGTATTGTACCAAGCTATGTTACCTGGGTACTTCATTCATGAAGTCATACCCGTACACGACACTTACTCGTACCCAAACTTCATGGACGCTCCTTGGATGTACGAATACATTTACCCAAACATGCACTCAATTATACGATATATGTTTTAATATAAAATACTTGTCATACACTTCTTGGACCTATATCCTACACCTTATATCCATTTTCTGAAACTCGTTAGTCATGGGTCCGGTTGTTTCAGCCTATATTCAACTTAAAGACTATGATTTAAAAGGGTAGTTTTGAGTGTCTAGCTAAAAAACCAACGATTTCTAATTTATAATAATCAACATGATGAAAGATAAAAGAAACTTAAAAATATGATATGAAATTAATTTCAAATAGCACATGAATTGAAAAATAATAATGATCTCATGTAAATTATTAATTTTGAGAAATATATATATAGTCGTGTCCCCATACCCTATATTTCACAAATTTGTCGTGTCTCGTACCCGTACCCGTACCCGTATCTGCACCCGCACCCGTATCGGTACTCATACTCATTTGCATGCAACTTGGGTACCAAGTATGTGATATGCATCTGATTAGAGGGTGGTCATACATCAAAGTATCTATGTGCAATTGATTTCAAACTTTATGATTCTGCCAATGTATTACTTCAACATAGCAGTCAGCACTATAAAGGGGAAGCTATAAAAGGGAATCAAAATATAACCTCTAACAAGTTGCCAATATTATTAAATTAGCCTGGTTTGGGTATATATGATGTATGAAATTTTTCAGTCTAGATAATGATTTTTAGTAAAAACTCAAAGATACACAAGCAAATGTGTTTAAGGAGAAGGGAAGGGATTCTGAATTACCAATGAATTTGAGGGATCATCCCAAACTCTATCATCCCCAGATTTCCCAAGATACTGTCCTTCTGAAACTTTGTGGCTGGAACCTTTAAAAATTTTGTTCAGCCAACCCATACTTGAGATGTTATCTGGACATGAATAGAGATGGTCTTCCTGCAAAAACAATATAAAAAGTGGATTCTTCAAGATAATAAGGCACCAAAAACTAAGTTTTCAAACTTACAATCGCCATTGAGCGATAAAATGGAACTTAATAATGACCAATAACAGTCATTGTACAATTTCGCTTTTTATTTCGATCACAAAACGAGGCAACAGGTAGTCTGAAGAATTAAAAAAAAAACCAATCTAATAGACTAGATGCTTTGCAAATACAGCGGAAAGAAAAATTCTCCATCCAAATATACAATGGCTTGAATCACCAAAATCAGACTGAAGAAAGAAATAAAAAAAATTAAAAGACCCAATTAAGTAAGAATCAAGGCCAATGATATAATCTATAGATCCTGAATCCTCCGTCAAGATCTCATAGACACCAAACATCGAACGTACCCATCCCAAATCATTGGTAATCCAGTAAACGTATAACCAACACTCACCTGAAATCTCTTATATCCAGAACTGAAAAAAATCTTCGCTGTTGAGGGAGACCCAGATCAGAAAGGGCCAAATCTGAAAAGAGAAAATTGACATAATGCAGCAGTCAATCAATCAGAATATATTACATTTATTCCCAGTCCAAAAGTCAAAAATGAAAAGGAAAGGAAATAACTTACACCCACTTGAATTTAATCAGTTAAAAATTGAATTTATTGTACTTTTTTCCTCCAACTTCACAGCAAACCCATGAGAGGAAATTGGTTGGAGAAGACGCAATCAGACGACCCATGTGGATCAGTACCTCAAAAATTCAATCTAAAAGCTTTTATTAATGGAAGAGACCAACAAAGGAAGCAAGCAAGAAAAATGTAGTATATACAGGGTTTAATGCGTTGGGATGTATATAATATATACCTTGAGTGAGAATAAACACATTAGAGATGGATCCTTTATGGGTTTGAGTACTTTATACTTTTACCCAAAAAAAGGCATCAAAGGATTAAAAAGGAGAGAGATCTTTGGGAAGAACCCACCAACAACTGAGAAAGTGGGAATGAAAGTTCATGTAAGAAAGAGATAGTGATGCTTGAGAAAATCTTTGAAATCATCCAGCCAAGAGCTTTTTTAGAAATATATGTGATTTTTTAATTTATATTTTTTAGTTACCAGATTCAATTCTAGATTTCTAACTTTTCTATTTATTCTTCTATTGATCTTTCTTAATTTGATTTTTCTCTTCCTTTCTTGATCTCCCTCTTGTTGATTTTTGTTATGTTGCTTTCTCTTCTTCCTACTTCTTTTGCTTTTCTTATTTCCACTTTTTGTTATTTCTTATTTTTCTTTTCTTTTTAGGACCTGTTTGGTTATTTCCTAAAAAAAAAAAAATGAAAATCAAGAAATCTCAAAAAGTACAATTCCACACATTTCCATCCCTAAAACTCACCCATAACATCTAATAAAATATTATTTTTATTCAACAACTCATCCATCACATCTAATAAAATATTATTTTCATCCAACAACTCATCCATCACATCTACCACATCTAATAAAATATTATTTTCATCCACAACATCACTCAACTCATCTCATCTCATATTTAAAAATCACACACATCATCCAATAAGATTGTGACAACTCATCTCATCTCATTAACATTTTATTTTTTGCTTTCCTTCCAAAAAGCTAGGAAAACAATTTCCTTAAGTGTGGGTCACATCATCCAATAATATAATGACAACTCATCCCATCTCATCTATTTTCTTATTTTTAATAAATAACCAAACAAAAGAAAACAACCTAATACAAGAAATAGGTTTCCTATAATTCATTTTCTTATTTTTTTCCGCCAAACAAACAACATCAAAACTATTTTTCTTAAAAAATCACTCACATCATCCTATAATAAGGTGACAACTCATCTCATCTAATCTCCATTTCTTTGATTTCCTTCTTTTTTTAGCCAACCAAACAATGTCAAAACCTATTTTTCTTAGAAATAGGATTCATTTTCTTTGATTTCCCTCTTTTTTTAGGCAAACAAACAGCCCCTTAGTTGCTTCCTCCTAATTTCTTTCTTCCCTTTTGTTTTAGTTTTTTTATTTTTATGAGAAATTTATCCCTACATCTATACACTTTCACTGTTACTCTTTTTTATCGCTGTTTTTGTAGGACCATATTTAGAATTTCCAAACACACATTTTCCTTATGAGTTCGATATCTTGAATAATATACTTGTTAGTTGTAGTCTTACAACTAGCATGTTTTTATGCCAATCAAGTTTTAGCATCACTATCAAGGAATGTGCTTGTAGAATAGAATTTTTCTATTTTGGTTCTTTAACTTATGCGTTTGCTTTGTAAAAGACTAAATTAGAAGAATGAAAGTTGAAGATTAAAGAAAAAGATTTGCTTGATAGGTGAGTCCTTTTTCTAATATTTTTAATTTCACCTTCAAGTTAGGCTTTTCGCATTAGAGATAATTAGGAACTAATAAAAAATATTTTTCCTGATGACCCTCATAAATTTCACCCCACACTTGAACAGCTACTAACAATGTAATAAATTCAAACAAGAACTCTTTTTCTCACATTTATTTTATTATTGATCCTAGTTAAAAAATATTTTCTTTTTGCATTCTTTTGTAGTTGCTTTTTATTCTTAGGGTTGTGTGGTATATAGTTAGTAGGAATTTACCAAAGTGATTTAAGTATTTTGATTGAGCACTCACTTGAAAATACTCTTAAAGGCAAAAATACTTAATCAAGAGGGATTTCATCACCATTTCATTAAGCTCACAAATCACTAATTCTCCAATACAAGAAACCAAACATTCAAAAACTCATGATGTTGGCCCGTAAGGACTCGAGCTCATTAAAGAATTAAAAATCCTTAAATGGATCAGGTTAAGTTTACTTGAATCTGTTAGTGTGTAAGGTAGGATTTAGGGGTTGCGTAAAATGCTCCACAAGAAAAGAGGTATTTAATTGGTCATTGACCTCCCTCTAATATTATCTTTACTTGGCTAGTTGAACAAGTAAACTTTAATCTTTTCACTTAATGAGTTTTTGGTTGGGAGCTGGTCTAGTTGAGTTTAGGCTTAATCTTAGAAGTAAGGATGATTGTTTCAAGTGGTTGCTCTTGATTTGTTTACTTAGGTTTTTTTTATCATTCTTCTTATCTCTCACTAATCTATTAGGTCTTTTAGTTTTTCTTTTAAAACAGTATAAAAATATTAAAAAAGTAATTAACTTGTATAGTCTTAGATCTTTTCCTGAATTCCTTTTTAGTTATTAAAAACTAAAAAGAATTTGCTTTAGTATATGCAAGTTTGGATTAGGGATAATACAAATCATTTAATTTATGTTGAACTTGTTAGATAACAGGTTCCTAATATATTTCCTAATTTGTTTTGGTAATAGGTTATTAGGATTCCTAATCTGTTTTGGTAACATGATTCCAAATCTATTTTGGTAACAGGTTATTTGGATTCATAATCTGTTTTGTTTTTTGTTTTAGAATTCCTAGTATGTTTATGATTTTAGGATTTCTATATATATGGAACAATTGGAAGAGAGAATTGAGAAGAAAATTAGTGATATTTGGAGCACAAAAAAGAGGTATTTTCTGAGCTATTGGCTAGGGTTTTGTTTGAGAGAATTAGAGATTTGTTGGTGAGATTAATTGGTGAGTTTAAATTATTTATAATCTCAGTTGTACTCTTCTTCTCTATTAGTAAAAAACATATCTCCTTCTTGCTCCGTGGGCGTAGGCAACTTGCCGAACCACGTTAAAATTGGTTGTTTATGTTTGTGACATTGATTTGGTTAGTTTGGCCTTCTCTCGACGTTTGTTTGATTTGATTTCTCATAGCACGTTGGTTTGGTTGTTTGGCTTTCACAACGCTCAACAAGTGGTATCAGAGCTCGGGCTACGTTTGGGCTATTTGGAGGAGTAGGTTATTTTGGAGGCTCGCCCAGGGCTTCGTTTGGTGATAAAGATGAGATCTTTTTGGTAAAGACTCTATCTTTTTCAGTTTTGGATCTATTTTTTATTTGTTCCGTATTTGTTTTGGTGTTTTGAAAAAGATGGTCGGGAAAGAAGGAGTTGTAGAGGATACTTTTGGTGTAAAGACCGTTCAAAGTTTGAATATCTACTCTATGAAGATAGATGTGGAGAAGTTTAATGGCACAAACAATTTTAATCTTTGGAGATATGAAGTCTTGGATGCACTTAATGCGTAAAATTTGGAAGATACTTTGGAGTTGGACGGGAAACCGGACGACATTGAGGAAAATGTTTGGAAAAAGATGAATAGAACGGTGTGTGGTGTGATTAGATCTTGTTTGACTCGTTAAAATATGATGTGATCAATAAGACTTCGGCTAAGAAGATTTGAGAGATTCTATAGGGCAAGTATTTGACCAAGAGCGTAGAGAACCGTTTGCATTAGAAGAGGAGGCTTTATCGCTTCCAATTGAAGAAGGGGACCTCCATTGGTGATCACATGAACCACTACACGAAGTTTCTTACGGATTTGGTGAATGTAGATGTGATGATTGAAGATGAGAACAAGGCATTGTTGTTGTTGAGTTCCTTGCCTGATGAGGAATATGAGACCTTTGTTCTTACTCTTATTATGGGAAGGCATCTCTTTCTTATAGTGAGATCACTGTTGCACTTGTGAATTATCAGCTTTGAAAAAAGGATAATGATACTTCAGTTGAGCCGGTAGCGGGGGCATTGGTCGCAAAAGCAAAGAGTTCAAACCGTGATAGGAGGTCGCAGTCTAGAGGGACACATCTTGGAGTTCGTAGGAATCGGTATGCCTTTTGTAAAGAGGATGGATATTAGAAAGCCGAATGCCCAAAGTTGGTTGATCGAGTCGGGAAGAATAAGGGGAAATGTATTCAAGCTTCAGAGGTGAATGTTGTCAAGGCTAGTGGTAATAATTCAGATTCGGATTCTTCGGGCTACTCGTTATCTGCACTACCGTCAGTTTGTGTTGCCGACTCTACAGAGTGGATGTTGGATTCAGGTGCTTCTTACCATATTTTTCCTAGGAGGGATTGGTTCTCCAGCTTTCAGGAGTTTGAAAGAGGGGAGGTCATGCTCATGGGTAATGATCATGAATGTCCTATTGGTGGTATCAGTACCGTTCGGATTAGGATGAGTGACGGAGTGATTCGGGAGTTGGTTGGAGTGATGTTCGTTCATCAGTTGAAGAAGAACATCCTTTCACTTGGAGTTTTGGAGGTAGCAGGCTATAGGGTGACATTGGTCGATTCACGTTTGAAGGTCACATTGGGGTCTATGATTGTGATTAAGGGCGTCAGGAGGAATAATTTGTATTATTTGATTGGGAGCACAGTGTTTGATAGAGAGCTGACGACTTCTTTAGATTTAGCTAGACTGTGACATTTGTTGAGGCTGAGTTATTTGATTAGTTATGACATGCATGGTTTGTTGAGGAGTGCTTTGACTTGCAGATTGAAGTCCTTTGAGTATATTGGTATGAGCAAGAAGACTAAGGTAGAGTTTAGCACTTCTATCCATCGATCGAGGGGTCTTTTAGGTGATGTTCAGTCAGGCATTTGGGGGCCTTCCAAGGAGGCATCATTGGAAGGTAATCGGTATTTGGTTTTCGCAGTTGGGGATTGTTCTAGGCATTAGTGGGTTGTAACCATGTCCCATTGGTGTGAAGTCCTAGAAGTTAATAACAATTGGAAGAAGTGTATTGGTAGAAAAGTAACCCGTCGTTCTAGCTTTTGTAGGGGTTCTTTCTTGCATTTGTGCCGACCTCATGACAGTTTGAGACACTTTATTGATGTGGAGACATTAGGGTGACGAGATGAGATGATAGTTTTGATGGGTCGTTCCTTACTGGAGGGGGATCGATGTTGGTTGTCGAGCATTGGTTTTGGTTTTGGAGCTTCGATATATTTAGGTCACCTTGGTCATAGGTTGTCGATTGCTACGTGTGGAGATTTTGGATCTGATAGAGCTACTTCAGATTTTAGGTTACATCGGATATTTGGTTACCCAACATTTGGTCATATCGAGGATGTGAGATTTGATCTGATTGCACGTTTGAGATTCAGAGGTGGAGAGTGTTGATCAGATCATTAGGATATCGTAGCAAGTGGAGGGTGATGCTACTTCACATTGGGTTGAGATTACTGCACATACTCTAGATCATACTATATCGTTTGGTATTCTAGCTGAGGTGACACAGTTTGGAGATCATTTGGATTTGGATGCAGATGATGAGTTGGTTTTGGATTCGAGTGTAGCTGGTGGACATGTTTTGGATACGGCCATTGGTTCACCTCAGGTGGAGGTGTTTGATTTGTTTTAGTTTGTGGCCATTGGGAACGCTATCAGTTGTAGATCCGTTGGTGATATTTGTAAAGAGTTGAAAACTTTTCTATTTGATTGAGGGTCTTTGGAGGCCGAACTACGTGAAGGCTTGATTTCTTGGGCAAGACGATACATAGGCAGTCATTTATGATACAGCCGATTTGGTGAGTTGATACCGACATTTAGAGTTTGTTCGCATTCTTGTTTGGGTTCTCGACTTGTTGTGGATTGAGTCCGTTGTCGTGGATTTGTTCCACTTCGTACTGGACGCAACAAGTGAGACGTTTGGTTGGTATTGGTGTCGGCTTAGTTTATAGAAAACTTTACCGAGATGGAGAATTGTTGGATAACAGGTTCCTAATATATTTCCTAATTTGTATTGGTAATAGATTATTGGGATTCCTAAACTATTTTGATAACATGATTCCAAATCTGTTTTGGTAACAGGTTATTAGGATTCCTAATCTGTTTTGTTTTTTGTTTTAGAATTCCTAGTATGTTTATGATTTTAGGATTTCTATATATATGGAACAATTGGAAGAGAGAATTAAGAAGAAAATTAGGGATATTTGGAACATAAAAAAGAGGTAGTTTCTAAGCTATTGGTTAGGGTTTTGTTTGGAGAGAATTAGAGATTTGTTGGTGAGATTAATTGTAACAAAAGTTACAAATTTGGAAGGCCTTCTCAATTAAGAGTGACCCTCCTCTCCAAATGGAGTTACAAAAATTTTTACACCACTAACCCCTAACTCTTTACCCCTATTTATAGTAAACATCAATGAATGAGAGCCCTTGGATTGAATCCTTATCCAAAACCATCAAAAATCAGTCATTGATCTGTAATTGATTCGTCAGTATCGATGCCAGCATCGATGCTGGTATCGATACCCACATCAATATCCTATCAAATTTCTGCCTTCATGGATGGCTTCGTCTCGTCGAGATAGGTGATTTTTATATATTATATGTTAATTTTCGCCTTCCGGATTGAGAGATATCGTCGTTTCTTTACGGCCAACTATTTTGAATATATATATTTTTTCATATTTGATTTTTTTATTTTCTCCGGCTTCTACAGGCTACTCGGCTTGATTCTGAGCTTGGGCTTTTTGGCTCTTGCTTGTGTTCTTCATTTAATTCATGGGTTTTTTAAGAGGAGAGATCTTGACCTTTATTCTTCATTAACCTATAATTAAAGATAAAAACAATTATTAATGGCATATTTATTCATATAAAATAGATAATAAGGGTATAAAATTATAATAAAATATGATTATCAGCAGGGTAAGGGTCCACATCAGCAGGGTCCCCATAAGAAGGGACATCAACAGGATCAGAGGGCGCAGCGGCAACTCAAGTTTCAGGGGACTTGTTTTAACTGTAATAAGTTCGGATACAAAACAGCAGAATGCCGTAGCGCACCAGCAACAGGTCAGCAGGACAAGAATCAGAACCAGCAACAGCAGCAGAACCATGCTCATGGTCGAGGACAGGGCCAACAGTTAAGGATTGAGGCACCACCAGTAGTTCCGAGGATCGAGGGGCAGGTGCGAGTCCTTCAGGAGATCCAACAGGGACAAATAGTCCCATACATTCTAGGCGATGCAGCATAGCAGACTTTGACTATCAGTAGAGTATATGCAGTTGTTCCTCGCGACCATAACGCGAGCAGGTCCGTTGTGGAAGGTACGTTCCTTATGAACTATTTCCAGCCCATATTCTTTTTGATTCTAGCGCTTCACATTCGTTCATCTCCTATGATTTTATTATTAGACTTCAGCTTGTAATGCAGCCTTTAGACATTCAATTATCTATATCTACTCCTTTGGGAGAGGTGTCCCTCTTAGAGAGTATTTATAGGAGATGTATCGTCAGCTTAGCTAATTTTGAGTTCGTGATTTATTTGATCGTGTTGTGTATGTCTAAGTTCGATGTTATCCTTGGTATGGATTGGTTATCTTCCTATCTGTGAGTATCGACTATTTTGCGAAGACAGTCAGCTTACAAGTTTTTGATGGATCTGAGTTGGTGGTAACGACCTCACAAGGCAACCAGTTTACGAAGTCATTTTTGGCATACGTCGAAGAGATGATGTTTCAGGATCGGGGCACCGATTTGAGCAAGACGTGAGTGGTCTCAGAGTAACAGGATGTTTTTCAGGACATACCAAGTTTACCTCCTATGAGAGAGGTCAAGTTTTGCATAAAGTTGCAGCCAAACACCACGCCGATTTCCTGAGCACCTTATCATATGCCTCTTGTTGAGATGAGAGAGCTCCAGATCCATTTAGATGAGTTATTGTCTTAGGTTTTTATTCGCCAGAGTCATTCTCCATAGGTAGCGTCGGTCTTTTTTATGAAGAAGAAGGACGGTAGCATGCGATTATACATAGATTATCATGAGTTAAACAAAGTCACCATCCGGAATAGATATCCCCTAACAAGGATCAATAACTTGTTCGACTAGTTGCAGAGAGCGTAGTGTTTCTTGAAGATTGATCTTTATTCCGGTTATTATCAGTTGCGGGTTCGGAAGATGGATATTCTCAAGACCACCTTTTTGACTCGATATAGGTCTTTCGAGTTTCTTGTTATACCATTTGGGTTGACTAATGCACCCGTGGTATTCATGGATTTTATGAATCGAGTTTTCTGTCCATACTTGGACTAGTTCATGATTGTGTTCATCAACGACATTCTTATTTACTCGAGATCGGAGGTAGAGCATGAGCAGCACCTACTGTTGGCATTGCAGACTTTGTGGGAGCACCAACTATATGCCAAGTTCAGTAAATGTGAGTTTTGGCTATCAGAGGTTAGATTTTTGGGCCATCTTATCAGCTGGGAGGATATTGTAGTAGATCCGGCTGTGACGCCCCTGGGTTCACACAAGGCTACAGTCCAATGTGAAACCAGAGATGTCAAACATGGCATGCACCCAAACTGTGCACAAACATATTTTACCAATCACAGTAATATCCTCTAGTAGAACCAAATAGAAGTGCAAATACAAACATGCAAAATAAAAAGGGAATAAATGTAATAGACATGATATAGAAGAGATATCTCATAAATGAAAAGAATCATATCTCAACTATAATACATCTGATATCTGATTAATGAAAATGTCTCAACATGAATCAACTAAGAATCGTACTAAGGCACACTGCCTTTACAATATGAATATGAAACTCTAATATCAGGATAAAACTCAAAACTACAGTGGAGTCTCTACAAGTAAAAATACGCGGCGGCGACTATGCCAGAACTCCGTCACCCTATGGCTCTTCGAAACTCCGAACTACCTAAAAAGTAATTTAAAAGAAAAAGAATAACAACAAGAGCGTCAGAGCACTACAGCAAGATTACACCCATCCGCCCTCAGGGAAATGGCTACTAGATGGAGTGAAGGCTCTATCAATTAAGCATAGTCTACCTAGATTCATTTTTCCCGTATCTAAATAGGATTAACATTTAGAAACCTACAACACGAGACGTAGTACGAGTCGAGCAAAATAATCCAAACAAGGAAACCCTCATGTATATACCATAAGTCTTAA
>BQKN01000298.1:35561-49077 GCA_022839385.1 Asparagus kiusianus
GAGAGAGAGAGAGAGAGAGAGAGAGAGAGAGAGAGAGAGAGAGAGAGTTGTAGTTTGCTCCTAAGTTAGATTACCCGAGAGTAGGGTACACATCGGATACTTGGCATACATGGTATGGTCTATGGTAATATTTATGCTCGATGATATTTCCTTATGGCTACACCAACTACCCGAGGGTAGTCCGAGACTGTGACATTGGCTCTATATGGTTGAGGTTTGGAGTTGTAGTATTTTTCTTTATGTACTGTTTTTCATTCATAGGTTTATAATTGGTATTTAGCGATTCACAATTTGAGACTTTGTATATACATGAGGGTTTCCTTGTTTGGATTATGTAATACCCCAACCCTTAAGAGGGTGATGTGATTAGTATTGATAGATTTGATTGGAATATTCATACCACCAAGATGCATCTTCTTTTCAGGAACCCAACTCTTAGAAACTCCAAAGTTAAGCGTGCTTGGCCTGGAAAAATTCTAGGATGGGTGACCCCCTGGGAAGTTTTCCAGGGAGCGCGTGAGTGAGGACAAAACGTGCTGAAAACACATGTGGTGGTTTGTGAGGCCAGTTTATCAGATCTAATAGTGTACCGACTTCGGAATTCCGTGGCGGGGCGTTACAAATGGTATCAGAGCCAAGCCAACCGGAATTGTGAGAGCTAAGTGCTATGCGGCGCAAAGTGCTATGTCGAGAGGGCGGGAGCACCTCTTGTGGCCGTAGGAGCCACCTCTAGAATCTCAGACGGATGGTACGGTCTTGGATGATATGATTTGGCACAATAAGGACGTTGTGAGTTTAAGTGAGGGAGTTTATAATACCCCAACACTTGAGAGGGTGATATGATTAGTATTGATAGATTTGATTGGAATATTCATACCACCAAGATGCATCTTTTTTTAGGAACCCAACTCTTAGAAATTCTAAAGTTAAGCGTGCTTGGCCTGGAGAAATTCTAGGATGGGTGACCCCCTGGGAAGTTTTCCAGAGAGCGCGTGAGTGAGGACAAAACGTGCTAAAAAGACATATGGTGGTTTGTGAGGCCAGTCCATCAGATCTAATAGTGTACCGACTCCGGGATTCCGGGGCTGGGCGTTTCATATTATTCACTCGGCACACTAATTCTCGTGTTGTGGGTTTCTAAATACCAGTTTCTATTTAGAGTTATATAAATGATTTTATATCTATATGTACTAATAGTATTTTCTTATATACTCTTACCGCTTCCCCCTAGGGGTGGTGGAGATGATCTCTCTAGTGCTTTGACGCTCGTTGTTTCCCCTCTTTTCAGGCGGTGAGTCAGGCGCATGGAGAGTTGTAGGTTGATGGGGTTGCATCTTAGCTTCCATCTAGTATATTATATTTATAGTTATTTTTCAGAGCTCCACAGTAGATGTTTATTTTCAAACATTAGAGTTTGTGTTTTTATTTTGTAGAGGCTGAGTGTCTTAGTGAGACTTCATTTGACCCTTGTATTGAGAATTATTTTAGATTCAGAATTATTTTAGTCTTTTTTCAGTTGGGCCCTGATGAAGGTTATTTATATACTCTTTCTGTGCATATTCTATTCATTGTACTATTTCACTATTCTTTGCATGTTTTGTACCTACACCTGTTTGTTGATTCCTCTAGAGAGATAGTAACTGTGATGGTGAAACATGTTGTTGCACGATGTTGGTGCATGGCAGGTTTGACATTCTTAGATTCGTCTTGGACTATAGCCTTGTGTGAACCTTGGGGCGTCACACAAGAGTTCAACAATAATTACATATAAGAATATGATAAGCAAAGAGCATGCACAAATAGTATGTATCAGCCAAAAAAGTAAAAAACTTAATGCATAAGGTAGTAGTAATAATTTTAGCATTCCTATAGTAGAGTGCATCATATAGCATGAGAATAGTATACCACATAAATAGCCTACTATAGCATCAAATAAGTTTAAAAAATATTTAAAGTCTATAATTAAAATAATTATCATAATCCAAAATTAATCATATAACGTCATGCATGAACATATAATGTATAAATAGTAAGAGCCACTTAATTAGGATAGGTTAAACGTATACTAACAAACTAATTACATGCATCAAATACTCATTTTTAAAATTCCTAAAATACTGTAAAATCATAGAAGACACATCATTCATCACCTATTTTCCTATGCACAAAAGTTACGATAGCATGTTTTCAAATATTTAACAGTTACTGTAATATAAACCCTAATTTCATATAAACCCTAATCATAAAAGGTTGCGTATCATGTCCTAATTAAAGAAGGAATTAATTTTTTGATCTAATAATTAAAGTAGTATCAAAATTTTAAGTTCTAATAAAAGAGAGAGAGAGAGAGATCAGAAATACATGTGAACCGAGAAGAAGCGATGTTCTTCAAAATGTCGCAGTTCCACTTTTTTCCCAATTGATTCTTTATCAATCTGTAGGATAATTTGAGAGAGGTGAACTGATGGCTACATATATAGGTAGCATAATTAGTGGGATAATTATGACAAATTATCCCAATTCTAATTCTAGTAGAATTCTACTTGACTAACACACCAAAAAATATCACAGTTCTAGCTCTAAAAAAGTTCTACTTGACTAACACTACAAAAAATATCCCACTTCCTAATTTTATATGACTAACACCTTAAAAATTTATCCCACGGCCGTTAGAGTTTCAGGTTGGAAATTATGTATTATTGAAAGTATCACCGATGAAGGGTGTCCAACGGTTTGGCAGACGGGGAAAGCTTTCCCCGAGATACATTAGACCATTTAAGATTGTTGTTCGTATTGGAGTTGTTTCATATCGACTTGATCTTCCAGTGTTGATGTCCGAAGTGCATGATGTCTTTCATGCTTCGATACTGAAAAAGTATTTACGCGATGAAGAGCAGCAAAGAGTGATTGTTGCACCAGATTTAGAGCTTCAGGAAGATTTGACCACCATTGAAATTTCGATTTGTATTCTTGATAGAGAGGACAAGAAACTTAGAAATAAAGTATTCCCATTAGTTAAAGTGCAGTGGAACTAGAAAGGAGCTGATGAAGCTTCTTGGGAGCGCGAGGAGGATATGCATCGTGACTACCCACACCTATTTGAGCAAATATAATGTTAGCTATAACATTGTTGTGTTCATTTTGGTCTTTATAGCCATGTTTACATTTAACACTGGAATGTAGGTATTAACACTTAGCTCCTAATCATTCGGAACATATGGTATATACATTAGGGGTTCCTTGTTTGGATTTTTAGCCCAAAGTACTAGTTCCGTTTAATTAGGGATTAAGTGGAAGTATTTACATTTCAGATGTTAAGTGATCTTTGCTTATGTGATTCATATCTGGAGATTAATGGTATGAGATGTGTATTTGAGGGTTTTCTTATCTGGATTATCCCCTCAACGTGCTTTTCTCACATTATTAATCTCTAAGATACGATTACGAAATTTTGAGGACGAAATTCTTCTAAAGGGGGTGACTGTAAAACCTTAAAATTTTAAAAATATTATGATAAATAGTGATAAATGATTGTTAATATGATTGATAATATTATGGGATGAATGAGTATGGTTGTAATCGATTTGAGATCGATTAAGTACATATACATATGTTTGATAGTGTAAACATGAACAACACATAAAAATTAGTCGGTAGAATATATCTATGGTTGATCAACTGATTGAGTGTCAGCAAGTCATTGGTCGACTGATGGGTGCCTGAAACTGTGTTTTCAGGTTGGGTTGAATTTTGACCCGTTTACTCACACACCTATATATATCTCTTAAACCCGATTTTTTCCCTATTTTTCATCATCTCACACGTTGTGTAGAAGCTACCCTCTCCCCTTAAAAACAGTAGAGAGTTTTTGTGTGAATTTTGAAAGCTTTGAGAAGCAAAATCAAGAGGAGGGTGAGATTGTAGGCTTTTTGACAAAGGAGGATCGTGTTTCTTGCATATTTGGGAAGTTCAGCATGTTTTAAGATGAGTTTCATCTCCTCCAAACCCATCCCCTATTTTTAAAAGTTTTTATATGGTTTTATGGGATTTTAAAAACCTAGTTTATATATAAAAATCACTCTTTTTGAACTGTTTGATATAAAGATCTAATCTTTTTGATTTGAAAAGATATAAAATGAATTTTTAGTTTTGGGTTTAGGATTTGAATGTGAGGGTTTAGGATTTGAATGTGATCTAACATGAGTTTTGGTTTAAGTTAGTTGTTTTTCATAATGGTCTTACTTATATAAACATGTTAGGGTTTTAGCATTAATCCCAAATTTGTATTTGTGATTTCATGTAATAGACTAAACTCTAAGATACCTTAAACAAGTATACATGGGTTTTATTGAAAATTTTTGATTTTTGCTGAATATATGAGAATATATAACTTTTCCTTGAAAATTGGATTTTTGTTCTGATAGGTCGACCGATCAAGGATGATCAGTCGATCGATGTTGCAAATTAAAAATTTTGGATTGTTCTGATCAGTCAACCGATCATGGACCACCAGTCGACCGATAAAGTTTGTTGTGCATGCTTTGTGCAAGACATCAGTCGACTGATGGCACATAATAGGTCGACTGGTCTAGGCACTTATGTGAACCTTGTTCTTTTCTCACATGCTTTGATCACGAACACAAAGTTCAAGTCACACGTCGATACACGTGCATATTTTATGAGAGTACACGTACTGGATTTGAGCACGCATGAGCGTTTGGAGGTACGTAGCCTATATTTTTATTTGTCATGATAGAGAGTGACACATATTGTATTTTATGGTAGTTTGGATACTTGAGTGGGTTAGTTAGCACTCTGTAATGAGACCGCGGGGACTACACTCAGAGTGTGTTAGTTGGTATACTGCAATGAGATCATGATAGACTTTACTCCATGGCATCATTGTTGATATGCCTATTTCTATAGGGCAATTGAGTGAAGTAGGTGATGCCACAGGAAAATTGTGAGCACCTTACTCAACATTATTATCTTCTGTTAGAGGATCATACAAATTTGCATTCATGCTCCCATGTTATTTACCCCGAGAGTAAGGTATAAGACTGAGGATGTCATACACGACATATTGTATGTGAGCTTTATTTTACCGGATGTTTATTCTTTTGACTGCGCCACTTACCCGAGGGTAGTGTAAGATATTTGACATGACTTGTATTGGATGAGGTTTATTAATAAATTTGTTCTTTTATTTATTATTTTATCTATAGGATTTGGAGTTGGTATTTAGTGATTCACAATTTGAGATACAAGGTATATACATGAGGGTTTCCTTGTTTGTATTATTTCGCTCGACGTACTCATTCTCGTGTTATGGATTTCTTTTCTAAATATCAATTTCCGTTTAGTTCAGAAGAGACGTTTAATATATCTATATGTATTAACTGTATTTTTTATGTACTCCTAACCCTCTTCCCCTTAGGGGCGGTGGAGATGATCCTGCTAGTGCTTTGATGCTCGTTGATTCCATCTTTTCAGGCAAAGAGTCAGGCGCACGGAGAGACGCATGTTGATGAAGACTCAGTTTAGCTCCCCATCAGTTATTTATATTAGTAGTTTATTTGTGCTCTACAGTAGTTATGGTTTATTTCTCAGACATTAGAGTCGTATTTCCTTTTGGAAGGTAGTATGCCTTAGTACTATTTCATTTGACTCTATGTATTGAGATATTTCATATTTGTTTGAGTCTATCAGTTGTACTCTCTTTTATTCAGTTGGAATAGGATTATGTTTATTTGGATATCTCTTTCTTTTATCATGTTCATTGTATTAATACCTTTATTAGATCTACTTGTACCTACACTTCTTTTTGTTTGATTCCACTAAAGAGATATTACTGTGATGGTAAAACGTATTTTTGCATAGTGTGGGTGCATGGCAGGTTTGAGATCTTTGGGTTCACCTTAGATTGCAGCCTTGTGTGAAACCAGGGACGTCATAACATATCCGGTCATAGCAATAATTATGCAAATAACCCATCCTATTGCAATAAGTGCAATGGAATGGATGCACTTATTTATGATGACCATTTATTTGTGCATGAAAAACATTTGTAAACAATGGTGGTCTTTTTAACGCATTTTGTAAATGTGAAACTTTTCTCAAATCAAAACAAAATTTGGTCAAATGGCCCAATTTACCACAATAATCACACTTAAACACATTTACGTACTTAGAATGTACATTGAGTGCATGTGTGTATTTGTATGGTGAAGATACTTGATGGGATGTGCAAGAGGCAATTGTTTGCATTAGGAACAAGTTTTGCTGCAAAATTCATTATAACTGTTTATCAATTATAATGAATACAAAAGAGTGAGCTTCATGCTTTGTAAAACTACTCTTTACAACAAAAACTAATTTACAAGCTCCTTAGAAACACACGCAAGATCTTTGTTTGGATCGCTGCTTGAGCGGGATCTTTGCCTGTGTCGGGGGTGCGTTAGCCCGTGGACCATCGAATCACAGATTCAGATTGAACCATGAAGGCTATTTAGGAATTATTACTTCATTTAGAAGTAAGATAAAGGAAATGAATATCTTATCGATGTAAGATAAACACTCTTCTTAAGATCAAGTCAAAGCTTAGATCTCAAGGAATCACCAAAAGTTGCTGAAAGTATTTAAAATTGATGAAGACTCTTTTGTTCTCTTTTATAGAACGCTCAAATTTCTACTCTATTCTGCTCGAACATGCCCAGTCCTCCTCAAAAATGGTCCTAAGGGGGTATTTATAGCCCCTAGGAACTATAACTGTAGTCAGAAGTTAAAAATAAAGTCACATCGAGGGACTCTTATTTCCAAGACAATTGTAACTGTCTCGGAAGCATGGTGAGCTTCCCATTTCTGAGATAGTTATAACTGTCTCAGAAGTATAGCTTGCTCCTGGTATTTTGTAACCGCTTCCCCCATATTTAATTACCATTATTCCTGCGATTATGGGCGTAATTCTCGCTTGTAACTGCTCCCCCCACATTCATAGGTGATCCCCAGCAGTTAATAAGCCATATGGCCCGTATAAAACTCAAGAAAACTATCAAAAAAATATGTTGTTAACTTCTTAGTGTGTGATACAGTTGTAACTGTCTCGCACCTGTCTCGCATTTCTGGGATAGTTTGTGCTATCTTGGGTATTTTAGCTCTAACTCCCTCGTTCGATCACGAAATAAGGTGATCCAAGATGCATTGGAAAGATGGTGAAGATACCTATAACTTTTATCATTTGAGATGTTTCATATTCGATGCGAATCATGGTCAAAATTTTAGTTCTTATCTTGTAGTTTTCGAGACAGTTGCATGTGTCTCGGAAACTATGTGTTGTATTTTGTCTCTAACTCTCTCGTTCGATCTTAGAATAAGGTGATCCAAGATGTATTGGAAAGATGGTAAAGATATATACAACTTTTATCTTTTGATCTCTTTCATATTCGATGTAAATCATGGTCAAAATTTCATTTCTTGTCTTATAGTTTCCGAGATAGTTACGTGTGTCTCAGAAACTATGTGTTGTACTTTGTCACTAACTCTCTCATCTGATCTCGGAATAAGGTGATCCAAGATGTGTTGGAAAGATAACAAAGAGATATACAACTTTTGTATTTTGGGATTCTTCATATTAGAATCGTATCATGGCTGAAATGTGCAAGACATCTTATAGTTTCCGAGACAGTTGCATGTGTCTCGGAAACTTATGTGATGTCTGTATTGTTGTTTTGCCTCTAACTCCCTCGTTCGATCTTGGAATGAGGTGATCCAAGATGCATTTGAAAGCTCGCAAAGAACCCTACAACCTATTATAGGTAATTTACTTATGGAGTGGGCGAGACACACATGATTTTTCTCCCTTTGTGGGTGAAGCACAACTCTCGACTGAGTTATTCCTTCATCGTTTAGTGTGTTTTATAGACTCATACACTTTGCCAACTTACTTCATGTACTTTTTAGCTCCTCTATGGTATCGAATGATCTCCTTTGACTCAAATAATCCTTCTTGACTTAGATAATAACATTCATCGTCTTTTTCCGTCTCAAGCTACATGCGAGAACCTATAAGCAAATTTTTTTATGCCTACAAATACCCCTCAAAAGTGTTTCATCGTCCTTCTTTTATAAAAAAGGCTAGAATACTTTGGATATGATATGCCAGGGCTTCAATTCATTGACTTCTTCAGCTTTCAGTCTATTTAATATTTTGTCGAATAGCTAAAATTCTTCCGGTGATACATTTATCGTCTGACCGTTGTCGAAATCTTGAACTAAAACTGGTGTTGATTTCTGAATTAGCTTGTGTTGTTGGGTTAACGTTGAACTGATTATATTTGTCAGGAGTTTGTATCTAAATCGTGATTGAACCCCTTAAATTAATTTCTTGACCTTACATTTCATCTTGAGCCTTGTTTCGGCAAAAATTATCGACGCGTTGACCGACGTTGATATTTGTTTGCAACACGACGATCAACATCGACTTTCATTTGCAATTGTCAAGGCTGTAGGACCAACTATTAAGGCTGGTTTGGCCACAACCAC
This sequence comes from Asparagus kiusianus, assembly GCA_022839385.1. Taxonomy (NCBI): domain Eukaryota; kingdom Viridiplantae; phylum Streptophyta; class Magnoliopsida; order Asparagales; family Asparagaceae; genus Asparagus; species Asparagus kiusianus. The sequence continues at coordinate 44,103 of BQKN01000298.1, forward strand.
TGGAAAGGCTTCTTCAATGTTGTCTTGTGTGTGCGAGACAATATACCTTTCCTCGTGTGTCTGAGACGGGTTCAATTATCCCGCTTGAAGAAAAGTAGCTATCGGGCTGAATTTGTGTCATCCTCTGCTCGTTTCCTTGAGTTTGACATAAATTAAACTTTATTATGATTACTTATCCTATTCAGAATAAATAAACATAATACTTATAGGATTTTTAGCAAACCCTTAGCCACCAACAGATTGAATTGAGCTAGCATACAGATTGTTTAAGTCTGTTCTGCATGTAATGTTGTGCTAAGAGAATAAACTCTCCTAGACTTGGTGTTATGATGTTGAATACATAGGCTTGGTCATTTTTATGGAAACGTACCACCCGACAACGTGTATTATATGTAAACTTATCTCTAACAAGGATTGAGATAACGTCCCCCACATATAAAACATGAATTTGAAAATATTGATGGGTTATGTCTTTTTGGTGAAAAGATGAACCCGACACTAGAGAGGAAGAATTTTATATTCTATCTACTGGTCTCTTTTTTGTTGGTAGAGATGAACCCAATGATGGAGAGGAAGAATTTTATATTCTATCTTCTGAACTTTTTTTTTGGTGGAGATAAACCCGATGATGGAGAGGAAGAATTTTATATTCTATCTTCTGGTCTCTTTTTGTTGGTGGAGATGAACCCGATGATGGAGAGGAAGAATTTTATATTCTACCACCTGGTCTCTTTTTTGTTGATAGAGATAAACCTAATGATGGAGAGGAAGAATTTTATATTCTATCTTTTGATCTCTTTTTTGTTGGTGGAGATGAACCAGATGATGGAGAGGAAGAATTTTATATTCTATCTTCTGGTTTCTTTTTTGTTGGTAGAGATAAACTCGAAATCGGAGAGGAAGAATTTTATATTCTATCTCCTTATCTCTTTTTTGTTGGTAGAGATGAACCTAAAATTGGAGATAAAGAATTTTATATTCTATCTTCTTGCTACAAAAGAAACTCAAAGTAGGAGCTCCACTTCGAGAATCCGAAGGGTAAAACTAAGAGTGGGATCTGCACTCTGAGAATCGAGAAGATTTAGATAACCTAACTATTAAATGGTTTGATTATCCAATCTAAAAGTAGATCTCTCATTTATCAAGAAGGAAGTCCAACTTTGGTCCTAACTTGTTTAAAGGTTTGGCCAAGTAGGAAATGTGTGGAAACCTTTCATTTATCGAGAGGTAATTCTGATTTTGGTCATAACTGTTCAAAGGTTTGACTGAGTGGGGGTTTGAGACGATCCTAACAGTTTAAATATTTGATCATTTTATTTGTGGACCTCTCGTTTATGGAAGGAATCGAGAGGGGATCTTAGCTTTGGTCCTAACTATTTAAAGGTTTGACCAAATAGGAGTTTGAGATGATCCTAACTGTTAAAAGGTTTGATCGTTCAATTTGTGGACCTCTTGTTCTTAGAAGGAATCGAGAGGAAATTTTGGTTTTGGTTTTAACTGTTTAAATGTTTGACCAAATAGGAGTTTGAGACGATCCTAAATGTTTAAAGATTTGATGGTTCAATTTGTGGACCTCTTGTTCATGGAAGGAATTGAGAGGGGATTTTGGCTTTGGTCCTAACTGTTTAAATGTTTGACCAAATGGCAGTTTGAGACGATCCTAAATGTTTAAAGGTTTAATCGTTTAATTTGTGGACCTCTCATTCATGGAAGGAATCGGGAGGGAACTTTGGCTTTGGTCCTAACTGTTTAAAGGTTTGACCAAATCAGAATTTGAGACGATCCTAAGTTTTTAAAGGTTTAATCACACAATTTGTAAGTGGTCCTCTCGTTCATGAAAGGAATCGAGAGGGAATTTTAGCTTTGGTCTTAATTGTTTAAAGGTTTGACCAAATAAGAAGTGGAAGTAGGGTACAAATAACAGTAAGAATATTGACTTGTACAAATCACTCGATGGGGGGTTTTTGATGTCAAGTGGCTAGGATTTAATATGAAGGGGTTTGATAATCGCTATGGATTAGTGGATTAAAATTTTGGATATCGTGTTAGGACTTCAACAGTGTGAGTGTTAAAGGCTTAGACATAATGGGAGTTTGAATGGATTCAACCGTGAATAATTTTGGTAGACCTACCATCAATTAATTTGAACAGTAAGGGATTTTGTGATGGAGGACCGTGAATCATTAAACACTCCACAATTACTCCGTGGGAGTTTCGTAAGGGAAAATTGACCCGATGAAGTTATTGAATCTGATCTCAACGAAAGAGTGCTCTGAAAGTCACAGTAGGAGGGTTTTAATCATCTTGGAAATGATTAAATAGCCATAGTGGGAGATTCTTAATCATAATTAAGAATAAATTATTCTGATGATTGGTTTTCACCTTGAAAAATCAATCGGTTCTGGGTTATCCTTAAAGTTACCATGTGTAGTATTCTCTAGGAACTTCTCATTGGAATGATATGAGGTATTCCACCCCCAGCTCTTTGGCGAATCTGAATCCAATTATATCCGGCCACATTGTTAGGTTATCCTTAAGAATATTAAGAGTAATATTCTCTAGGAACTTCCCGTTGTTGGAAATAAGAAAAGTAGTTTAATCTCGTATACCCATCGGAGGAAAGTGAGAAGAAGGTTATACTCTTATACTCTTTGGAGTCACATGGAGAAGCAGTTTATACTCGTGTACTCATCGAAGTTACATGGAGAAGCAGTTTATACTCGTGTACTCATCGGAGTTACATAGAGAAGCAGTTTATACTCGTGTACACATCGGAGTCATATGGCGTCCTTATTTAGCGTGTTTGCATCAGGAACAAGTTATGCTGTAGAATTCATTGTAACTGTTTATCGATTACAATGAATACTAAAGAGTGAGCTTCGTGCTTTGTAAAACTACTCTTTACAATAAAAATCAAATTACAATCTCCTTAGAAACACACGCAAGATCTTTGTTTGGATCGCTACTTGCTCGAAATCTTTGCCTGTGCCGGGGTGCGTTAGCCCGTGGACCACCGATTCACAGATTCTGATTGAACCGTGAAGGCTATTTGAGATTCTTTCTTCATTTAGAAGTAAGAAAAATATAAGTGAATATCTTAACGATGTAAGATGAACACTCTTCTCAATATTAAGTCGAAGCTTAGATCTTAAGAAATCCCAAAGTTGCTGGTTGTACTCGAATTTGATGAAGACTCTCTCTCTCTTGAGAAGAATACTCTAAAATGCTCAATTTCTCTGCTCAATCTGCTCTCTCTACTTGGATCCTCATCAGTAGTGGTCCTAGGGGGTATTTATAGCCCATAGGAACTGTAACTGAAGATGAAAGTTGAAAAGAAGTCACATTGGGGAACTTCTATTTCCGAGACAGTTGTAACTATTTTGAAAGCATGGTGAGCTTCCTATTTCTGAGACAGTTACAACTATCTCAGAAGCATGGTTAGTTTTTGTCGTTTTGTAACCGCTTCCCCCATGTTTAATTACCATTATTCCTGCGGTTAAGGGCATGATTCTCGCTTGTAACTGCTCCGCCCACGTTCATAGGTGATCCCCAACAGTTAATAAGCCATATGGACCATATAAAACTCAAGAAAACTATTAGAAAATATATTGTCACCTTCTTAGTGTGTGACACAGTTGTAACTGTCTCGCAACTGTCTCGCAATTCCGAGATAGTTTGTGCTGTCTCGGGTATTTTGGCTCTAACTCCCTCGTCCAATCTCGGAATAAGGTGATCCAAGATGTGTTAGAAATATGGTGAAGATATCTACAACTTTTATTTTTAAGCTTTTTCAGATTCAATGTAAATCATGATCAAAATTTTAGTTCTTGTCTTGTAGTTTCTGAGACAGTTGCATGTGTCTCGGAAACTATATATTGTATTTTTCTCTAACGCCCTCATCCGATCTTAGAATTAAATGAAACAAGATATATTAGAAATATGGTAAAGAGATCTACAACTTTTATCTTTTGAACTTTTTTAGATTTGATGTGAATCATGGTTGAAATTTTAGTTCTTGTCTTGTAGTTTCCGAGACAGTTGCATGTGTCTCGGAAAGTATGTATTGTATTTTGTCTCTAACTCTCTCGTCCGATCTTAGAATGAGGTGATCTAAGATATATTGGAAAGAATGTTAAGAGCCCTACAAACTCCCATAGTTGAGACACTCATGGAGTGGGCGACACACACATGGTACTTCGCCCTTTGTGGGCGAAGCACAACTCTCGGCTGAGTTGTTCCTTCATCATTTAGCATGTTTCACAGACTCACACGCTTCGCTGACGTACTTCATATGCTTTTTAGCTTCTCTACAGTATTGAATGATCTCCTTTGACTCAAATAATCCTCCTTGACTCGGATAATAACATTCATTGTCTTTTCTTTATCTCAAGCTGTGTGTGAGAACCAATAGGCAATTTTTTATGCCTACAGATACCCACTCTAAAGTGTTTCAGCCTCATTCTTTTATAAAGAAGGCCGGAATACTTTGGATATGTACGCCTGGTCATTAATTCATTGACTTCTTCAACTTTTAGTCTATTCAGTTTTTGTCGGATAACTAAAATTTTTTCCGGTGTTGCATTTATCGCTTGACCATTGTCTAAATCTTGAACTAAAACTGGCGTGTTGATTTTTGAATTAGCTCGTGTCATTAGGTTGACGTTGAACTAATCACCTTCATCGGGAGTTTATATCTGAGTCATGATTGAACTCCCTAAATTAATTTCTTGAACTGACGTTTCATCCTGAGCCTTGTTTCGACGGAATTATCGACATGTTGGCTAGAGTAGACTTTCATTGCAACATGTTGACCGACATTAGGACATGGCAAGCCCAAGTGTAGAGACTGTAAGACCAATTATTAATGTCAGTTCATCTGCCTGTACGGAGTTTCTCCTGGCGTGGATCATTATACATTTGTCGGTTTTTGTAACAACCGTAATTTTTTGATACGTATTTAAACAATTTTTCTTGT
>BQKN01000298.1:49087-81985 GCA_022839385.1 Asparagus kiusianus
AGGGTTTCCTTGTTTGGATTATTTCGCTCGACGTACTACGTCTCGAGTTGTAGATTTTTAAGTATTAATTCCATCTATTGTATGACCTTGTTGCTTGGATGGTTTCTGATCGCTACCTGCATGATCTTGTTACTCGGTTGATATTTGGATTCTTCCGATTATTAGTATTCCAGTTGCACACCTTTATCGTTATTACTATCATCACATGTTCTATTTTTATTTCTGTTATAGCATTGACCACGCATATGTTATTATTATTGTTATTGTATTTGTTCCTGGTTTGGGGAATCTTGCCGTGTGTTCCACACGCTGACGTACTCCTATTTTCTGGGTGTACGTCAGATTTAGGAGATGAACAGCCTCAGTACGGGATAGTACAGGAGCCAGAAGATTCTTAGCAGGGGTGTCTTGCAGAAGGAGTAGAAGAGCTAGCTGAAGCGTAGTGATTTTCTTCCGTAGTAGTAGTTGGACATTAAACTCTTTTACCGTACTTTTCTTTAGTTGATGTTGGACTTAGTATTTTAACAGTATTTTTATGGACTATGTATTTCTTATTTCCTAGTTGGACTATTTTGTAATAAGGGTATGTTGGACCCATATTTTATGTCTGGGATGATTTATTGTGGATGATATGTCTATTCTTTATTCTGAGTTGTCTTTATATTCTTGCTATTGTGATCGGGGACCTGTGACTTCGTATTGTACTTATTTCCAGACGCTTAGCGTATTGGATTGAGAAGAAAAGAAAAAAAAAGTAGAGTATATTTCTTCTCAATCTAATACGTCGCGGGCTTGTTCACGTTCCGATTCCCGGGTATTTTGGGAAGCGGGGCGTGACAGTTTTTTTCTTAATCACAGGGGGATTTTGATTGTATGACCAGTCATTAGAGCTGATACGGCCACAATCACTGGAGAGGCTTTTTCGATGATGTCTTGTGTGCGTGAGACAGTATACCCTACCTCGTGTGTCTAAGGCGGGCTAGCATGTAGATTATTTAAGTCTGTTCTGCTTTTAACTTTGTGCTAAGAGAATAAACTCTCTTAAACTTGGTGCTGTGATGTTGAATACATAGGTTTGGCCATTTTTACGGGAACGTACCACCCAACAATGTGTGTTAGATGTAGACTTATCTCTAATAAGGGATTGAGATAACGTCCCCTACGTATAAAACATGGATTTAAAAATGTTGATGGGTTACATCTTTTTGGTGAAAATATGAACCCAACACTAGAGAGAAAAAATTTTATATTCTATCTCCTAGTCTCTTTTTTTGTTGATAGAGATGAACCCAGTGATGGAGAAGAAGAATTTTATATTCTATCTTCTGATCTCTTTTTTATTGGTAGAGATAAACCAGAAATCGTAGAGGAAGAATTTTATATTCTATCACTGGTGTCTTTTTTGTTGGTAGAGATGAACCCAATGATGGAGAAGAAGAATTTTATATTCTATCTTCTAGTATGAACCCAAAATCGGAGAGGAAGAAGTTTATATTCTATCTCCTGCTACAAATGAAACTCAAAATGGGAGCTCCACTTCAAGAATATGAAAGGTGAAACTAAGAGTGTGATCTCCACTCTGAGAATCGAGAAGATTTAGATAACCCTAACTATTTAAAGGTTTAGTTGTAACGTCCCGCCCCAGAATCCCGGAATCGGTATGTTATAAGATATGATGGACTGGCCTCACAAACCACCACATGTCTTTTCAGCACGTTTTGTCCTCACTCACGTGCTCCCTAGAAAACTTCCCAGGGGGTCACCCATCCTAGAATTTCTCCATGCCAAGCACGCTTAACTTTGGAGTTTCTAAGAGTTGGGTTTCCGAAAAGAAGATGCATCTTGGTGGTATGAGTATTCCAATCAAATCTATCAATACTAATCACATCACCCTCTCAAGGGTTGGGGTATTACAATCTCCCCCACTTAAACTCACAACGTCCTCGTTGTGCCAAATCATATCATCCAAGACCGTACCATCCGTGTGAGATTCTAGAGGTGGCTCCTACGGCCTCAAGAGGTGGCTCCCGCCCTCTCGACGTAGCACTTTGCGCCGCATAGCACTTAGCTCTCACAATTCCGGTTGGCTTGGCTCTGATACCATTTGTAACGTCCCGCCCCGGAATCCCGGAATCGGTACGTTATAAGATATGATGGACTGGCCTCACAAACCACCACATGTCTTTTCAACACGTTTTGTCCTCACTCACGTGCTCCCTGGAAAACTTTCCAGGGGGTCACCCATCCTAGAATTTCTCCATGCCAAACACGCTTAACTTTGGAGTTTCTAAGAGTTGGGTTCCCGAAAAGAAGATGCATCTTGGTTGTATGAGTATTCCAATCAAATCTATCAATACTAATCACATCACCCTCTCAAGGATTGGGGTATTACATTAGTTATTAAATTTGTGGATCTCTCATTCATAGAAGGAATCGAGATAGAATTTTGGCTTTAGTCGTAACTGTAGGAAGATTTGATCAAAAGAGAGTTGAGATAATTCTACCTTTTATAGGCTTAATTATTCAAATTAGGTTGAGACCTCTTCGTTTATCGAAAAGGGATCTTAGTTTTTAAAGTGGGCCTCTCATTCATTAAAGGAATCGAGAGTGGATTTTGGTTTTGATCCTAACTATTTAAAGGTTTGACCAAATAGGAGTTTAAGACGATCCTAACTATTTAAAGGTTTGATCGTTCAATTTGTGAACCTCTTGTTTATGGAAGGAATCGAGAAGGAATTTTGGTTTTGATCGTAACTGTAGGAAGATTTGACCAAATGGGAGTTGAGACAATTCTACCTTTTATAGGTTTAATTATTCAAATTGGGTTGAGACCTCTTCATTTATCAAAAGGGGATGTCGGTTTTGAAAGTAGACCTCTTGTTCATGAAAGGAATCGAGAGAGGATTTTGGCTTTGGTCCTAACTGTTTAAAGGTTTGACCAAATGGGAGTTTGAGACGATCCTAACTGTTTAAAGGTTTGATCGTTTAATTTGTGGATATCTCATTCATGGAAAGAATCGAGAGAGGATTTTAGCTTTGGTCCTAACTGTTTAAAAGTTTGACCAAATGGGAGTTTGATACGATCCTAACAGTTTAAAGGTTTGATCCTTCAATTTGTTAACCTCTCATTCATAGAAAGAACCGAGAGGGGATTTTGGCTTTGGTCCTAACTGTTTAAAGATTTAATCAAATGGGAGTTTGAGATGATCCTAACTGTTTAAAGATTTGATCACTCAATTTGTAGACCTCTCGTTCATGGAAGGAATCGAGAGGAGATTTTGGCTTTGGTCCTAACTGTTTAAAGGTTTGACCAAATGGGAGTTTGAGAGGATCCTGATTGTTTAAAGGTTTGATCGCTCAATTTGTAAGTGGTCCTCTCATTCATGGAAGGAATCAAGAGGGGATTTTACCTTTGGTCCTAACTGTTTAAAGGTTTGACCAAATAGAAAGTGGGAGTAGGGTACAAATAAAAGTGATAATGTTGACTTATACAAATCACTCAGTGGGGGTTTTCGATATCAAGTGGCTAGGATTTAACATGAAGGGTTTTGATAATCACTATAGATCAGCAGATTGAAATTTTGGATGTTGTGTCAGGACTTCAACAGTAGGAGTGTTAAAGGCTTAGACACAGTGGGTGTTTGAATGGATTCAACCGTAAAGAATTTTGGTGGACTCACCGTCAATTAATTTGATCGGTGAGGGATTTTATGGTGGAGGACCGTGAATCATTAAGCACTCCACAATTACTCCGTGGGAGTTTCGTGAGGGAAGATTGACCCGATGAAGTTATTGAATCTTTTCTTAATGAAAGAGTGCTCTAAAAGTCATAGTAGGAGGGTTTTAATCATCTTGTAAATGATTAAATAGCCACAATGAGAGGTTCTTAATCATAATTAAGAATGAATTATTCTGATAATTGGTTTTTACCTTGAATAATCAATCGGTTTTGGGTCATCCTTAAAAATACCATGTGTAGTATTCTCCAGGAACTTCCCATTAGAATAAATTGAGGTATTCCACCCCCAGCTCTTTGGCGAATCAGAATCCAATTATATTCAGCCATATTGTTAGGTTATCCTTAAGAATATTAAGATTAATATTCTCCAGGAACTTCCCATTGTTGGAAATAAGGGAAGTAGTTTAACCTCGTATACCCGTCGGAAGAAAGGGAGAAGCAGTTTATACTCTTATACTCTTCGGAGTTATATAGAGAAGCAGTTTATACTCGTGTACTCATTGGAGTCACATGGAGAAGCAGTTTATACTCATGTACTCATCGGAGTCATATGGCATCCTTATTTAGCTTGTTTTGCCGTTATGACATCGGAGTCAATTAAGGCTTGGATTTTGTTTTTGAGGCCAAAGCAAACCTTGGTGGGATGAAGAACCCTTCTGTGGTACGTACAATAGTTTGGATCTATAATCCTTTTAGCTCTCTCCTGATCTTTAATAGGTGGTAGCTTGATTTTATCGTTGGCGAGGAGGTATTTTAAGATGGCTGGAACTTCATCATCTTCGAAAGAATACTCTTTCGGGGACTTCAGACTGGGGGTCTTCTGTTGCCTCAGCGGTTGCTGTTGTGACATTTTATTGGCGTTCACAGCGATTGAAGGTGTCGTCGAATGGCTTCTCTTATCTTTCTTTCTTTTAAGAAAGTGTTCAGCTTGTTTGCCGCGTAGTTTTAACTCTTTTCAAGTGGCTAAAGGCACGACCCCAGAGCTTCCAGGACATTAATGGAGAGATTATTGTGGCATGTTTGCAAGATAAACTCCTCTATGACAGGATCTCTGCAATTCATTGCCTTTTTACGGAAGCGCTTGATAAAATTGTCGACTGACTCTCTGTCTTTTTGCTTCTCATCCAGAAGGGTTCCGATTAACATTTCGGTGTCATCATCGAAGAAATTACTGAGAAATAAACTTCCCATGTCATTCCAACAGTTAACGCTCCCACGCTTGAGACGTCGGTACCAATCGAAGGCGGCCTTACGAAGGGTGCCAACGAATGACCGGACCATCAGAACCTCGTTTCCAAAAATCATGCCCAAATGAGACTTAAAATAAATCAAGTGCTGAGTAGATGAGCTATTCCCGTCAAACGGTTTGAAGTTAGTCAGATTGAATTTTGCTGGGTACGGGATAGAATCCTATTCTCTTGGATAGGGACATGGAATGCCCATCTTCTTTACTTCTTGAGCGGACATCAATACATTTACCTTATTCTCCAGCTCTTTCATCATCTCATCGTCGCCTTCATCTCTCTTCGAACGATGTTGAACAGAAGTAATTGGGTCACCCCCAGTGTTTTGAGTGGTGCATTTGAACCACCCCCAATATTATTGTTGAGAGGGTCCGTTGAACCACCCCTAATGTTATTGTTATTGGGAGGTGTACCAGCCATAATAACTTTGTTTACTTCTGGATCACTGTTATCTACAATATTCTGAGTGCGACAGCTAGATTCAGCTTGCTGACTCAGGGGGTTTAAGCTGTTGAGCTTGCAATTCTCTCATTTGTTGGATAGCTAACTTTATTTCCGTCTTCATCTCAGCTCTAATTTCTTCATGTTTCTTGGCTAGAGCTTCTTGAAGCATTTGAGCAAACTGATCAGGAGTGATTGTGAACACTTCTTTGGTTTACCCCGTGCTAGACATTGTATCATCAGAAGCGATCACAGAACAAGTGTCCGAAAGTTCATCCTCCGAGGACTTTCCTTCATGCATTCTCTTGTAATCTCTACTTTTGAGGGCTGCTAACTAGAGTTGAGAGATCCGTTGAGCAATTCTTGGATTGGCTTTTCCTCATGAGGAAAAGTCAGGATTTGATTCACTTGAATGCCACTTACATTTTTCTTTATCAGCCATGTTGATGGTGACTTCAGGGAATTCGTCATCTTGGACAGCTAATCTTCTCTTGTGGAAATGTCTCGGCTTGGTCTTTGACATTTTGGTGAAAAGCCTCTAGAACACTGAGACTCTTTTGTGGGATGACTTCTCGCTTGGAGTAGTCACATTCTGATAGTACTGCTCTAATGAATTGCTGACAGGATCAATAACAGCTCATTTCTCAGACAATCATCTTTCGAGATTTGTTTACACCCCCAGCTTGATAGTACAACTCATCGGTATAATTGCCGGAGCACCCTATCGTCTGTTGGTTTTACCTCCTAGGTATAATGCTGTCTTTTGGTAGACACATCTTCTTCTGGAAATGGAAAGTCTTGTTAGCATTCTCAGAAGTCGCACGTTTAGAACCACCCCTTTACGGATGTGGAGTCTTAATGAGCTTCTGAGTTTCGATATGAACCCCCAAGCGGGTGGAAATCGAGATTTTCCCAAATTAGGATTGCTTTAGGTTAGTGGGAGGACGTGTACGACCCCCAGCCTGATGAGTCATTTGCATTTTGTTCACCGGACTCAAGCGTTCCTTGACCAGAGCTTTACCTCGATCTTCATGCAAAAGACCAAGGTGATCCGCCATTGTGATTTTGAAGTTTGATAGGTCAGGAGTGATACAAGGCTCCACTGACGATGTAGCAGATGTAGTTGCAGTAGACGAACAAGGAACGTATGTTGAAGGAGTCGAAGGAGAGGCATTAGAAGCTTCCCTTTGGCCGAGACAGTGGTGATATGGCTCCTTTGGCTGAGACACTTGTAAGTGTCTCGGATATGGTTCCTTTGGCTGAGACGCTTGCAAGTGTCTCGGTTGAAGGGTATAGTCTCCGAGTTTGATTTTTGCGCAAGTTTAGACTTTGGAATCCAAACTTTACGGTTCTTTGGTGATTATTTGGCCACCATTTCCTTCTTCCCTTCTTGTGTTTGTTGACGAAGGGCACGAGCATGAGCGGCATTTGCACGGCGCTTTTGTATGCGTTCTTTGAGGGTTAAATGAGCCTATTTGATGAGAGTCCATTCCTCTATTGTAAGTTTAGCAGAGATCTGAGTGGTTTGTCGTTGAGACGACTGGACCACTTGATGTTTCCTCAACTATAGGTTCATGTAGTAATGAACCTCGTCGGTTTGTTCCAAGGACTTAGCCATTTGAAGAGCGCGGTGCTGACATTATCTCTGATGAGCTCTCTTCATCAGTGTCGGTAGGCTTTAATTCAATGACTCCTTAATTAGAGAAGAGTCATTGTGAGCAGAGGTGTTGCGAGTAAAATCCTCAGCAATAATCGGACGAGAGTCTTCACCCGTACAATTCGATGGAGTTAAAAATTTGAAATCCTTCTTAGAAGATGAAATCTTCCTACATTTGTGAGATGAGGAAGATTTTGCAGATGAGGATGTCAAATACTCCTCAAATTTTGCTTGGTTGAATTCGTACTAGACCATGGATTCAATCGGTATCTTGATCGGTTGCGACACGACGGTCTCGACAGCAAGATTGTCGGCTCCCACTGTGGTCGCCAGCGTATTTACGTTAAGAACAAGTTCTATTGTAGAACTCATTATAACTATTTATCGATTACAATGAATACAAAAGATTGAGCTTCATGCTTTGTAAAACTACTCTTTATAACAAAAATCAAATTACAAGCTCCTTAGAAACACACGCAGGATCATTGTTTGGAACGCTGCTTGCGCGTGATCTTTGCCTGTACTGGGGATGCGTTAGCCCATGGACCACAGATTCGTCGATTCTGATTGAACCGTGAAGGCTATTTGAGATTCTTGCTTTGTTTAGAAGTAAGAAAAAGGTAAGTGAATATCTTATCGATGTAAGATGAACATTCTTCTCAAGATCAAGTCGAAGCTTAGGTTTTAAGGAATCCCAAAGTTGCTGGTTGTACTCGAATTTGATGAAGAATCTTTCTCTCTTGAGAAGAACACTCCAAAATACTCAAATTCTTTGCTCAACCTATTCCCTCTGCTTGGATCCTCATCAGTAATTGTCCTAGGGGGTATTTATAGTCCCTAGGAGCTGTAACTAAAGATGAAAGTTAAAAAGAAGTCACATTGGGGAACTTCTATTTCTGAGATAGTTGTAACTATCTCAGAAGCATGATGAGCTTCCCATTTCTAAGATAGTTATAACTGTCTCGAAAGCATGGTCATTTTTTGTTGTTTTGTAACCGCTTCCCCCACGTTTAATTGCCATTATTCCTGCGGTTATGGGCGTGATTCTCGCTTGTAACTGCTCCCCCCACGTTCATAGGTGATCTCTAGCAGTTAATAAGCCCTGTGGACCACATGAAACTCAAGAAAACTATCAAAAAATTCATTGTCAGCTTCTCAGTGTGCGAGACAGTTGTAACTGTCTCGCACTTCCGAGACAGTTGCATTTGTCTCGCACTTTTGAGATATTTGTGTTGTCTCGGGTATTTTGGTTCTAACTCCGTCGTCCGATCTTGGAATTAGGTGATCCAAGTTGCATTGGAAAGCTAATGAAGAGTTCTAAAACTTTTTTTAAGATTTTTTGGATTCGATGCGAATCATGATCAAAATTTTAGTTCTTGTCTTATAGTTTTCGAGACAGTTACATGTGTCTCGGAAACTATATGTTGTATTTTGTCTCTAACGCCCTCGTCCGATCTCGAAATGAGATAATCCAAGATATGTTGGAAAGCTAGTGAAGAGATCTATAACTTTTATCTAGCTTTTCAAATTTGATGCGAATCATGGTCAAAATTTTAGTTCTTGTCTTGTAGCTTCCGAGACAGTTGCATGTGTCTCAGAAACTATGTGTTGTATTTTGTCTCTAACTTCCTCGTCCGATCTCAGAATGAGGTGATCTAAGATGCATTAGAAAGAACACGAAGAGATATATAACCTCCCATAGGCAAGGCACTCATGGAGTAGGCTAGACACACATGGTACTTTGCCCTTCATGCGCGAAGCACAACTCTCGGTTTAGTTGTTCCTTCACCGTTTAGCGTGTTTCATAGACTTGTATGCTTCGCCGACTTACTTCATGTACTTTTTAGCTTCTCTATAGTATCGAATGATCTCCTCTGACTCAGATAATCCTCCTTGACTCAGATAATAACATTCATCATCTTTTCTCCATCTCGAGCTGTGTGCGGGAACATATAGGCAATTTTTTATGCCTACAACAATAATATTAAAATTTTTGGGTTTATGTGCATCATAGTAAAATTTAGCAAGATGACCTTTATGACCGTAAATAGTACATTTATAAATTTTGCTATACATATGTGCATAGCAAATGGGTGGTTTGGTAGTAGTACGTGATATTGTACATATGTCCATAAGTTTCTTTTATTTGACAATGCTTGTTTTAGGGTTGAATCTAAGGATGACATAAGGTTTTTCATATTATTCAACTCATTATTTTGCATAATAGATATTTAATAGAAGTAGAGCAAATATGATTATTCTTAAAAGAACCAAATTCATCTCTAATAGCTACTACTTCTTACAAGGCATCATTCTTATCATGAGATAAGTTAACAATATCTAATTTTAATTTATCATTGCTATCTTTAAGAATCATATTTTCTTTGGCAATGATATCAAATTTGGTTGCTAACAAATCATGATCGGATTTTAGGTTTACATGTTTGCTTTGCAAATTTTCAAAACTATGATGTAATTTGTTGTAGGCATGCATTAATCTCTTATATGCACAAGTGAGTTCATCAATAGAAAGTTCACTTTCGGATTCACACTCGCATACCTCACTAGGACTATCACCTAGTAGTCGTGTGCGTGAAGATGCTCCAATGTTGTCCATAATTACACTTGAAGTTGAATCCATCAAAACATGTTGGATCTCCTCCAAGCTGTCGTGATGTGGTTCTATAAATTTTCATAATATAGAAGCACTATCAAAAGAAGCAAGTTTGTTAGAAATAGATAGTTCAAAAGCATTAAGCACAAATTCTAACAATAACTTGTTCATTATAAATATCTTCTTATCATCCTTGATCTACTTGGATTTCTCCAATGAGGGCACAATGTAAGAGCACTCAATTACTTCATGCGAGTCGATATATTTAGATTTAATAAATAATTTAAATATAAACATCTATTGAGCTTATGGGAAAAGCATTGAATTTAGGAGCAACATTAATATCATATCATAAACTAGGTGCACCATGTATATCTATGAAGACTATGCAAGTAAGATCAAAATTACAAAACTAGATTAGCAATAATGCAAAGTGAGAATTTTTGACTCTAGGCGATTAAGCCATGAATCAAGAGAACTAATCTCAAATACCAAATAAAATTACCCTAGAGGGGGGAGGGGGTGAATAGGGTAATTGCTAATATAATCCAATTTTGATGCTAAATTAAGACTAATGAGGTAATATCCTAATAATATGATGTACAACGAATTATATGCAAGGATATACAAGGATAAACAATATAACAATAGGTGATATAAATAATAAACGAAAGATATGAAGAGAAATAGTGCTCAAAAAGACAATCGCAAACAAATGATATGATCACGAAGTTCGGTTTAACACTCAACATACGTCTCTGCTCCTCACCTTGAGGATATTCTCCACTATATCACAAAATCCCACACAATTAGTTTTCAAAGTTCACCGAAAACTTTTACAATACACACATTGACAATCCCACAAGACACACTCCGCTAAGTGTTGGACTACCCGTGTTACATTCCTCAAGTGTTTGGATTTACCACATCTTTCTAGGCTTTACTATTAACTCACTCCTCTTGGAATTAACCCCCGATCTCTCTCCAACCACTCCTTTAAGTGTTCTTGTATATTATAACGTGTTCTCACAATGAGTGCGAATAAAGATTTTGTTCTCTAACAAGGTGAGAACGAAATGCATGGTCTCTCAATGAATCAACCCCACAACCCAAAATAAAATATGTGAAATACTAAACTCAAGTGGTTATGTGTGAAAACAATAAGTAAAATGAAGCCTCAAAATAGAAATTAAAATCCTTCTCTTTGTGAAACTTTCTTCACATAAACACACTTAAAACTTTGAAACAAAATGCCCAAAACTATTATATAAAACTCTTATAAAAAACTAAGGCTTGAGGACTATTTATAACCTCTCAAACAAAACAGCTCAAAACTAGCCGTTACAGCAAAAAGTGCAGATTAGTCGACTAGTCAATTTTATCAGTCGACTGATAAACTAGTCATTGGCTAATTCTGAAAAATAACACATAGTTGGTCTACTGATAAAACCAACCGGTCGACTGAAAACGCTATGCTCGGTTAACTGATTCAAGTAATCGGTCGATTGATTAGACTTTAAAACTCAACCTGTAAAAACTATATTGGTCGGTCGACTGGTGAATAAAATCGGTCGACTTAAAATACTATTCATAGAAACCTGAATTTTAAAAAGCTAATTTTCTAAATTCAAATTAAAATAGCAAATCAACTTCAAAAATAGTAAAACTTGGGGAAATGTTTATATATATGAAAATAAACATGTTAGAAAAGAAATTTCTAAAATATTATTTTCTATTTGTGAAAACTCAATATTTTACAAAGTCATCAAAAATACAAACTTGTTAAAACTTGATTTTGATGAATTCTTTTCAAACAAGTTCTGAGATTTTTTTAATAGATTGATAGGCTTTAGGAAAAATGTAAAACAATATCATTTAGTCTAAAATCCAAAAAACACATTATATTCTCAAAAATGATAATCATAAACCAATATGTGTGTGTGTATATGATTAATTTGAGATTTAAGCATAGCACATAAAGTACAAACACCTAAACTACTATACCCAAGGCAAATGACGCTTGATCTTAGGCGATCCTCCTCTTGGTAATAGGGATGAAGTACGAGTTTGTATTTGACTTGAATTGTGATGGCTTCATTCCAATTTCCTTTCAACCAACAATAGGATGTCATTGTTGAAGTGCAATTCCAACCAACCTCCGATAAAAGATGTTTGTGTAGAATACCTAAAAAGAAAATAGAAACACTTGAAAAATAATGTTAGGAATTATTTGTTAATCATTAAAACCAGATTACACAATAGGTTCATAAACATGAGACCTAACAACAGATATTTATTCCGGATGGTAACCTTATTCAACTCACGATTCTCAATACACAAACAGATGCAGTTGTCCTACTGCTTTACAAAAAGGTCCGGTGCTCCCTACGGAGAAAGGCTTCGACGAATAAATCACTGAGCTCTGAGCTCTTCTAACTGAGTCTGTAACTCCCTCATCTCGTCAGGTTCCATACGATAGGGTGCACGGGATATTGGTGTTGTGCTCGGCTGCAACTCTATGCAGAACTTAACATCTCTCACTTGAGGAAATTCAGATATGTCCTAAAAGACATCCTGATATTCTGAGACTACTCTAGTCTTTAATAAACCGGCACCCTGATCCTACTACAACACCTCCTTGATGTATTCCAGGAATGACTCTGCAAACTGGTTCTCCTGTGCGGTTGTTACAACCAACTCAATCCCATCGGATGCTCACAAACTGATTGTTTTGACAAAATATTCGATACTAACATGGTAGGAGGATAACCAATCTATGCCAAGAATCACATCGAACTCAGACATGCGCAAGATGATCAAATCAACTATGAACTCAGACTCGTCTAGGCTGACAACACATCTCCTACAGATACTCTCTAATAGGGACACCTCACCTAAAAGAGTAGAAACTAACAAATGTATGTCTAGGGATGTGCAACTAGCTGAAGTCTATCTATGAAAGCATAAGAGATAAATGAATGTGAAGCTCCTAAATCAAAAAGAATACGGGTTTGGAAGGAGTTCACAAAGAACATACCTTTCACCACGGCCCCGCTCGCACCATGATCCCGTAATATAACTGCGTATACTCTACCCAAAGCTGTGGACTGCTGTGCTGAAGGCTCTAAAGCATACAGAACCATCTGTCCCTAAGATAACTCTTGAATAGCATGCACCTGACTCTCTATCCTCGGAACAGCCGGTGGTGCTTCAAGTCCCTACTACTAGCCCTAGACTCAGCCCTGGTGCTTACCCAGAACTTTGCCTTGCTAGCCTCCTATTAATGCACTGCAACACTCTGCGGCCTTATGACTGAACCTATGGTAGTGGAAACAAGTACCCTAAGTTTGCACTGCTGCAGCACTCTCAAATCCTGCTATGATCCCTTCTTATGAGAACCTTGCTGCTACTGTTGAGAACCCTTGCCTTGCTACTGGGGTCCTCCGGGCCTAGAAAATGACCTCTTGCCCTTGCCCTTATCCTCGGACTGTCCCGCTTTAGAACTTCCTTCTCTGCTCTTTTGGAAAATGGTGGTCTCATGCTCCTGAGAAATGGCAGCGTCGGCTACCTCTTGCACTGAGTGAAAACGTCGAGACACAAGATAGCGACATAGGCTTGGGCGAAGTCCCACCAAAAACATCTGAGCTTGACGCTCTCCTGTGTACCACATGCCCGTAAATCTAAGTAGACCTATAACTTTGCTCTCATAATCTGCCTTTGCCACAGAAGATATATACTACTCATCAAAGAAATAGATGAAATCCTCCCAACTGAGAGGTATCCGCTGCTCTGGTGTAAATTAAAGTCTATACCACCCTCCGGCATCACCCTTGAGGCTGAATTCTGACAAACTCTACTTCTGGATTGGGTCAACATCAAGTAAATATAAGATGTTCCCTACATCTTTCTTCCACTTATGGGCTACCAGCGAGTCTGATGAACCCTTAAACTTTGGGGCTCTCAACTTCTGATACCTCTCAACTATATGGAGCCAAGCCTCATGCACTGCGGCTCTGTCAGCAGCTGGTAGTGGTATAAATACTGATGATGCCTCTGCAATAGGTACAGTTGGGATGACTGGTGGTGAAAGCACAGGAGGTGGTATTGCTGGTGGGACCTGATTCGCTACTCGCTCCTCGAGTGCTGCTAACTTGGCTACAATTAGCACCATGAGGTTAATCAAATACTATAGAGCCTGCTGTAGCTCGGGCTCTGGCTCAGCTTGCCCAGCTCCCTGAGTACAGGATCTACCACGACCACATCCCTGTCCCGACATCTATATTTTAGGAAGAGAGCTTATTAGGCACAATAAATGAGACCACAAATGAGAATGATATAGCATATAGCAATAGCTAAGCATAAAACATAGTATTTTAGAAGATACTTTATAATCAAAGTAAGATAAGTATATAAAACATTTCCTTGAAAATTTTTGAATTATGCGCATTACGGACTCACTCAATCTAGGAATCCCTAGCGAACTCTATACATGAGCCCTAAGGAAACTCTATACTAGCTCCAGGACCCGACACAGGATGTCCTAAGGATACTAGAACTAGAGCTGTGATACCAACTATGACACCCCCTGGTTTCACACATAGCTGTAGTTCAAGGTGAACCTAAAGATGTCAAACCTGTCATGCACCTAACACTGTGCATAAACATGTTTTATTGTCACCATTAATATCACTCTAGCAGATGTCAAATGCAAAGAAGTGAGGGTACAAGCAGATATAATAAAGATGAGACTACAAGGAACATAATATAAAGAATAGATATCCAACAATATTTGTAATTATGTCCCAACAAAAGAAATAAAAAATACATCTGATAAACTAAAATAAAAACAATGAGCCATTAACACATAAGAGTCAATTGAACAGTACATAGGCACTCAGCCTCCAAAATAAAATACATCTCTAAAACATTAAAACCATAAATAGTCTACTGTGGAGCACTAACTAGCTGCCTATAAATGATGATAAACTATGCTGAGTCACCGTTAATCTATGGCTTACTGAAAAAGATGGAATCAATGAGTATCAGAACGCTAGCTAGAACATCTCTACCGCCCCCAGGGGGAAGGGGGATAAACGTATAAAAGACTAGTCATAGCACGTAATATATAAATCATACACCCTATACTAAGAGGAGTTTAGATTTAGAAATCCACAACACGAGATGAGTACATCGAGCGAATAATCCAAACAAGGAAACACTCATATATATATCATGTATCTCAAATTGTGAATCGCTAAATATCAACTCTAAATCCTATGAACAAGTAATATAGAAATACATCATCAACATCTCATCCAGGACATGTCATGCATGTCAATCACAGTATCTCACACTACCCTCGCGTAGTGGCACGAAAACAAATATACAACCCTATGAAATCCTCGTCAAAAGTGTGTACCGTCACATACGAATGCCATAATGTTGGACTATGTCCACAAACACTACTCACTTGAGTCCTAGACACTCCAAAGATGTAGAGTGTAGTCGTCCGCAGTATCATGCATCTCACGGACTAACACACTCAGAGTGCTCTCGCCTACAATATCATGTGGTACACGAACAAATGAACTCAACCACCTAAACAAAGATGCACCACGGAGTGTAGTTGCCCGCAATCTTTTACGTTACACAGACTGACGCACTTAGAGTTTAGTCGCCTGCATTCTCATGCGGTGCACAAACTAATGCACTCAAGCATCCAAAACTATTATAAATCGAAACAATCATCACTCCCTATCGTAACAAACACAAAACATTAGACTATGCACTCCCAAAGGCCCGTACGTGGTCAAACCTAAAACGTACACTCCCATGATCACGTAGTGTATTAACGTGTGGCTTGTACTTCGTGTTTGCAACCAAACATGCATGGAAGATCAACATATGCAGAACAACACTATATCAGTCGACTACCCTTGAGGATCAGTCGACTGACATTCGATCTGTTGACTAATATCTCATCAGTCAACTGAGTGGTAAACGTGCACAATGTGGACAACTAACAAGTCTCGACCGTTTAATAGTAATTTTGGCGGAACAGTAATTCTGATGGTGAACAGTAATTTTAGCAGTTTTTATCATCCAGATTATGTCTTTTCTTCATTTAGGGATTGGATCTAAAGTTCTATCCATTAATTTAGGGTCTAATCCATCAGAATTAAAACTAATTGTGATGCGATTGGAAAGAGATGAACTTGCCTTTAGAAGAGGTTTTAATCTCTCAAACGATTGGTTCGTATGAAACTCCTTCACAAAAATTGTAGATCTTGCCCTCCTCTAGAACTTTGCTACACAAAAAATTTCCAAATTCTAACGAATTTTTTTAGGTTTTTAAGAGGGGGGAAGGCAGCTGCTCAGCGTGAGAGAGAAGAAGGGGAGAGAGAAAGGTAAGGTTTTATGTATATCTAATACTATTATAAAATTGGGTTGCCATATTAAAATATTTCTATCTAAAATGCCATCCAGTACATCCATTCATACATACATACTCAAATTTTTATAACCTCCCCAATGCTTGCACATCCATGCATACATACATGAAAGCATACATGCTTAATTTTTCATAACCTCCCAATTGATTGCTATCAATTTTTTAATTAATCACCTACTCATAACACTCCTCCACTAACTCATGGTACACTAACATAACTCTATGTGCACTAATGATAAAAAACGTTACAACTATTCCTCTCCTACCAAATCACTATAAATAACAAGAAAATTTTATCAAAATTTTCTAATTAACATTTTAATTCACAATTAAAATTTAGATTGAGAAGAAAAGAGCCAAACCAAGCTTTCTTTATTGCTTGCAAGTTTTGCATTTTTGAGCTCACTTTATCTACGATCTTTATAATTTTCATGTTCTTTTCTTGATCAACATTGCTACAGACTAAGATCTAAGGCGTTCAATTATTTTTTGCCCTTTTTTAGAGATGATGCAAAAATAAGTGATTCATTTAATAAATAATAATTAAAATTTCTATACATTTTTGCATTCTATTTTGTTCTCAGACCATAATCGTGCGACATTTTGTTAACTATGAAGTTTTTAGTGATTCTTTACATGATTACGTGCATTGAATTAAAGGAGCAAAAAGAAACTCCTATCTTAATTATGTAGCTTAATAGTTTGAGGCTAAAATTATTCTATATTAGTAAATTAATTATAATTAATTTAATAATTTAAGTAATAACTAAGTCCATTTAATATATTATAATGGCATATTCATATCAGATTCACTGAAAACGTTAGTGGAATAAAATTGAATGATGAAAAGGAAAATAAAAAAAATAAAGAGTATATTGACAATTTTACAAGGTCGCAAATCTATTCATCTTTTTTTTATCTTTTTTTTAATATTGATTAGAAGAATTTAATTTGTTGTTTAATCTTTGAAACTAAAAGTTGATTTGATTGATGAAGAATGATTTGATCTCTTGCATTGGCGATCTATTTTCAGCTTCTTGGTTCTTATATCATAACATTTTTATTGAAATTTATGAACCTAAAAGTAGCTATTGGTTCAGTAAAATTATACTAAAAACTAATTAATTATAAATCTTGAGTCAATAAACTAGCATTTAAAAAATAGAATAAGTTATTTGCTAGGTAAGAAATTTTTGAACTTGAGTTATTAGGTTTATTATAAAAAAATTCTCTTCTATGTCAATGTTGTTTACTACAATCCATTAAACCATTGCGAATATTAATCTAGATCAATAACTAAGTAATCAGAGGAAAGATATAAGAGTGTTTTTTTACATATATCTACTCATATCATAAGTTTTTGTGCACAATACCAAGCCAAGAATACTTTAATTACTAAATTGGTTGTTAGTTTAGTTAAATTATGTGAATAATGAATTAATAATAAAATTCGAAACCTTAAAGTATCATCTCAAAAGGCTAATGAATGGCATGGCCATGGGAGGCGAAGAATTAGGTTATACATCTCTTTGGATTTATCAAAACAAATTATTAGCTAACTAAGATTTCTTAACCAGTGTTATAAGTTTCTTTTTTACCAATGTTGTTTCTTGCAAACAATTAAATCATAGCTCAACTTCAATTTAGATCAAGAACAAGGTAATGAAGGAGAAATATATATGTTAATGATGCCAATTTTTTTCAATAAAATTTCTAATTGAGTTATTTTTTTAGGGTTAAGATCAAATTACCCTTGGCTAAAATTAGCCTCCTCACATTGTAAAAAGGTAGGTAAAAATGTAAATAAAAAATCAATTAGGGAAAACATAGTCATAAATTACATGTGAGTAGAACATATGAATACTTAGACATTCAAGTAATATAATATACTAATTTGCCATGTTTAAACAAGCTGGGTATGTAAGTGCAAACTTTTACAATTTAGGGTGTATAAGATTAAGGAAGATGAAAATATAAGGTATTTATGTGTTTTTTTTAGCTTTTTAGAAAACCCCTTAAATTTGGTCATTTCTTAGATAAAACCATTACCTTGCAAAATATTATAACCCCCCCCATCCACCCCAAAAAAAGATCTTTGGCGATCTTAATCCCCTTAAACTTTCAACAACTTTCAAAAAATCCTTTTTAATAGCAATAATCCTTACTTCGTACTTTTTCACATGTGAGTTAAATTATGCAAGTTGATATTTTTGCCAATAGAAATTGTGTTCCATACTTTTAGGGTTTGATTGTGGTTTTCTAAGAACCTTTAAAATTAAAAGAGTTTTGTGACATTTTAAAATTTTGAGGGCTTTATCCTGGGGCATTTGTGAAATTTACGCTAAATAAAATGTATAAATTTTATGATTGGAAAAACTGATTTGATATCTATTAAAGTATTAATGCAAATCAAACTAATTTTAAATACTATTATATAACAAAATTATAAATTGGATACATAAAATTATCATTGCAATGCACACTTAAAGCCAACATATAAATATGAAAATGGCCAAACGTGCAAAGCACGTGCACCGTACTAGTGTGTGTAGTATTTTATTATTATTTAAAAATTGAGTTTCAGTCTTCGTCGTCAAAACGCAACAAAACTTTACCCACATGAAGGTCTTTATATTCTAAGATCAATGGTGTAAACCTCGTGTCCAACTGATCAATAGAAAAATTATGAAAAATAGAAATGTGGCAGGTTTTAGCAGACTCTCGATATCGAGGCTAAAACTGTGAATCGATCTTAAATCGATTTCAATCTGATCTGTTTACCGCAAAATGATCACTAACCACAATAAAACTCATTTATTATTATTTAAAGGGAAATTTCTTGGATATTGTCAATTCATGGATAGAATTATTCCACGAATGAGGGCTAAACATTGGAAGGCTTATAGATCCTCTAATTTCAAAAACTATGTTAGTTTTGGAGCAATTCTATTCGACATGGCAACGATCATGCTACTACTAGATCATCTTGATTTAGCCACGAATTTTTTTCAAGGATAGCTAAACTGGAACTAAACAAGCATACACGTTTGATGTAAATTGGGTGCTTAAACATACTCGGTTTAATAATGAAGGGGAGAAATCCGAAGGTAATCACGATAAGGAGAATAGGATATGGACCATCTACTTCAATAATAAGCAACAATCACAATACAAGAGTGGTCGAGACTACCTTGAGGCCTTATTGGAAAAAAAATTTAGTCAAAAAAGAAATCGGATGTTTTAGATTTTGTTATGCTTTAAATCCTCTATCAACCCATAATGATATGGACTCCGAGCGCGAGGATGAATGCATCGCGGCTATGTTCAAATATATGGCTCGGATAGATATAGTTGATCATTTTCCATGGGCGACGATCATCTACAAGGAATTGTGGGACTCTTCCAAAGTTGCGAAGATAGCGAAGAAGGGGTACACATATCTTAGCGGCTGCGCTCCCTTGCTAGCAGTGAGTTATTTGTGTTATTTGTAAGTAATATATTGTATTTGCACATTATCTGTGATATTACCTTTTACATGTGATATATGACACTTATATCTAACATTTGTATCTAATTTGTATTGTTTAAGTTTGCTATTTATTTGTAGTTTGTATGTGATATTATCTTGTTATATGTGATTATTGCCATATAAATGTGATATACCGCACTAATATATGATATTTGTCTCTGCTATGTATTGTTTAATGTGACATTTATAGTTAATATGTGTTTATGTGATAAGTATCTTCTACATGTGATATATTCTAATGATATGTGATGTTTGTGACCCATGTGTGACATTTGTCCCCGATAATAGTTAATGTGTGATATTATCTTCTTGTATGTGGTTATTTCCATTTACATGTGACATTTGTATCTAATATGTGATACTTTATTATTTGAATGTAGCTTTTTTGAAGCTATGGTACTATAAGATTTCAAACATCAAGGAGCCGACAAGAGTCAATGAATCAAAGCCACCAATGATAAATTGGACATTGGAGGGTAAGAGGGTGGGTTCGTTGCGGTCTGTAACGATTACGAAAAAATCGAAAGCCGCAATCCACATCTTACCGGTGTAATATGTGTTGTGGTATGTCCATGAGGAGATAAAGCAAGAGCCTACAAAGATGAAGGCTAAAATAGAGAAGGAAGTTACGGTTGAAAAATCTTTGATAAAGAAAAGAGTCAAAAAGAGGTAATGTTGGTGACATTATGTGTGGTCTTCTTATTTGTGACATTTCCTCACTATCAATTTATAGTTAATGTGGAATGAAGCTTACGACAAGTTGGTGATGTTAAATGAAGCCTATGAGCAAGAACTTGTTGCTCGTGACGTTGATACGTTAGCCATTAAGACTAAAACTAAGAAAAGATTTACCGAATAGAAACATACTAGGCAAAAAAATGAATAGGTAATAACTTATTTCATGTTTCACATGAGGAAAAAAGATATTGTGAAAAGATTTGCTGAACAAAATTGGTTACTTTTTCGACATATATACAGCCTCAAATAGAGAGAAAAGATGAGGCAGAGAAAGAAGAAGGGAAGGAAGATGAGGCAGAGAAAGAAGGTGATCAAGGCCAATACATGGGCATTGAACTTGAGGAGGTAACTCTCCTTTGTGATATTTGCTTATTGCCTGTGATATTTACACCTTACTTGTGATAGTTCCCTATTATTGTGACAGTTGACTACCCTTTGTGAAATTCATACATCTCTTATGACATTTAGTCTAATTTTGTGACTTAAACAGTTTATCTGTGATATTTACTTATTATTTGTGATACATGAATTACATGAATTTCTCCTATGATATATATTCATGTCCTATTACTGTGATATATATTCATTAACTGTGATCTTTATACAGCCTAAAGAAGTGAAAGTAGCTGAGGAAATTAACAAAAAGAAGAAGGGAAGGAAGAGGAGGGAGGAAAGTGATGATACTTTGTGTCACGTCTAGGGGTGTTATCGGAGCGGATACGGTTCGTATATGACACTTACCATATCCATATCCGCTTTTTATAAATGGATACGGATACAGATACAGATCATCTTCGGTAAGAAAAAACCTTAACCATATCCGCACTTATCGGAAATGGATACGGTTCGGATATTTGAGAATCGGATCGGATATGATCACGGATATAAACGGATATTCAACATAAATCTATTAGACATATAATCTTCATCCAAAACCATCAGTTAAAAACTAAAAAATTGAGTACAAATCTATTAGACTAAAGATGTACTAGAAAAAACATTCAACAGCAGACAACATTTCCATAACCATTTATTTATCAAATGAGAAGGCAATGTGCATGAAAAATCAATCACTAAATTCAGATACATTCTCCATTTCAATATGTCGTTTTAACTAAAGTAGCTCCACCTCTTTTTGACGCCAATCAAATTCAGCACAAAAACATTAGCTCATTGCAGAAACTAACAATAATCTTCAAGCACAAATTACAAGAAAAAGAAAGGAGAGGGGGGAATGATTGGGATACCAGCATGGCCTTTAAATGGTTGATTTCAGCTCGGTTGATCCTTTCACTATACTAAAGAATAAAAATAGATCAACAGATAACTCGCCGCAAAATAAATCCCAGCCCATGTATAAAAGGAGACCTTATTAAGTTCACCCCCCAAAGATAACTTAGGCTCTGGGGCCAATTTGTTCAAAAATGAAACCAAGCCCAGCCTATTCATTCTCCCAACGATCTCCTGTACTGGCACACGGCTCAACTCTCTCTCGTGAGCTCATCGTGTTTATCTAGACATAAGGGTAATTTCGTCAATCCATGGCTTTGAGATCTGTGATTTTGAGAGGGGTCATGAAAAGGAGGTATCTTGCTGCTTTTGGAGCTTGATCCATGGCGACGTCTTGGTGGTCCAAGGTGGAGGCAGCTCCGAAGGATCCGATCCTTGGGGTTACTGAGGCTTTTCTTACAGAAATTGAGTGAGGGCTAGAGTGGAGGCGGAATGATGTCACAGATTCACAAAGCTAGGATTTTTTAGTTATCTATTGGGTTTTGGGTTAGCGGTTACGGGTTTATAATTTTAACTTTGGGACCCAAATCATTATTACATTGCGGATATCCGTATCCGCAACCCTCATATCCGTTTTCGAATCCGTATCCGAAAAAAATCCGAAACCAGATTCGTATCTGTTACCGTATCCGCCCGGTTTTTAAATTAGCTTACCATATCCGCATCCGTTCGGATACGGATGCGGATCATTTCGGATATATCCGAACCATTTGGCACCCCTAGTCATGTCCCGCTTCCTAAAATACCAGGGAATTAGGAAGTGAACAAGCCCGCGACGTATCATCAACAATAAGAATATAAAGACAACCCAAAATAAGAAATAGACATATCATCAACACTAAATCATCCCAGACATAAAAATATGGGTCAAACATACCCTTATTACAAAAACAGTCCAACTAGGAATAAAAATACATAGTTCATAATAAAAGATAAATACTGATAAAATAACTAAACCCATCATCAAACTAAAAAAATAATGTAAAAGAGTTCTATTGTCCAACTACTACTATGGAAGAAAACCACTACTCTTCAGCTTGTCCTTATATTTCGTCTGCAAGGTACTCCTGCTGAGAATCCTCTGGCTCCTATACGATTCCAAACTAAGGCTGTCCATCTCCTAAATTTGACGTACACCAGAGAAAATAGGTGTACGTCAGTGTGCATAGCACACGACAAGATCTCACAGAGAGAATAGGAACGGTCGAATAACCAATGCAATAACAACAACAACAATAATAAATAGAAACATGCAACTGGAATACTAACATGCTAGATGTAATCCATCACTAGAGTATAACGATCAGAAGAATCCATAATCATCCGAGTAACAAGGACATACCACTAGATGGAATTAATACTTAAAAATCTACAACTCGAGACGTAGTACGTCGAGCGAAATAATCCAAACAAGGAAACCCTTATGTATATACCATATGTCTCAATTTATAGATAATTAAATATTAATCCTGATCTAGGTATGAAAAGAAATATAACTGGTCCACATCTCACAAGAACCCATAAACATTCAAATAACAATGTCATGTAGCTAATCATCCTATAACAGGTCACTGGTCCACCTCTCACATAGAGTCGAAGCTCATATTCTCGGATAACCGCTTGTTCACAAAATCATCTACGTGCAACGTTTCACTACCCCCTCAGACCCATCCTAGTGCTACATAAGAATTTCACTGGTGCGAGCCTGTAAATAATCAACAATCACAATATCACTGTCCCTCAGACCCACCCCAGTGCTACACAAGAATTTCACTAGTGCGAGCCTGGAAATAATCAACAATCACAATATCACTGCCCCTCAGACCCACCCCAGTGCTACATAGGAATTTTACTGGTGCGAGCCTGGAAATAATCAACAATCACATTCGATCACCTGAACCAAGACTTTCCCATTCCAACTCTTCTCATTTTCTAAGTCAACAATCATAATCCCTATTAAACTCGGGTTCACCACCTAAACTCAATCAACACACTCACACATGTCACTAAGTCTGTTCATGACGCACAATGCCACTAAGTCATGAACTGCTAAGGTTCTCAACACATCAAAGATAGTGAATAATAACACGACAATGTTGAACAAGATTAAACAAGTTTATGAAGCATGAATAAGAACTATAATGAAACATAAAATGCATGAAAAGTCTACTACAGCATAAATGCATACATAAGGGGACTTCATTATTATCTTACTACCGGATGTCCAAACTTCTCATGCAAGTTATCCATACTTAAGTATCCTCTAATACAATTATACGGTAAAAAGAAAACTAGAAACCGATAACGTTTTGTGAATAAAATATCGTGCTCTACGACTATCAGTTATACGTTCTTAATTAATAAATATTTCCAAAATTATTCTTTAAAACTATTTCTCATTATAACTAAAGAAAAATATTTATGTAATATATATATATATATATATAAATTTATTTCTATATGTATATATATATAAAATAGTTTATACATGAAAAGTAACATTTCCCAATTTTATAAATTACCTTTAATTTATTTCTTTTTCGATAATAGTTTGAAAAATCTAATTTTAACATCTAACTTGTCATTTCATGTCCGTGAATACTTAGAAAAATATACGAAAATTATTAATGTCTCATAAAATCTATTTACAACACATACGTTTGTTATTTCATGCTCGTTATTTCAGACATAAACTAGTAAAATATCTCGTTACTTATTACAAAAAATATCTAATACCATATAACATCATTCCACGCCAAATATGCATATTAACAACCATAATATATCTAACTAAATATTTAAGTAATAATAATTGTAAAAACATCTACTTGAGAGGCGAGATCTTGCCTCGGCTCGTCAAACAAATCGGCGTCGGCAGCGCGGGTCGGATCCGACGTGGTGGGGCATGACGTCAAGAAGAGTTCCGGCAAGGGCAGTTAAGCAATAGGGAGAGGTAGCGGGAGTGTGTCGGCATTAGCTCGGCGAGGTGGAGAGGTAGCGGGGGTGTGTCAGCATCAGGCTTGGGAGATGGAGGCGGATCTTGGCAGTTAGGGTTGAGGGAGGCAGTGGGGTGGTCGGCATCGGGCAGTAGCGAGGTTGGGGTTCAAGCTAGGCGCAGCTCGAGTCTAGGGTGGCTACGAGGGGCCGCGCGGAAGGCTCGTCTAGTGGCAAGCTTGAGGCTGAGAGACGGTGGGCGGTTGTTGAGGTCTCATGGCGCTATCTGTACTAGCGGCCTGAGGGAGGAGGCGGCGGGGTGTGGGGTGGACTGAGCGGCGAGATCAGAGGTGACGGTCGCAGGCTATAGGATGACGGTTGTAGGCGACGGCCTGAGGGAGGAGGCAGCGGGGTTAGAGGTGGAAAGCTTGGGCATGGATCTTAGCTGAGGCGCATGAGGAGGAGGCAGAGATGCGACCAAGGGGATGTGGCTACGGTGTTAGGGCGAAGTTCGGTGGTGGGCTGGTGGGTTGCATCGAGGTCAGGGAGGAGGAGCTCGCATGGGGTTGCTTTGAGGGAGGAGAGAGAGAGAGTTCATATGAAGAGAGAGGAGAGAGAAGTGTTGGCTCTTTGTTTTTGATGATGATTTGCCAAACAATTTATAACTAATTTGTTTTCTAGTATTTGTGGTTTGTTTTCCCTTTCAGGAATTCTACACATAGTGAAAAGCTATATACATCAAGAGTTAAAGATTCAAGATCATGTGTGCGCTTTCCTTTAAGTGTAATCATAAGCTTCTTAACGTATATTGTGTGATTATACTTAAAGCTCAACATATATGCACACACAGTTTGTTGTTCTTCCTACGAAAATGATTTTTGCCAAAACATCATAACAATAGTTGATGTTTCTTGCTTATATGTTTTTCATAGTTCATAATACATATACAAAGTATTCATGATATACAAACACAATTTCATAAGTCATAGTTTAATTTTTGTGTTCATGAAAAACAGGTTTTATGTACACTTTTAAAAAAACAGTGAGTTTTCACAAACGAAAATTGCATTTCTAAAAATTCTTTTTCAAACATGTTTATTTTCTCATTTAGAAACTTTTTCCAAAGTTTTACTATTTTAGGAAATGATTTTATAGTTTTAATATATTTTTAAAGTCAGCCAAAATAGGTTCAAAACCTATAAATTTCTCTGTATCAGTTTGCGGTCGACCGTCACGATCGACCGCCTGCAGTCTAGAAACCTAGTTTGTCTATTAACGGCTCGTGGTCGACCGTGTTGGTTGATTATAGCATATCCAGAGTCTTTCACGGTCGAACACCATGGTCAACCGCCTGCTCTCTAGAGCCCTATGCCTGTTTTTTGTTCTTCTCGGCCGACCGTAAGTTTTTCACGGTCGACCGCCGATTTGACCGTTGTGTTGTAATGGCTATTTTTTGATCTGATGTTCTGGGGGTATTTTAGTCTTTTCAATATGGTTTTGGCTAATGTCTTGAGTGGGTATAAATACTCCAGTGCCTTCCTCTTTCATATTACTAAGAATTTTGTTTAAAGTGAGTTTTATCAAAAGATTAACAAGTGTTTAAGCTTGTTTGTTGGTCTGTTTCAAAAGAAGAGTTTTCTACAACAAGAAGAGGTATTCAATTCCAATTGAGGATCTTATCCTCATCATCTTCTACAGTCCTTACTTGTTTATTGAGAAGTTTTCTAAAGTCATTGTTATATAGCTTAATAATTCATTTTCATATCTTAGCTATATTAATTGAGTTGCATATTATCTATTCGCCTTTATCACACATACCTTATTGAGCTTATAATATTTTCAATACAATATATTGTTAGGTAGTGGTGTGTGATTTAGTGAGAGTGAGGTTCATTGTGTTCTTATTCATCTATAGAGAACAAATCATTGTATTTGAACCTACATTGTGAGTATCCCTTGTAATACACTTGTACACCGAGAGAAGTGTGTGGTGTGAGATAGGGTCGAATCCAATAGGAGTTGCGTCGGTGGACAAACCTAGGGAGAGGTTGTATCCGAGCACTTGAGGAGGAGGACACGGGCTAGAATCCTACACGTAGTGTGTATAGTATGTTTGCATAGTGTTTGTTTGTGAGAGTTTTTGGTGAACTTGTAAACCGAGTGTGTAGAAGTTCTAGCTTCCAAAACCGGGTTGTGTTAGTGGAAATCTCCTCAAGGTGAGGAGCGGGGACGTAGATCGTGGGGACCGAACCTCGTAAACATATCGTGTGTTTGTGCTTGCTTAGCGTACATTTAGTTTGTGCTTACACTTCTCTTTGATTCATATCTAACTCATATATCTCTTGCAATAACAAATTAATCAAAATATTTTTAATTGGCATAAAATCGGGATTAGATTTGCATAAGACCCTAATCACCCCCCTCTAAGGTCTAACAATTGGTATCAGAGCTTGGTGCTCTTTGATTTAAGGTCTAATCCCCTTGAGTTAAAGATCCAAGTTATCTTTTTTTGCTAATCTAGCTTTGATTGTATTTGTCTTGCTTGTTTATAATCACTATGGATATGCACGATGCATCTAGTCTAGGTTACGCTATTAATATTGCTCCTC
The DNA here is from genome assembly GCA_022839385.1 of Asparagus kiusianus. Taxonomy (NCBI): domain Eukaryota; kingdom Viridiplantae; phylum Streptophyta; class Magnoliopsida; order Asparagales; family Asparagaceae; genus Asparagus; species Asparagus kiusianus. The sequence goes on from BQKN01000298.1 coordinate 76,334, forward strand.
GTTTAGATACTTTTCCCTATGCTCAATGGTGTATTAGATTCAAACTTTTTGTTCGATCTAAATACTTCAATTTATGGGAAATTATAGAGTATGCTTATAGTGTACCAACTTTGGAGAAATCCAAATGGTGTAAAGATGCTCATAGATTATTTGCCATGAACAAGTCTTTGTTAGAATTATTAGTTAATGCCTTTGGCTCATCATTTACTAACAAACTTGATTCTTTTGATGGTGCTTATACGCTATGGAATTTATTGGAAGCACATCAAGGGGACTTGGAGGCTATCCGACAAGAGTTGGATAATTCTACTTCAAGTTCTACAGAAGCTTCATCTTCATGTGTACTACCACTAGGTGATAGTCCTAGTGAGGTACGCGAGCTTGATAACGATGATGATATTACTTTTGATGAGCTTGCGCTTGAATTTGAAAATTTATACAATAGCTATATTGAATTGAAAAGTAAGCATGTTAATATAAAATCCTCTCATGAAACACTAGTTACTAAGTTTGATCTCATTGCTAATGAAAATATAAATCTTAAAGAACACAATAAAATTTTGAAATTAGAAAATGCTAGGTTGCTTCATGAAAAATGTGATGCCATGTTAGAAGTAGAGATTAGTAAAAATAAATTAAACTCTATGATAAATAATCATGTTTATCATACTTCTATTAGCAATGCTTGTATGCACAATGATGAGTTGAATCAAATGAAAAAACACATATCAACCTTAGATTCAACACTAAACACTTGTATTACAAATAATAAAAAGCTTATGGACTTGTGTGCAAAGTACTATGATAATTCTTCTAAGAAATCTATTCACTATGCACACATGTATGACAAAATTTACAAATATTCTATTTGCGGTCTTAAAGGCCATATAGCAAAATTTTGTCATAATGCACAAAAGCTTGACAAGCCTATTCATGATTGTGCATCACATCAAGCTTCTTCGTCTCATACACATGTACACACACATAGTGTAAATCATAAACATGCTCATGTGTACAAATGTGAATATTGTGGTCATTTTGGTCATTTGGCCATGTTTTGTTTTGATTTGAAAAGAAATTCTTGTTTGCAAAATAATTATAAAGAAAAAGCTATTTTTGCAAATGAACCACGTGCACAACATTTCGGTCAACGCAAACCATTCAAACACCTACAATGCACAAATTGCAATCGTATGAGTCATGTTTATGATTTTTGTTTTGACTGTATTAATGCACAAAATACGCCCAAATGGGTTCATAACCCTAGGGTCTTGGACTTACATGATAGGGGTCATGTCCCGAATTTTATCGGTACCAAAAAGATTTGGGTACCAAAATGAGCTCTATTTTATATCTTTGTTTTGTTTTTGAATAGTTGGTTTTGAGTTTCAATGTTGATTTTTTAATAAAATATTTTTCTTGGATTACTAGCTAAAAGCTTTTATATATACATATAATATCTTATAAAACAAAATTATTTAAAGATCTAAATAAAATATTTCACAAAATCTAGGTTTAATTAAAATTTTACTTTTATTTTTCTCACGGTCGACTATCACGATCGACCATATATGTTTCTACCTCAGAGTTCAGTCTCTGTGACTATCACGGTCGACCACCACGGTCGACCGCACGGAAATTTTTTAGTTTTTTTTATTATTTTCTTATCAGGTTTTGGTTTTTGTTTTGTTAACTGTTCTAAACTTGAAAGTTATACCACCATTGATCTCACCTCAAATTCAATCCTATCCGTTGCTTTATCCCTCACATTAGACCCGATCCTATTCCTTCATTTCATTTTCCCCAACTCGTCGATTCCTGCTCTTTCTTCCCGATGGTCGGCCGCCAATCTCTCTTTGATCGACCGCGGTCTTCCCTGGGGATCTTTCCTTCACTGTTTATAGTTAGTAATTTCTCCTCTCATCACTCTTGTTTTCATTCACTTCTTAGGGTTTCATTCTCTCAAATTCTAGGGTTTCTGTTAGGGTTGATCCTTCAAAACTTGTGTTGCTTTTATCTGGATATCATGCCTCCTAGAAAGAAATCTAAACAAGATATTACTTCTTCATCTAGTGCCACTAATTATAAGGATTTTCTGCTTTACAAAATCCTAGTTAAAAAATATAGGGATCTTTGTAAGTTGAAGATCTTATCAGGTAGATATATAAAATATGAGGACTTAGCCATTTATAACATTTCTGAGATACTGTCTAATGTTGGTCTTCATAATCTGTTAGACGAGAAACGTAAGGTTCCTCATTACCCCTTTCTTGTCTATTTGTTTATGCAAACCTATCAATCACCTCTTCAGCTGATGGTCTTCAAACCATCAATACCTCTGTTAAAAATATCAAGATTTCTTTTTCTGCTGACGAGCTTGCGGGAATCCTAAAGATCACATCAAGTGACGTTGAACTCACGTCCATTAAACACACTGATCAGGATGTGAATAATCTTCTGCTTAAGCCCGGTTGCTCTTATCCCATGAACAACAATTCACTTAATCCTACCAGCAAAATTATCGCATGAATTGTTGCTTAGAACCTCATTCCTAAAACTGGTAACTTTGATCATTTTGCTCCAAATAAAGTGAAAAACTGTGTATGCTATATTTGCCAAGATAAAAGTGAATTTGGCGAATGTTTTTCTTAAAAATATAGCACACAAACATTTTAAATTCCTTCCCTTTGGTTCTTTCATAACTCTTATCCTTCAACACTTCGGTGTTGACCTTACTCATGAAACCAAAGTTGAACCCAGCAAGGAGTATCTTAATAGGGTCGCCCTCTATCGAATGCAACTTTCAGATTCATTATCTTCTGCTCCTACAGAACCATCATCCTCCCGATCTCGTTCTAGAACTTCTACCATTTCTGCTTCTGAGGTCTTTAACTAGCTAGATCACCTTGAGACTCAGGTCTCACGCATTCAGAAGGATGTGAGGACTCTCCTTAGTCTTTAGTGTCAGTCTCTTGGGACTCAGGATCGCTCTCCCGGCTCTGACACTGGATCTGAAGAGGGTTCTGAATCTGGCTCTGGCTCTGGCTTTGAATCTGATGACAATGGTGGTGTTTGATGCAGGATGTTATGGATTTATATTTTGAAGAACTAAAACTGGATATTTCTCTTTTGTTTTGAAGTTGTAATAACTATTATGGCTTGTGTCTAAAAACTATGTGATCTTGTGGAACTATATATGCTTCTTGTGGTTATGGTAGCTTATGACTTTTTTATGGCATTTATATCCTTTGAATAATTTATTTTGAAAACATGTTGTTGAGGATGCTATCTTTGTTAAATGTTTGGTTTGGCTTCTAAATTCGTATATTTATGATCTTTGTAGCATGTTAAAATGACCTCATAGCTTCTATTTTTTTATGGATGTTTGTTTAAAAAAAAGGTGGATAGTTGATTGTTGTTTAGTTATCTCTTTTATATTCCCTCATGCATATATCTTATGCACTATCTCATGTGTTCTTCATATAAATTCTCTTTGCATATTGACAGGGGGAGCACTGTCAATCTTTTCTAATATGTGCATGAATGTAGGGGGAGCGTTGCTCCTATTTTCCCCTTTTTGATGTTATCAAAGGGAGAGAAAAACTACATGTTGTAGTAATGTTATAGTATTCATATTTATTCATATGTTTGGTTTACTCAGATATTTGGTTTATTCATATGAATTTCATCTCATTCAATAAATTGTTTGACATCATCAAAAAAGGGGGAGATTGTTGGCCCTTTGTTTTTTATGATGATTTGCCAAACAATTTATAACTAATTTGTTTTCTAGTATTTGTGGTTTTTTTTTCGTTTCAGGAATTCTACACATGGTGAAAAGCTATATACATCAAGAGTTAAAGATTCAAGATCATGTGTGCACTTTCCTTTAAGTGTAATCATAAGCTTGTTAACGTATATTGTGTGATTATACTTAAAGCTCAACATATATGCACACACAGTTTGTTTTTCTTCCTACGAAAATGATTTTTTCCAAAACATCATAACAATAGTTGATGTTTCTTGCTTATATGTTTTTCATAGTTCATAATACATATACAAAGTATTCATGATATACAAACACAATTTCATAAGTCATAGTTCAATTTTTGTGTTCATGAAAAACAGGTTTTATGTACACTTTTCAAAAACAGTGAGTTTTCACAAATGAAAATTACATTTCTAAAAATTCTTTTTCAAACATGTTTATTTTCTCATTTAGAAACTTTTCCCAAAGTTTTACTATTTTAGGAAATAATTTAATAGTTTTAATATATTTTTAAAGTCAGCCAAAACAGGTTCAAAACCTGTAAATTTCTCTGTATCAGTTTGCGGTCGACCGCCACAGTCGACCACCGCGGTCGACCGCCACGGTCGACCACCTGCAGTCTAGAAACCTAGTTTGTCTATTAATGGCTCGTGGTCGATCATGACGGTTGATCATAACATATCCAGAGTCTTTCACGGTCGAACGCCATGTTCAACCGCCTGCTCTCTAGAGCCCTATGCCTGTTTTTTGTTCTTAGCGGTCGACCGCCAGTTTTTCACGGTCGACCGCCGATTTGACCGTTGTGTTGTAACGGCTATTTTTTGATCTGATGTTCTGGGGGTATTTTGGTCTTTTCAATATGGTTTTGGCTGATGTCTTGAGTGTGTATAAATACCCCAGTGCCTTCCTCTTTCACATTGCTAAGAATTTTTTTTAAAGTGAGTTTTATCAAAAGATTAACAAGTGTTTAAGCTTGTTTGTTGGTCTGTTTCAAAAGAAGAGTTTTCTAAAGCAAGAAGAGGCATTCAATTCTAATTGAGGATCTTATCCTCATCATCTTCTACAGCCCTTACTTGTTTATTGAGAAGTTTTCTAAACTCATTGTTATACAGCTTAATAATTCATTTTCATATCTTAGCTATATTAATTGAGTTGCATATTATCTATTCGCCTTTATCACACACACCTTATTCAGTTTATAATAATTTCAATACAATATATTGTTGGGTAGTGGTGTGTGATTTAGTGAGAGTGAGCTTCATTGTGTTCTCATTCATTTATAGGGAACAAATCATTGTATTTGAACCTACATTGTGAGTATCACTTGTAATACACTTGTACACCGAGAGAAGTGTATGGTGTGAGACGGGGTCGAATCCAATAGGAGTTGCGTCTGTTGACAAACCTATGGAGAGGTTGTATCCGAGCATTTGAGGAGGAGGACATGGGCTAAAATCTTCACTTAGTGTGTATAGTGTGTTTGCATAGTGTTTGTTTGTGAGAGTTTTCAGTAAACTTGTAAACCGAGTGTGTAGAAGTTCCGACTTCCAAAACCAGGTTGTGTTAGTAGAGATCTCCTCGAGGTGAGGAGCGGGGACGTAGGTCGTGGGGACCGAACCTCGTAAACATATCGTGTGTTTGTGCTTGCTTAGCGTACATTTAGTTTGTGCTTACACTTCTCTTCTTATTCATATCTATCTCATATATCTCTTGCAAGAACAAATTAATCAACATAATTTTAATTGGCATAAAATCGGGATTAGATTAGCATAAGACCCTAATCACCCCCCTCTAGGGTCTAACAAGAAGGTAATAGGGGGTGGCGGCTAAAAATGAATACGAGAGAGGGGGTATATATATATATATATATATATATATATATA
>BQKN01000298.1:120277-160783 GCA_022839385.1 Asparagus kiusianus
ACTAGATGTAGTGAATGCTCTATCTATTAAGCATAGTCTACCTATATTATTTTCCCCGAATCTATATAAAATTAATACTTAGAAACCTACAACACGAGACATAGTACGTCGAGTGAAATAATCCAAACAAGGAAACCCTCATGTAACTAAATATTAATCCCGAATTAAGTAATCAAAATATAACTAAAAAGTAAACATCATGATAAACATATGTATAAATGCATCTCAATCGTCAACTATCTCAACAATTAGTCGAGATCACTTCTGGCATCCGCCAAACACTCAGATAACCCATTTGTAATATTATTGTGTCCCTGTGTAAAACAATAGGATTGGAATATCGATTCCTACATAATCTATACGAAAACAAAGACATAGGTTCACTGACCTTAGCGCACTATCATTTTGATAATAAACAATGGTCCATCGACCCCAGTGAACTATCATGCGAATAATAAACACAGGTCCATCGACCCCAGCGCACTATCATGCAGATAATAAATATAGGTCCATCAACCTCTTCTCACGCTCGTGTGGATAAACAAGTGTCATAGGTTCATCGACCTCTTCGCACGCTCGTGCAGATAATACCTCTCCGCACGCTCATGCGGATAAACAAGTGTCATAGGTTCATCGACCTCTTCGCACACTTGTGCGGATAAACAAATATGTGTAGTGGAGTGAAATTCATCACAGTCTCATTTACGGTGTATTAACCCGCTAACTAAAAAGTGTAATCATAATAATATTTTATCATAATCCTTTAGGGATACTTATATATATATTACTACATATTCATGATAATAAGTGTAAAAATCGAGCGGCTCAAACTCTGCGAACACATCTCAAAACAACGCAAACAATCTCTAGAAAAGAAAAACTGGGCCAAACTGCCCAGAAAAAAATCAGCGCTACTGTTAGTAAAATGAGCATATCTTTTTCTAGGAAAACTGTTTTTAGGAATGGTTTTCTATTTTGAAAACTAGATTCACACATATTTCAACTGGCACTAGATTGGTTCAGTTTGAAGTTTAATTTCGATACCAGATTTCAATTGAAGTCTACACATGTGCAACAGTTTTCTATGCAGGACATGTTGTTCATAAAATGAGCATATCTTTTTCTATATAAACTATTTTTAGGAATGATTTCTTGTTTTGAAAACTATATTTACATATCTTTCATTTAACACTAATTTGGTTAAATTTGGAGTTTATTTGCTATCTCAAAATCACAGTTAAATCTTATACAAGGCATATTTCCAGAATTCCTATCTACATATTCATGTGCGTGTGTATATACTCTCATTTAAACTCATTGATTCTTATCCTCCTAATTCATGCAATAATATCACAATTTGATTCCCACATAGCAGTATAATTATACTTGTAAATAAATAAACTTTTAGTGTAACAAATTATAAATTAGCATCATAATTAATCAATTAATTTGTACATAAATTATCAAAGTGATTAGTTATCCATGATGAGGTCTATACATTTAACAGAGGTAATAATTCACTTAAATAAGTTTTTATTATTCAAATAATCACACACAATTAACAGAGGTAATACTTCACTTGATTATTCCTATAGAATTCTTTTTAACATGATTTTAATATGATAACAACATAATTAATGAAATTAATTTTAACCCAAATGATCATGATCACAAATAAAATTCCAACAGTGAAGACACAAAATATTTAGTTCTAACATTGGATCAAAATTATCATCAAAATAAAATTTTACTTTAACATAATGGTTTGAGCTCAAGCATGAGAATATCATCATTTTTAATTTCTCATAAATTCAATTAAATTATGAGGAATGTTTGGATGAGGGTAATCTTGCCTCGATGTTGCTGATAATCCCAAACAATCATTCACTGCGAGATCTTCCTGAACTGCGATCACTAGACTCTGTTCCTCTCCAAAAATGCCACAGGAACTTCCCAAAACTCACAATTAGAGTCTGAGAGAGAGGTTCTGTAAACTGACTTAGTTCCTTTGAGGAGGGTTTGAGAACTTAGATAGAAAGTTTGGAAGTTGATATGGGGTTTTGAGTTGAGCTCCTTGCCAGAGATATCTCTCTCTGTCAAAGAAGATGAATTTTTGTTAATCAGAGACAATTGAGTCTCTCTTTTAACTATATAGCAATTATTTTCTCTGTCATTAGCTTAAAATAATGGATAATTAGACACCCTTGTTTATGGGAAGCTGTTTGTACAATCATTAAATTAACTTTTGATTGTTTTTTTGTGGATTGTTGTCATCACAGCATCAAAAGGCGTGCTTGTGGATAATAATGAAAACATGGATTAGTGTTTTCTTACTTTACAACAACACTGATGCATCCCCTTTGCATTTAAAATAATGTAGTAACCACACACATCCCAAAACATGTCTTAATATGTACATACAACTCCTACACAAAGCTGGAAACGACACAAGAACGAAATCAATCGGAGTTCAAACCTGCACAGCAAAGTAATTTCCGTTCAGGGTCACAGTAAATGGTCTATAACTTTCTCATCCGTCATCAGAATGAGGTGATTTAAGATTCGTTAGAATTCTATTGAAGAGACCTATGACTTTTATCTTTTGAGTTTTCTCAGATTCTAATTGTATAAGCGTGTAAAATGTATAAACTCTAAACTGGTCACGTGCGTGATTTGTGTATTTGCACACGTATATTCACATATATACATTGAATTGATCTCAATTCAATTCCTAGCATACTCAAACTTCAAAATATGATATTTATCATCATATAACATTAGTATTATTATTTGTCATAAAATATTTAAATTTTTAGGATTTTACATTCTTCTCCCCTTAAAAGAATTTCATCCCCGAAATTCCGCAATCATATCCTAGTGATTAATAATACCAAAAAAACACGTTGAGCGGATAATCCAACCCTCACATACATATCTTGTACCATTAATCACTATATATGAATATAGTGATATCTAAAGTTAACAATCTAAAATGCAAATACTTGCACTTAACCCCTAACTAAATGGAACTAGTACGTTCGGCAAAAAATCCAAACGAGAAACCTCTCATATATATATATACCATGTATTCTGAATGATTAGGAACTAAGTGTTAATACCCCCATTCTAGTGTTAAATATAAATATGACTATCCAGATAATCATAAACCATAAGTAAATCATAAACAAATCAATTTACATGCTCAAACATGTGCGGGTAGTCGCAACACATATTCTCATCGCGCTCCCAAGAAGCCTCCTTAACTCCTTTCCGGTTCCTTTGAACTTTGACTAAGGTAATCACATTATTTCTAAGTCTCTTGTTTTCTCATAACAAGAATACGAACATGAATCTCAATCGTAGTCAAATCATCATGGATTTCAATCTCCGATGCGTTTAATACTCGCTGCTGCTCCTTATCAAGTAAATGCTTCTTAAGCATCGAAACATGAAAAACATAGTGTATACTCGACATTGGTGTTGGAAGATCTAGTCTATATGAAACCGCTCCAACATGCTTGACAAATCCTGAATAGTCCAACATATCCCAGGGTAAGTTTTCCCCGTCTGTTGAATCGCTAAATTCCCTAATACGAAAATCTATAACACATGCCCGCAACATGTTCTTTAATATTTGGTTTACTCTCTCCGTCTCCCCATCTCTCTGTGGGTGCAATAGACTACTAGAGGATAATTCGCTGCCGAATGAATCCTAGAAACTCCTCCAAAAATACAAAGTAAAAACCGAGCCTCGATCTGATACAATCGTCTCTGGAACTCCATATAATCTAACGATCTCCTGAATGAATGTCCTCACATAAGTTTCTATCGTATACTTTACACGTCATCTTCACTGGTATGAAATAAGCTGACTTTATCAACCGATCAACTATCACCCAAACTGAATCGTTCTACTTCTTCGATCTTGGCAATCCTACAATGAAGTTCATAGAAATATCTGCCCACTTCCACTCCGGGATAAGTAAAGGTTGTAGGGTCCCTGTTGGCTTCTAATGTTCTGCTTTACTTGCTAGCAGGTAGAGCTCTTAGCTACATACTTTGCAATCTCCCTAAGCATTCTGTTCTACCAAAAATGTCTCTTTAAGTCCTTATACATTTTTGTTGTGTCTGGATGCACTGTGTATCTGATGCAATGAGTCTCATTAAATAATTCCCTTATTGTTATGCATTAGTTGGCATTACTAATTATACTTTCATCTGAAGTCCTCCATCTGCCCTAAGGGTTCTTCGAAAATCTATTCGTTTCGAGCTTGAATTCAAGTGTCCCCTAACTGAGCTCTAGCCACTCTATCACTCCAAGATGGGTGCACTAGCATAGGTACCCAAAAAAAGCACTGGTCCCGCTAATCTCTGACCTAAATTCAAACTGGCTAAGAGTAAGAAGATCTTGACACAACGGGCACCTCAAAGTTGTACTCTGGTGTCGACGCTTTCTGCTCAAAATATCCGCTACGACGTTTGCCTTTCTTGGATGGTACTGAATCTCGAACTTGTAATCCTTGATAAACTCGACCCATCGCTGTTGCCTCTGTTTGAGTTCCTTCTGAGAAAATAGGTACTTTAGACTCTGGTGGTCGGTGAATAGCTCAAACTGTACTCCGTACATGTAATGTTTCCATATCTTCTGTGTGAAGACTACTGGTACTAACTTTAAGTCTTGCGTGGGATAGTTCTGCTCATGCGTCCTCAACTATCAAGAACTATAAGCTACTACTCTCTAGGTCTGCATCAAAATGCCTCCTAGACCCACTAATGATGCATCCGTACAGACAACGAATGTCCTATTATTGCTCGAGATAGTCAAAACTCGTATTTGCTGAACTTAGCATACAACTGATGCTCCCATAAAGTTTGCAATGTCAAACATAGATGCTTCTCGTGTTCTACCTCCAATCTTGAATAGATAAGGATATCATCGATAAAAACAATCATGTACTAGTCCAAGTATGGATGAAAAAACATGATTCATCAAATCCATGGATACCGCGGGTGCGTTGGTCAGCCCACATGGCATGAAAAGAAACTCAAATGACCCATATCAAGTCAGAAAGGCGGTTTTGGGAATATCCATCCCCCAAACTCGTAACTAAAAAATAACCAAGACGAAGATCAATCTTCAAAAAATGCTACGCTCCCTGTAGCTGATCGAATAAGTCATAAATAATATATAATCCGGATAATGAACTTGTTCAATTCATAATAATCTATACATAATCATAAGCTACCGTCCTTCTTCCTTGCGAAGAGGATCGATGCTCCCCACGGAGAATGACTCTGACGAATAAAATCCTGAGAAAACAACTTATCTAACTGAATATGTTGCTCTCTTATTTTAGTAGGTGCCATATGATAGGATTCTCAGGATATCGGTACAGTGTTCTGCTGCAACTCAATGCGGGACTCATACTCTCTCAGAAGAGGTAACCTAGGTATGTTCTATAAGACATCCTAATAAACTGAGACAACTCTAATCTCGCACAAATTAGCACTCCGGTCCTCAGCATCACCTCCTCGGTGTATACCCTAAATGACTCCGCATTGTTGTCACCTTATGAGGTTGCTACTATTTATACAAACCCAACGAATGCTCACCACCTGACTGTTTTAGCAAAACAGTTGATACTGACATGGTATGATAATAGCCAATCCATACCGAGAATGACGTCAAAATCTGACATCCACAACACGATCAGATCTATGAGAAACTTAGACTCATCTAGACTGATGACACAGCTCCTACAGATACTCTCTAATAGGGACACCTCCCCTAGAGGAGTAGAGGCTGATAACGGAATATCTAAAGGATATACTACAAGCTGAAGCCTATCCACGAAGGCATGAAAGATAAAAGAATGTGAATTCTTGAATAAAATAAGGTCTGAGTTTGAAAGTAAGTAATGAAGAAAGCTCCGCTGGCATCATGATTACACGGTACGGCTATATAAACTCTGCCGGTGATGGAAAATATATGGGACCATCTGTCCCTCAGGAATCTCCTGGATAACTTAAATCTGGCCTACTTGCCCCTCAATCCTTGGAATAATAGGTAGTGCCTCTATCCTCCGCTGCTGGCCGTAACCATAGCTCTGAGACTGTTGACCCTGATCTCTATCATGCTGGACTCTTGCTGATGTACTGTGATAATACTTTGTTCTTGTCCTATCTTGTTACAATTGTAACACATATCCGAAACTCTGCGTTGCTGCGACGCTCTCGAATCATGTTGTGCTCCCTTCTTATATTGTCATTATGCTGGTGGTAAAAATTCTTACCCTGCTGTTGGGGTTCACTAGATCCCGCAATAAGCCTCTTACCCTTGTCATCGCCACTATGCTGGTTTTGATTTCTTCATTAACTACAGGTACATCTCCCTGCTTCAATTGGACTAGTTCTAACTGCTTATCGAAGAAGTAAACAAAATTCTCCCAAATAAGTGATATTTGCTGCTTTGGTAAAAATCTAAAGTAGTTGCTATCCCCCGGTGATGTCCTCTATGCTGAATACATATAACTTCTGCTTTGGTATTGAGTCGACGTTAAGAAAATTTTCACATATTTCTTTTATTTATAGGCTGCACATGAATCTGTTGTGCCCTGAAACTATAATGCTCTCCGTGTCTAACGTCTTTCTTACTTTACAGAGCCAAACCTCCTGCTCTGTAGCTCTATCAATAGCTGGTTGTGGTGATGGTGTAATCATTGGTATTACCTCTTTAACAGACATAGCTGGTACAACTGGTAGTGGAACTCCTAAAAGTGGTATTGCTTGTAGAAAAGGATACACTTCTCGCTCCTTGAGTGCTGCAAAATCTTGTTGTAAACGGTATCATGAAGTCGATCAAATACTGTGGAGCCTGCTGCGGCTGGGGCTCTGCTTGCTCAGCTCTCTAGGTACGAGTTTTACATCGATCACATCCTTGTTCCGACATTTATAATATCAAGAGGATAGCTTAATTGTCACAATAAATGAGATCACAAATATATATATATATATATATCTATATATATATATCTCTCTCTCTCTCACATACACACATACATACATACATACATACATAACGTATCACAATACATATTCATAACATATAGTATTCATGTAAATACATTAAATCAACGTAAAATAGTTGTCTAAAACAATTTCTGAAATTTTAAGATATACGCATATATCGTCCTCACTCATTCTAGGAAATTCTTAACGGACTCTATACATGAATCCTAAGAAACTCTATTCTAGTTCCACAACTCAACACATGATGATCCTAAGGATACTGAAACTAGAGCTCTGATATCAACTGTGACGTTCCTGTTTTTACACTTGGCTGCAGTCCAAGGTGAGCCCAGAGATGGCAAACCTGCCATGCACCTCCACTATGCAATAACATGTTTGACCAATCATAGTAATATCCTTTAGTAGAATCAAGTAGAAGTGAAGGTACAAAATAGGCAAATAAGGGAAATAAAAATACAATAGATGTGATGTAGAAAGAAATATCTCATAATGATATCATGTGTCGACTAGAATAAACTAAAATATAACTGATATACATCTAGAGTTTGAAATAACATGATATGTCTCAACATGGATTAACTAGAAATTGTATTAAGGCAACATGCCTTAACAATATGAGTACAAACTCAAATGACTAAATAGTACTACTGTGGAGTCCATACTAGTAAAAATATTTGAAGGCGACTATGTAAAAAATCTGTCACCCTGCGACTCTCCGATGCTCTGAGTTGCCTGAAAGTTAAAATAAAAAAGGGGAATAAAGAACAACAACAAGATCGTCAGAGCGCTAGCAAGATTACCTCCATCCGTCCCCGGGGAGGGCTACTAGATGTAGTGAATGCTCTATCTATTAAGCATAGTCTACCTATATCATTTTCCCTGAATCTATATAGAATTAATATTTAGAAACCTACAACACGAAACATAGTACGTCGAGTAACATAATCCAAACAAGAAAACCCTCATGTATATACTATATGTCTTAAATTATAGATAACTAAATATTAATCCTGAACTAAGCAATCGAAATATAACTAGAAAGTAAACATCATGATAAACATATGTATAAATGCATCTCAATCGTCAAATATCTCAACAATGAGTCGAGTTCACTTTTGGCTTCCGCCAAACACTCAGATAAATTCGTTTGTAATATTATTGTGTCCCTGTGTAAAACAACAGGATAGGAATATCGATTCCTACATAATCTATACGGAAACAAAGACATAGGTTCACTGACCTCAGCGCACTATCATGCGGATAATAAACATTGGTCCATGACCCCAGTGCACTATCATGTGAATAATAAACACAGATCCATCGACCACAGTGCACTATCATACGGATAATAAACATAGGTCCATAAACCTCTTTGCACGCTCGTGCGGATAAACAAGTGTCATAGGTTCATCGACCTCTTCGCACGCTCGTGCGAATAAACAAGTATCATAGGTTCATCGACCTCTTCGCACGCTCGTGCAGATAAACAAGTGTCATAGGTTCATCAACCTCTTTGTACATTCATGCAGATAAACAAATATGTGTAGTGGAGTGAAATTCATCACGGTCTCATTTACTGTGTATTAACCCGCTAACTCAAAAGTGTAATCATAATAATATTTTATCATAATCCCCTAGGGATACTCACATATATATTACTACATATTCATGATAATGAGTGTCAAAATCGAGTGGCTCAAACTCCGTGAACACATCTCAAAATAGCATAAACAATCTCTAGAAAAGAAGAAATTGTGCCAAACTGCCCAGAAAAAAATCGGCACTACTGTTAATAAAATGAGCATATCTTTTTCTAGGAAAATTGTTTTTAGGAATGATTTTCTGTTTTGAAAACTAGATTCATACATCTTTCAATTGGCACTAAATTGGTTCAGTTTGAAGTTCAATTTCAATACCAGATTTCAATTGAAGTCTACACATATGCAGCGGTTTTCTATGCAGGACATGTTGTTAGTAAAATGAGCATATCTTTCTCTATATAAACTATTTTTAGGAATGATTTCCTATTTTGAAAACTAGATTCAATATCTTTCATTTAGCACTAGTTTGGTTAAATTTGAAGTTTATTTGCTATCTCAAAATCATAGTTAAAACTTATACAAGGCATATTTCCAAAATTCCTATCTGCATATTCATGTGCGTATATATATTCATATATGAGAAAAATGGGTATGCTTGATACCAAGCACAAAAAGTTATACTTGGTAGTGAGATGATATAATCCCCTTATTTAAATGGTTGTATATCCTCATGCACTACACCACCCATATGAATGTGGTCCCCCATTTGAATGAGTGGAGGGGATTATGCCATCTCACTACTAAGCACAAAATTTGTGCTTGGTACCTATTTATTTGATCATTTAAACTCATTGATTCTTATCCTCTTAATTCATGCAACAATATCACAATTTGATTCCCACTTAGTAGTATAATTATACTTGTAAAATAAATAAACTTTTAGGGTAAAAAAATTTAGAAATTAGCATAATAATTAATCAATTAATTTGCACATAAATTATCAAAGTGATTAATTGTCCATGATAAGGTCTATACAATTAACAGAGGCAATACTTCACTTAAATAAGTTTTTATTATTCAAATAATCACACACAATTAACAAAGGTAATACTTCACTTGATTATTCCTCTAGAATTCTTTTTAACATGATTTTAACATGATAACAACATAATTAATGAAATTAATTTTAACCCAAATGATCATGATCACAAATAAAATTCCAACGGTGAAGACACAAAATATTTAGTTCTAGCATTGGATCAAAATTATCATCAAAATAAAATTTTACTTTAATATAATGGTTTGAGCTCAAGCATGAGAATATCATCATTTTTAATTTCTCATAAATTCAATTAAATTATGGGGAAGGTTTGGATGAAGGTAATCTTTCCTCGATGTTACTGATAATCCTAAAAAATCGTTCACTGTGGGATCCTCCTGAACTACGATCACTAGCCTCTGTTTCCTCTCCAAAAATGCCACAGGAACTTCCCAGAACTCACAAACAGAGTCTAAGAGAGAGGTTCTGTAAACTGAAGTAGTTTCTTGAGGAGGGTTTGAGAACTTAGATGGAAAGTTTGGAAGCTGATATGGGGTTTTGACTTGAGCTCCTTGCCAGAGATGTCTCTCTCTATCAAAGAAGATGGGTCTTTGTTAATCAGAGACAAGTGAGTCTCTCTTTTAACTATATAGCAATTATTCTCTCTGTCGTTAGCTTAAAATAATGGATAATTAGACACCCTTGTTTACTGGAAGCTGTTGGTACAATCAATAAATTAACTTTTGATTGTTTAACTCTTTGGGGCTGTTCGTTTCGCAAGTTTTTTTGGGAAATCAAAGAATAGGAAACCTATTTCCTATAATAATTGTTTTGAGGTTGTTTGGTTGGTTTAAAAAAGAAGGAAATTATAGAATAGGAGATGAGATGAGATGAGTTGTCACCTTATTATTGGATGATGTGACACATACTTAAGGAAATCAATTTCTTGTTTTTTTTTGAGGAAATGGATGGAAGTGAAGGTTTAATGAGATGAGATGAGTTGTCACAATATTATTGGATGATGTGTGTGATTTTAAAAAATGAGATAAGATGAGTTGTGATGAGTTGGATGATGTGACATATTTCTTGTGTTTGGTTTATTTTTAAAGGTAAGAAAGGAGATGAAATGAGATGAGTTGGAAGACAAAAATAATATTTTATTAGATGTTGTGAGTGAGTTTTAGGGATGGAAATGGATAAAAATATTATTTTATTGGTTTCCTTGTACCGATTTCCTTTTCTTGATTTTTAGGAAACCAACCAAACGGGTCCTTTGTGGATTGCTGTCATCACAGCATCAAAAGGCGTGCTTGGGGACAATGATGAAAACATGGATTAGTGTTTTCTTAGTTTACAGCAACACTGAGAAAAAAACATCCCCTTTGCATTTAAAATAATGTAGTAACCACACACATCCCAAAACATGTCTTAATATGTACATACAACTCCTATACAAAGCTAGAAACGACACAAGAACAAAATCAATCGGAGTTCAACCAGCACAACACAGTAATTTTCGTTCAGGGTCATAGTAAATGGTTTGTAACTTTCTCATCCAATATCAGAATGAGGTGATTTAAGATTCGTTGGAAATCTATTAAAAAGACCTACGACTTTGGTCTTTTGAGTTTTCTTAGATTCTAACTTTATAAGAGTGTAAAATGTATAAACTCTAAACTGGTCACGTGTGTGATTTGTGTATTTGCACTCATATATTCACATATATACATTGAATTGATCTCAATCAATTCCTAGCATACACAAACTTTAAAATATGATATTTATCATCATATAACATTATTATTATTATTTGTCTTAAAATATTTAAATTTTTGGGGTTTTACATGTATGTCGTTATATCTTAAGTTACATCTGCTGCAGGATTAAAGATGGTTATTAAAAATGCTGATCCTAAATTTAAAGGAAAAACTAAAAATATAGTTTAAAAGGGGGTATTTAACAATCTACGATCATGTATTTCTCTATATAATAATGATATTTGACTATTTGGATGATGATATTGTTGTGCACAACGAAACTCGAAAGCCAAAGATTGCAGAGCAAGAGCGAGAAAAATCACAACCAATAAGTAAAACACAATCACCACAGCAAGACAATGAATTTTACATGGTTTGGCAAGTTGCCTACGTCTACGGGGCAAGGAGGGGGTAGTTTTTACTATTTGAGATAAAGAGAATACAAATAGGGTTTACAATCTCACCAAAAACCCTCAAACAAAGCTCTCAAAATCTCTCACAAATTCTCCCTCAAAGGATGCACAACTTGGAAGGGCCCCAAACATCTGTGTGAATATAATCCAATATACCTTGGGTGTAATAAATAGCGGTGCCGAACTTCACTCTAGTCTTCTTCCCAAGTACGCAATGTTCACACAGCTTCATCTTGCAGGCTTTCGTATCATTCAATTGCCCATGTTTCGTCAATGTCTGTAGGGACTTATCACCAGTGTGTCCTAAACGTATGTGTTAGGTCTCATGTTATGAGCCTACGTCTTCTAATCTTGTTTTGATGATTACAAACAATTCCTAATATTATTTGTCTAGTATTTATATTTTTTTATTAGGTATTCTAGACAAACAATACGTTGGAGGTTGGATGGATTGAGCCTTCACGATCGCATCAAATGGAGGATAGGCGGAATAGTGGAATGAAACCTATGCATACTAGTCAAGATCCAAGTTCAAGCTTCTTCCATGTTTACCAAGATAAGCTACAATAAAGATCTATAAAGCTTGGGTAAATTAGTTTAAGGTTTATATAATGTGTGTTAATTCTATAAGCTCAAATATACACACATATTACATTTGTGAATTTTCATGAAAATAGGTGTTTTATGCAAAATACATTCAAATATGTTTTGAACTATACAAACCATGTTAAACATCTTTTTGCCTTGTCCATAAAATGATTACACAAGTTTTCAGAACTTGATTTGAGCTAAAATGGCAAAAACAACATATTTGAAAAATATGTATTTTACCACTTTTGAATATTTCTGAGTTTTCACAAATGGTAAGAGAAATTTGAAAAATTCCTTTTCCAACGTATTCATATTCATGTTTATAAACTTTTTTCAAAGTTTTATATTTTTTAGAATTTATTTACTATTTTTTAAGGCTCTTCAAAGTTGGTTTTTACTATTCAAAACAGGCTGATATCATGTTATCAGTTGACTGTTGAATGTGTTCAATAGACTGAAGAAAATGCCTAGAATAGTCAAAAGTTTCTATTTCGTTTTGGTCGACTGACCAGTCGACTGATGATCCATCAGTCGATTGATAAAGGTCGTCAGTCGACTGATGAGCTGGAAAATGCCTACAATGGTCAGCTCGACTGATGAAACCCGTCAGTCGACTAACGGCCCAATGGCTAGTTTTTCCAGCCTTTTGTTTTTTTATCTTTTTGCTGGATTTGTTTGGGTTTTGTACCTTGGTTTTTCTTTCTATATAAACCCCTATTATTCTCATCAGAATTAAGTTTTTTGAAGAGGGTTTTAAAGAGGAGTTTAAAAGTGTTTTAAAGTTTATTTAAGTTTCTAAGTTTGAGTTTACAAAGAGGAGGCTTGCGTTTTCAGTTGAAGAATTCATCCTTAATCTTCATCAACCTCTTTGTGTTTATAGAGAAGTTTTTCTAACTCTTTTCTCTAGAAATTTTATTATTAATTTTCATATTCTTATTATTGCTAGTTTGCTAATTGATTTAGATTTTAATTATACTCATTTTATCACACACACCCTATTTGAGCTTTTAGTATTTCATACATCATATATTGGGATTGTGATTTAGAGTGAGTGAGCTTCATTGTGTGTTAGGGTTCTAGTTTTGAACCTACACTCTTGTGTTGTTTTGATGATTCTACAAACAATTCATAACTAATCTTGTTTTTTAGTGATTGTGACTTTTTACAGGTTTATATCAGAATCTAGATCCAGATCAGCTTTGTCTACAATCGTTTAAGTATATCGTGTGTTATTCTCTGAGCTTGATATACACACTCTTTATACTGGTTTATATTGGTTTTGGAATATATCTCTTTATCAAAATCAAATATACATATACATGTTTTCATATTTACACATATATGTGCACATTTGCCAAATTGATGATATTTTACAAATGACAAATGCAATTTCCAAACTTTCTTCACAAATGTGTTTAATATCGTATTTATAAACTATTCCTAAACTTTTACATTTTTAAGATTTTATTTGATATTTTTTATCAAGACTCAAAAGTGTAATTTTCCTATGCTCATGCTCATGAGTCGACTCATGAACAAGAATGAGTAGACTCATAAACTGTTGTGCTGTTTTAAATTTACTTCTGATGAGTCGACTCACAAATATCATGAGTTGACCCATCAGGTTGAGTCGATTCATGCCTGTCATAAGTCGACTCATGAAGTGTGCTGGAAATTGAGTTTTGTTTCTGCTGAGTCGACCCATGATCTCATGAGTCGACCCATGAATGATGAGTCGACTCATTAAATTTATGAGTCGACCCATAAGTTGTTTTTTTATCTGTAACGGCTACTTATGAGTCGACTCATGAAAAGTACGAGTCGACTCATAACACTGTAACGACTATTTTCTGTTTTTGTCTTCTTATGGTTTTCTTGGTCTTTTTTCTTGGGTTCTTGTTAATGTTTTGTGATGTTATAAATACCCCAGTGCATTTAACATTCTTATGAATTAAGAAAATTGTTTAACCAAGTTTACAAGTGTTTAAGAGGTGTTTGAAGCCCTACTATTCATCTTCTTCCAAACCTTGTCATCCATGTCTTCAGGTTTCTGTTGTAACTCAAAAGTCTCCTCTAAATTTTATGCATCCAACGCATCCATCACTTGGCATCTTCACAAATCGAAATTGATCTTGCCATCGAACTTCAGAATATCAATCTTTGTATTATTGATGATCAGACTCTGTATCGTTTTATTAAGAGACGACCCCGATGTGCTTGCTTCTCTCTTATTGTAGATCTAACTCTCCAAGTAAGAATCCTTCGGCGAATCCTTTGAACAAGCCCCAAGCCAAACCCGAAGCTCTGATACTACTTGTTGTACGTAGTGAAGCTCGAAAGCCAAATAGTGCAAAGCAAGAGCGAGATAGATCACAACCAATAAGTAAAACATAATCACCAAAACATGATAACAAATTTTACGTGGTTCGGTAAGTTGTCTACATCCACAGGGCAATGGGGGGGAGTTTTTACTATTAGAGATAAAGAAAATACAAATAGGGTTTACAATCTCACTAAAAACCCTCAAACAAAGCTCTCAAAACCTATCACAAATTCTCCCTCAAAGGATGCATAATTCTCTCTCAAAAGCTGCTCAAAATCGTCCTTCAATTAACCCTAGAAATAACAAAGTTTCTATTTATATGAACGACAAACCCAAACCAATGAGGAAACTGAACCTGGGCCTAAATCGCGATCTGGTCGACCAGAATTTAGCCTCGATCAATCGTCCAGAATGTTGAAATCTCACAAAATCAATTACAGGGTTTCGGTCGACCGAACTTAGTCTATCCGTCGACCGGACAAGGTTCTCAGTCGACTGACATAACTTCTCGGTCCACCGATCGTAAAATCGAAAAATTACCCTGTAGTGTGCACGTTTTCGGTCGACCGGACCTAGGCTTCGGTCGACTGGACCTAGGCTTCGGTCAACCAGACTGCACTAAAAATGTTTCCTGCTTCGTTTTTCCTGAACTTTTTTGCCGTTTTTGTCGTTCCTACAGATATGATATAATCGTCTATGCTAATTGAATAACTACCTTTACTTGATTTAATTTTATAAATCTATGGTGAATGATCAATATGCTTATAAAATGTTAATTGAATTCTGATACTAGACAATGTATTAAATATTATGATTATTAATTTTGGATATTTGTTGGAAAAAATTGCAGGATGTCAAGGAAACAAGAGACAATTATCTACACACCATTCACTGAGCTTAACATCGATAAGAGATAGTTATATATTAATTATTATTTTATTCTATGTTCTATTTTAGTACCTAAATATATCATCATGCATAGGCTATTTTAATATTTATAATGAAGCTTAAATTTAAATTTTGAATTAAGTTTCGTTTCTGCTATGTAGATGTTAGTGGTGTGGTGGATGAAATATATGGGATAGATAGCATCGAGAAGAATGAAAAAACGTTAAGTTTAGAAGCCTGACAATGCATGATCAAGAGTATGTTGAATTGGAATTCCCTTTTTTTGATATTTTGACGATAACAATATGAATAAAAGCTGTATAAAACTTTATTTTAAATTTTACTACAGGAACAATATTATAGCCATCACATTGTGGGATGAATTAGCATATACTCTTGAGGACAAAATTAAAATTGGAGAATTAGAGTTCGATTGTTTTCATTATGACTGGTCTTTTGGTTTCAAGATTTAAGGGTCAATGCATTATCTATGAAAATAAATTACAAAATCTTTATCATGCAATTTTTGTACGGTGTGGATTTACAAATTTTTGACCCTTAATTATTTTACATTATATAATGGATTTTAATGTAACATGTTCCTTGCAGTGAAGCATTTAACCAGTAGAAAGATTTGGTAATCGATGAGGTAAGTGATTTTAATAATTTTTTGGTTTATGTGGTATAAAAGTTGCAATTTACAGTTTCTATAATTGTCCACCTGAAATTTCTCTCTACGTAACTTCTGCTAAAATTACCCAATTAAGATTATTCTCTGTATTGAAGAACTCAATCCGATCTCCTCCTCTCTTCTGAAATTCGTGCTCCTTCAGTCTTCAATTCAGCGGGGCTTCGCTGACGCTTGAGAATTCCAACCCTTAAAAAATGAAGGCTCTGCTGTATTTATAGGCTTTGAGACCTCTGTTTTCGATAAGAATGACTGATTCACTCTTATCCTCACTCATAACCACTTTATCATGTTCTAGGATTGTTTCAGATCAGTTGGAACAAATCCAGGTGGTTAACGTTGAAAAACGGCTTGAAACTACAAAAAATCAGTTTTCGGGGCTGCGGACGCCCGCGGTGTCTCGGCAGTGGCCAAGACACCTGTGGGTGTCTCGCCGAGGCCTGAAACATTGTTTTGTGTGTTCTGTCCGTTTTCTCCATATCCTTGCCGTGGGAACTCGGAATTACGTGATTCAAAGTGTGTAGGAAAGCCGATGAGGAGATCTACAAGCTCCTATACTTGGATCATATGTGGAGTAGATGGGATATGAAGGATGCTTCGTCTTTTTATCAGCGAAGCGTGGCTCCCGATCAGTTCATATCCTCGTCATTCTGCAATTCCGTTGCTTCACACGGTTTGTCGAATTACTTCAAGCGCTCTTCGACGTTAATTAATCTTACGTGACTCGGATAGTGACATTCATTGTCTTCTCTCAGCTTCGAGCTATTTGTGGGAACTTATAAGCAATTTTTGATGCCTACAAATATTATAGCTCTTAAAATATTACAATATTATAAAAAAGTAGATAGTTTTCAGCTAAAATAACTTCAAAATAAATTTACCAAAATGTTTTTTAATAACAAAATTTACCTACCTAATCTAAAACAATCGCTAAATCTATACAAAAATTAAAAAAATGTTATAAACAATTATGTCAGATCTTATAATTATTTTTTCAAAAAATCATTTTAAATATATTTTCTCAGAGAAAGAAATTTAATCAATCAATATATATTACTACACACACATATATATATATGAAATACACAATAATATAAATTTTAAAACAATATAAAAAACTTGATAATAGATCTTTTAAAGAAGACTTACCAAAAAAGTACATGAAGTTGATGCTGATGGAGAGCTCACGTTCTTGAGTGATAGATGCTGAAGGCCGAGACACCTATGGGTGTCTCGCCGAGACCTGGATTATTGTTTCATGCGTTCTATCCGTTTTCTCCGTATCTTTATCGTCCAAACTCTGAATTACGTGATTCAAAGTGTGTAGGAAAGCCAACGAAGAGATCTACAAGCTCCTATAGTTAGATCATATATAGAGCATATGGGATATGAAGGGTGTTCATCTTTTTTATCAGCAAAGCGTGGCTCCCGATCAGTTCATATCCTCGTTATTTTGCGGTTTCGTTGCTTCACACGGTTTGTCAAATTACTTCTTGCGCTTCTTCGATGTTAATTAATCTTACGTGACTCGGATAGTGACGTTCATCGTCTTTTCTCAACTTTGAGCTGTTTGTGGGAACTTATAAGTAATTTTTGATACCTTCAGATACCCCCTCCAAAGTGTTTCAGTCTTGTTTCTTTTATAAAGGAGCCTGAAATAGTTTGGATGTGATCGGTCCAACCTTCAGTCGGTGTAAAAGGACCTGTAGTTAGCTTTGATTATTGATTCCTTTGATTTTTAGTCTATTTAATATTTTAACGAATAGCTAAAATTCTTACGGCACTGCATTTATCATCTGGCCGTCGTCGAAGTCTTAAAAAAAACTAGTGAGTTGATTTTGGCTCATGTCATCGAATTGACTTAGAACTGACTATCTCTGTCATAATATATTGACTTAGAGCTCCACGTTGAATGGCGTTGACCTTAGGGTTTCGGATTGCCCAGTGTTGACTTTTCATCACAACTCGTTGACCGGTGTTGACCTTAGGGTTTCGGATCGTCAGGCATTGACTTTAGGGTTTCGGATCGCCTGTCGTTGACTTTAGTATTTCGCATCGATCATCGTTGACACAGTTTATACTCGTACGTTTGCTGGAGTATACATAGTTTAAGCTCTTAAGAAATTAGAGCAGAGCGGTCCTAAATATTGGGGCTGCAGGACCAACTGTTAAAGCTGATTCATCTGCATGAATGGATCTTATCCTAAAGTTGTCATATCCTTGAGTTGTGAGACCAATTAATAAAACTGGTGCATCAATGACTATCGTATTTATAGAATTTTTGGCAAATTCTCAGCCATCAACGAGTTTGATTAGCCTTTACCGACTACCGTTTGAGTCGGGCTAGAATGCAGATTGTTCAAATCCGTTCCGCACATAACGTTGTGCTAAAAGAGTTAACTCTTTTAGTGCTACGATATTAAATACGTAAACTTCATCTTTCTCCCATGAAAAGACTAAACGACAACGTGTATTAGACGTAGACTTGTGATTTTTGGCAAATCCTTAGCCTTCAATGTATTTGACGTGTGTTTACCAATTACCATTTGAATTGGGCTTACATGCAGATTGTTTAAGTTCGTTCTACATGTGACGTTGTGCTAAGAGAGTTAACTCTCCTAGTACTACGATATTGAATACGTAGACTTCGTCTTTCTCACGGGAATCAACTACCCAGTAACGCGTGTTAGGCGCTAACTTATTCCTATTTAGGCTTCGGGATAAAAATCCCCAGACTTGAATTCTGGTGTCTTCTTCAATCAGTAAAAGACTAAATCGGCAACGCGTGTTAGGCGCTGACTTATCCCTACTTAGGCTTCAGGATAAAAGTCCCCAGACTTAGATTTTGGTGTCTTCTTTAATCGGTAAAAGACTAAATCGGCAACGCGTGTTAGGCGTTGACTTATCCCTACTTAGGTTTCAGGATAAAATTCTCCGTATATATGAAACAAGGATTTTAGAATTGAAGGATGATGTCTTCTCTTGGGGAAAAGATGAACCTGATACTGAAAAGGAAGAATTTTATATTCTATCTCCAGTTATAAAGGAAACTCAAAGTGGGATCTCCACTTTAAGAATCTAAAGAGTAAAACTAAGAGTGGGATCTCCACTCCGAGAATCAAAATATTCGGATAATCCTAACTGTCATAAGGTTTGATTACTAAACTAAAGGTAAATTTCTTATTTATCGAGAGTGAATTGTGGTTTTGGCCCTAACTGTAGGAAGGTTTGACCAAGCGGGAGTTTGAGGTGATCCTAACTGTAGGAAGGTTTGATCACTCGATTTGAAAGTGGAGCTCTCATTCATAGAAGGAATCAAGAGGAGATTTTGACTTTAGCCCTAAGTGTAGGAAGGTTTGACCAAATAGAGGGTTTGAGCGATCCTAACTGTTTAAAGGTTTGATCGTTTAATTTACGAACCTTTCATTCATGGAAAGAATCGAGAGGAGATTTTGGTTATGGTTCTAACTATTTAAAGGTTTGACCAAGTAGGAGCGAAAGTATAAATCACAGTGGGGGTTTTTATTGTCAAATGATGAGATCTTGACACGAAGGGATTTGACAATCGCAATAGATCGTTCATATTAAAATTTTCAGTGCTATGTCAGGACTTTAACAGTGGGAGTTTAGTGTTTATCACTTTGTTTGTAATGATCGGGTTATTCCTAAGAATATTACATGTAACATTCTTCTGGAAACTTCCTATTACATGAATCATCCACCCCTAGCTTCCTGCGCGAATTGGGTCTAACATTGTACTTAGTTGGATGATCGAGTTATCCTTAAGAATACCAGGCATAGCACTCTCCAGGAACTTCACATGAAAAAAGAAAACAGTTTAGACTCATATACTTGTTGGAGTATGCAGGGAGTCGTTTAACCTCATATACCTGTTGGAGGATTGAGAATCAGTTTATACTCATATACTCTTCGGAGTGTTGATACGGATTAATTTAGCGTTATAACACCAGCTTCAACCAAGATTTGGATGCTATTCTTGAGGGCGAAACAAGCTTTAGTGGGATGAAGGATCCTCCTATGGTACGCATAGTACTTTGGATCCGTAGTATTATCAGCTTCCTCTTGATTTATGATAGGTGGTAGCTTGATCTTGTTGTTCTCAAGGAGAGATTCGAAAATGGCTGGAACGTCTTCGTCTTTAAAGGAGTACTCTTTTTGGAGTCTCGAATCCGAAGTCTTTTGCTGTCTTCGAGGTTGTTATTGTGACGTCTGATTAACGTCAATAACTACTGCAAGTACCTTCCCCTTACCACTGGAGACAAAGCTTGAGTTCGGAGGGTTAGCCATCGGTTGGCTTCTTTCGGCTTTCTTCTTTCTAAGGAAGCGTTCGGCTTGCTCTCCGCGCACCTTCAACTCTTTCTAGGTGTTAGATGATATTACTCCCATAACTTCTAAGATATCAATGGACAGGTTATTATGACAGGTTTGGAGGATGAAGTCCTCTGTGACTTGATCTTGATAATTCATTACCTTATTCCAGAAGTACTTGACAAAGTCGTCAACCTTCTCTTTGTCTTCTTGTTTATCCTCTAAGAGAGTTCTGATTGATATCTCGGTATCATCATCAAAGAAATTGCCGAGGAACGAGCTCTCCATGTCATCCCAGCTGTT
Source organism: Asparagus kiusianus (assembly GCA_022839385.1). Classification (NCBI taxonomy): domain Eukaryota; kingdom Viridiplantae; phylum Streptophyta; class Magnoliopsida; order Asparagales; family Asparagaceae; genus Asparagus; species Asparagus kiusianus. The sequence continues at coordinate 141,179 of BQKN01000298.1, forward strand.
AATTCTTGCAGGCTTAAGACGGAGGTACCAATTGAAAGCAGGTCTGCGAAGGATGCTAACGAATGACCAGACCATCAAAGGCTCATTGCCAGAGATCACTCCCAAGTGGGACTTGAAATAAATCAAGTGTTGAGTGAGGGAGCCCTTCCCATCGAACGACGTGAAGTTGATCAGGTTGAACTTTGCTAGATATAGGATCGACTCCCACTCCCTTGAATAGGGACACAGAATACCAATCTTCTTCACCTCTCGAACAGACATCAGAGCGTTGATTTTGCTCTCGATGTCTTTTATCTTCTCTTCCTCGTCTGTATCATGCTTTGGATGATTTCTAAAAGGAGCAATGGGGCCACCCCCAGTGTTTTCATCATTGGTGGGACCACCCCTGGCGTTGTTATTCTTAGTAGGGCTACCCTTAGCGTTTTGATCAACGGGAGGGTCGTCAGCATTGATGTATTCATCCACGTCTGAATCGCTAGCTGCTTGGCTAACATTATTGCGACGACTGGATTCACCTAGCTGGTTCAACAAAGCTCGGATTTGTTGGTCGTGCATTTGTCTCATCTCCTGCATAACCATTTCCATTTCGATTTTGAATGTTTCTTTCTGCTTGGCTAGAGTATCCTCAACCATTTTGGCTACTTCCTCGGTGTTAACCATACACACTTCGCGGGATTTTCCTGAACTAGATACTGTTTTGTCAGAAGTGACTGCAGAATTAGCGTCTGATGCTTCATCATCCAAGGATAATCCTCTATTCATCCTTTGATAATCCCTTTGTCTAATAATCCTGATCGCAATCGGATTAGACGATGTGATATGAACAGATCAGAACTAGAAGGTCGAGTTGATTTTCCCTTGTTAGTCATATTAATCATGACTTCTGGAAGTTCGCCACCTTGAACGACTGATCGTTTCTTGCAGAAATACTTTGGCTTGGACTTATTCGTTTCGTCGGAGATCCTCTCGAATACCGAGACCCTCTGTGGAGCGGTCTTGGGACAGCTACACACCGATAATACTATCCTGATAAGTTTGACGCACGAACAATGAAAGTCCTTCTCCTATGTATCTCTCTTTCGAGATCTGTTTGTACCCCCAGCCTGATAGTACAACTCATCGGCATGATGACTTAAGCAATCTATCGTATGTTGGCATGACTTCTCAAGTATAACGTCCTTCTGAGGATTCGTTGCCTTGTTATCACTCTCAAGAGTCGCACGTTTTGAGCTATGCCTTCTTGAGTGTGGGATCTCAACGAGCTCTTGGACTTTGACACATAGTCCGAAGCAGTCAGTTATAGGAGTTTTCTCCTTACGAGAAGGCTCAGACTTATTGCAAGGGCGAGTACGAACCCTAGCTCGATGAGTTGCTCGGGGTTCATTCACCATGCCCAAGCATTCTTTGACCACAAATCTATTTTGATCTTCATGTAGAGGACCCAGGCAATCCTTCAACAAAATTCTAGATTTGGAGAGATCCACACTGTCGTAGGGCTTTATCAGAGGTGCAGGAGCAATAAGAGCATGATCTGAAGTTGATGAAGACTGGTGAACAGCCTCGGATCTAAAATCGAGCGACAGACACGACTGGTGTCTCTTGTCGGGTAGAGGTGTTGTTTTGGCCTTCAGCACCCAAACCTTCGTAGATCATGGTAGTTTCTTGACCACCTCCTCTTGCTGTAATTTCTGTGCTTCTTGTGTGAGAATCCATGCATGCGCAAGTAGTGCGCGACATTTCTGGATACGCTCCTCGAGAGTAGAATGGGTTCGTTTGATACAAACTCATTTGTTAGTTGACGGTTGGGAGGAGGACCCTGATACTTGTTGTGGCGACGGCTTAGCCACTTGGCGCTTTTTGAACTCTAGATCCGCTTGGTAGTGGAGTCCATCCACTTTCTCTAAAGCCTTAGCCAATTGGCGGGCGAGACGTTGAAGGCGCCTCTGACGAGCCCTCTTTGATAAGGTGTCTGGATCTGCGGCTTTGTCTTCATCAGACGCTGACGGATCATTGCGAGGTGCAATTGCGGTAGCGGTAGCAGGAAGATCGCCTTCTTCAATATTCAGATCTGAAGACCAGCGGATCTTCCGCGAGGAGGAGGCCTTCCTGTACTTACGAAGAGAGACGGATCTAGAGGAGGAGGAGGATACATACTCCTCGAACTTCTGCTAGTCGAATTCGTATTCGACCTCTTCGTTCACCGGGATCTTGATCGTTGGTTGCGGCACGACAGTCTCGACAGCAAGGCTGTTGGCTCTCACTGTGGTCACCAGCTTGTTTGGAGAGAAAGTTGATTTCATTGACGAGTTCATTACAACTTTAAATGTTTACAATAAACTCAAAGAAACAATCTTTTTATAAGACTTTCAACAAAAATTATAACTTTCTTTCAAACAAACATAACGGATGTTTATCTTTTGCTGCTTGTGTGGGATCTTGGTCTGTGACGGGGACGTTGATATCCGTAGACCAACAAACAATCAGATCAGATCCAGAGCTTTGTTGATTCGCGAAGGAATCAAAAAACTGAAGTAATTATCTTGGCAACAGCGAGATAATCACTCTTCTCAAGATCATCACAACAGGGCAATCTCAAGGAAAAGAACCAGGAACTGTAGATCTGACGAATTCTTTTTCTCTGTACTTAAGAACTCGATTCGATCTCCTCATCTCTTCTAAAATTTGTGCTTCTTCAGTCTTCAATTTAGCTAGGCTTCGCCGACGCTCGAGAATTCTAGCCCTCAAAAAATGAAGGTCTGGGGCTGTATTTATAGGTTTTGGGACCTCTGTTTTCAGATAAGAATGACCGATGCACTCTTATCCTCACTCATAACTACTTTATCATGTTCTAGGATTGGTTCAGATCGGTTGGAACAAATCCAGGTGGTTAACGTCAAAAAACGGCTTGAAACTGTAAAAAAATAGTTTTCGAGGTTGTGGATGCCCGTGGTATCTCGGCAGTGGCCGAGACACCAGTGGGTGTCTCGGCCAAGGCCGGGACACCTATGGGTGTCTCGCCGAGGCCTGGAACATTGTTTCGCGCGTTCTGACCATTATCGCCGTATCTTTACTGTCCGAACTCGGAATTACGTGATTCAAAGTGTGTAGGAAAGCCGAAGAGGAGATCTACAAGCTCTTATAGTTGGATCATATGTGGAACAGACAGGATATGAAGGGTGATTCGTCTTTTTATTAGCGAAGCGTGGCTCCCGATCAGTTCATATCCTTGTTATTCTGCAGTTCCGTTGCTTCACACGGTTTGTCGAATTACTTCATGTGCTCTTCTATGTTAATTATTCTTACGTGACTCGAATAGTGACGTTCATCGTCTTTTCTCAGCTTCGAGCTGTTTGTGGGAACTTATAAGCAATTTGTGATGCCTACAAAAATTATAGCTCTTAAAATATTACAATATTATAAAAAAGTAGATAGTTTTCAGCTAAAATAACTTCAAAATAAATTTACCAAAATGTTTTTTTAATAACAAAATTTGCCTACCTAATCTAAAACAATCGCTAGATCTATACAAAAATTAAAAAAATGTTATAAACAATTATGTCAGATCTTATAATTATTTTTGTTTCAAAAAATCATTTTAAATATATTTTCTCAGAGAAAGAAATTTAATCAATCAATATATATTACTACACACACATATATATATATGAAATACACAATAATATAAATTTTAAAACAATATAAAAAACTTGATAATAGATCTTTTAAAGAAGACTTACCAAAAAAGTACATGAAGTTGATGCTGATGGAGAGCTCACGTTCTTGAGTGATAGATGCTGAAGGCCGAGACACCTATGGGTGTCTCGCCGAGACCTGGATTATTGTTTCATGCGTTCTATCCGTTTTCTCCGTATCTTTATCGTCCAAACTCTGAATTACATGATTCAAAGTGTGTAGGAAAGCCAACGAAGAGATCTACAAGCTCCTATAGTTAGATCATATATAGAGCATATGGGATATGAAGGGTGTTCATCTTTTTTATCAGCAAAGCGTGGCTCCCGATCAGTTCATATCCTCGTTATTTTGCGGTTTCGTTGCTTCACACGGTTTGTCAAATTACTTCTTGCGCTTCTTCGATGTTAATTAATCTTACGTGACTCGGATAGTGACGTTCATCGTCTTTTCTCAACTTTGAGCTGTTTGTGGGAACTTATAAGTAATTTTTGATACCTTCAGATACCCCCTCCAAAGTGTTTCAGTCTTGTTTCTTTTATAAAGGAGCCTGAAATAGTTTGGATGTGATCGGTCCAACCTTCAGTCGGTGTAAAAGGACCTGTAGTTAGCTTTGATTATTGATTCCTTTGATTTTTAGTCTATTCAATATTTTAACGAATAGCTAAAATTCTTACGGCACTGCGTTTATCATCTGGCCGTCGTCGAAGTCTTGAAAAAAAACTAGTGAGTTGATTTTGGCTCATGTCATCGAATTGACTTAGAACTGACTATCTCTGTCATAATATATTGACTTAGAGCTCCACGTTGAATGGCGTTGACCTTAGGGTTTCGGATTGCCCAGTGTTGACTTTTCATCACAACTCGTTGACCGGTGTTGACCTTAGGGTTTCGGATCGTCAGGCATTGACTTTAGGGTTTCGGATCGCCTGTCGTTGACTTTAGTATTTCGCATCGATCATCGTTGACACAGTTTATACTCGTACGTTTGCTGGAGTATACATAGTTTAAGCTCTTAAGAAATTAGAGCAGAGCGGTCCTAAATATTGGGGCTGCAGGACCAACTGTTAAAGCTGATTCATCTGCATGAATGGATCTTATCCTAAAGTTGTCATATCCTTGAGTTGTGAGACCAATTAATAAAACTGGTGCATCAATGACTATCGTATTTATAGAATTTTTGGCAAATTCTCAGCCATCAACGAGTTTGATTAGCCTTTACCGACTACCGTTTGAGTCGGGCTAGAATGCAGATTGTTCAAATCCGTTCCGCACATAACGTTGTGCTAAAAGAGTTAACTCTTTTAGTGCTACGATATTAAATACGTAAACTTCATCTTTCTCCCATGAAAAGACTAAACGACAACGTGTATTAGACGTAGACTTGTGATTTTTGGCAAATCCTTAGCCTTCAATGTATTTGACGTGTGTTTACCAATTACCATTTGAATTGGGCTTACATGCAGATTGTTTAAGTTCGTTCTACATGTGACGTTGTGCTAAGAGAGTTAACTCTCCTAGTACTACGATATTGAATACGTAGACTTCGTCTTTCTCACGGGAATCAACTACCCAGTAACGCGTGTTAGGCGCTAACTTATTCCTATTTAGGCTTCGGGATAAAAATCCCCAGACTTGAATTCTGGTGTCTTCTTCAATCAGTAAAAGACTAAATCGGCAACGCGTGTTAGGCGCTGACTTATCCCTACTTAGGCTTCAGGATAAAAGTCCCCAGACTTAGATTTTGGTGTCTTCTTTAATCGGTAAAAGACTAAATCGGCAACGCGTGTTAGGCGTTGACTTATCCCTACTTAGGTTTCAGGATAAAATTCTCCGTATATATGAAACAAGGATTTTAGAATTGAAGGATGATGTCTTCTCTTGGGGAAAAGATGAACCTGATACTGAAAAGGAAGAATTTTATATTCTATCTCCAGTTATAAAGGAAACTCAAAGTGGGATCTCCACTTTAAGAATCTAAAGAGTAAAACTAAGAGTGGGATCTCCACTCCGAGAATCAAAATATTCGGATAATCCTAACTGTCATAAGGTTTGATTACTAAACTAAAGGTAAATTTCTTATTTATCGAGAGTGAATTGTGGTTTTGGCCCTAACTGTAGGAAGGTTTGACCAAGCGGGAGTTTGAGGTGATCCTAACTGTAGGAAGGTTTGATCACTCGATTTGAAAGTGGAGCTCTCATTCATAGAAGGAATCAAGAGGAGATTTTGACTTTAGCCCTAAGTGTAGGAAGGTTTGACCAAATAGAGGGTTTGAGCGATCCTAACTGTTTAAAGGTTTGATCGTTTAATTTACGAACCTTTCATTCATGGAAAGAATCGAGAGGAGATTTTGGTTATGGTTCTAACTATTTAAAGGTTTGACCAAGTAGGAGCGAAAGTATAAATCACAGTGGGGGTTTTTATTGTCAAATGATGAGATCTTGACACGAAGGGATTTGACAATCGCAATAGATCGTTCATATTAAAATTTTCAGTGCTATGTCAGGACTTTAACAGTGGGAGTTTAGTGTTTATCACTTTGTTTGTAATGATCGGGTTATTCCTAAGAATATTACATGTAACATTCTTCTGGAAACTTCCTATTACATGAATCATCCACCCCTAGCTTCCTGCGCGAATTGGGTCTAACATTGTACTTAGTTGGATGATCGAGTTATCCTTAAGAATACCAGGCATAGCACTCTCCAGGAACTTCACATGAAAAAAGAAAACAGTTTAGACTCATATACTTGTTGGAGTATGCAGGGAGTCGTTTAACCTCATATACCTGTTGGAGGATTGAGAATCAGTTTATACTCATATACTCTTCGGAGTGTTGATACGGAGTAATTTAGCGTTATAACACCAGCTTCAACCAAGATTTGGATGCTATTCTTGAGGGCGAAACAAGCTTTAGTGAGATGAAGGATCCTCCTATGGTACGCATAGTACTTTGGATCCGTAGTATTATCAGCTTCCTCTTGATTTATGATAGGTGGTAGCTTGATCTTGTTGTTCTCAAGGAGAGATTCGAAAATGGCTGGAACGTCTTCGTCTTTAAAGGAGTACTCTTTTTGGAGTCTCGAATCCGAAGTCTTTTGCTGTCTTCGAGGTTGTTATTGTGACGTCTGATTAACGTCAATAACTACTGCAAGTACCTTCCCCTTACCACTGGAGACAAAGCTTGAGTTCGGAGGGTTAGCCATCGGTTGGCTTCTTTCGGCTTTCTTCTTTCTAAGGAAGCGTTCGGCTTGCTCTCCGCGCACCTTCAACTCTTTCTAGGTGTTAGATGATATTACTCCCATAACTTCTAAGATATCAATGGACAGGTTATTATGACAGGTTTGGAGGATGAAGTCCTCTGTGACTTGATCTTGATAATTCATTACCTTATTCCAGAAGTACTTGACAAAGTCGTCAACCTTCTCTTTGTCTTCTTGTTTATCCTCTAAGAGAGTTCTGATTGATATCTCGGTATCATCATCAAAGAAATTGCCGAGGAACGAGCTCTCCATGTCATCCCAGCTGTTAATTCTTGCAGGCTTAAGACGGAGGTACCAATTGAAAGCAGGTCTGCGAAGGATGCTAACGAATGACCAGACCATCAAAGGCTCATTGCCAGAGATCACTCCCAAGTGGGACTTGAAATAAATCAAGTGTTGAGTGAGGGAGCCCTTCCCATCGAACGACGTGAAGTTGATCAGGTTGAACTTTGCTAGATATAGGATCGACTCCCACTCCCTTGAATAGGGACACAGAATACCAATCTTCTTCACCTCTCGAACAGACATCAGAGCGTTGATTTTGCTCTCGATGTCTTTTATCTTCTCTTCCTCGTCTGTATCATGCTTTGGATGATTTCTAAAAGGAGCAATGGGGCCACCCCCAGTGTTTTCATCATTGGTGGGACCACCCCTGGCGTTGTTATTCTTAGTAGGGCTACCCTTAGCGTTTTGATCAACGGGAGGGTCGTCAGCATTGATGTATTCATCCACGTCTGAATCGCTAGCTGCTTGGCTAACATTATTGCGACGACTGGATTCACCTAGCTGGTTCAACAAAGCTCGGATTTGTTGGTCGTGCATTTGTCTCATCTCCTGCATAACCATTTCCATTTCGATTTTGAATGTTTCTTTCTGCTTGGCTAGAGTATCCTCAACCATTTTGGCTACTTCCTCGGTGTTAACCATACACACTTCGCGGGATTTTCCTGAACTAGATACTGTTTTGTCAGAAGTGACTGCAGAATTAGCGTCTGATGCTTCATCATCCAAGGATAATCCTCTATTCATCCTTTGATAATCCCTTTGTCTAATAATCCTGATCGCAATCGGATTAGACGATGTGATATGAACAGATCAGAACTAGAAGGTCGAGTTGATTTTCCCTTGTTAGTCATATTAATCATGACTTCTGGAAGTTCGCCACCTTGAACGACTGATCGTTTCTTGCAGAAATACTTTGGCTTGGACTTATTCGTTTCGTCGGAGATCCTCTCGAATACCGAGACCCTCTGTGGAGCGGTCTTGGGACAGCTACACACCGATAATACTATCCTGATAAGTTTGACGCACGAACAATGAAAGTCCTTCTCCTATGTATCTCTCTTTCGAGATCTGTTTGTACCCCCAGCCTGATAGTACAACTCATCGGCATGATGACTTAAGCAATCTATCGTATGTTGGCATGACTTCTCAAGTATAACGTCCTTCTGAGGATTCGTTGCCTTGTTATCACTCTCAAGAGTCGCACGTTTTGAGCTATGCCTTCTTGAGTGTGGGATCTCAACGAGCTCTTGGACTTTGACACGTAGTCCGAGGCAGTCAGTTATAGGAGTTTTCTCCTTACGAGAAGGCTCAGACTTATTACAAGGGCGAGTACGAACCCTAGCTCGATGAGTTGCTCGGGGTTCATTCACCATGCCCAAGCATTCTTTGACCACAAATCTATTTTGATCTTCATGTAGAGGACCCAGGCAATCCTTCAACAAAATTCTAGATTTGGAGAGATCCACACTGTCGTAGGGCTTTATCAGAGGTGCAGGAGCAATAAGAGCATGATCTGAAGTTGATGAAGACTGGTGAACAGCCTCGGATCTAAAATCGAGCGACAGACACGACTGGTGTCTCTTGTCGGGTAGAGGTGTTGTTTTGGCCTTCAGCACCCAAACCTTCGTAGATCATGGTAGTTTCTTGACCACCTCCTCTTGCTGTAATTTCTGTGCTTCTTGTGTGAGAATCCATGCATGCGCAAGTAGTGCGCGACATTTCTGGATACGCTCCTCGAGAGTAGAATGGGTTCGTTTGATACAAACTCATTTGTTAGTTGACGGTTGGGAGGAGGACCCTGATACTTGTTGTGGCGACGGCTTAGCCACTTGGCGCTTTTTGAACTCTAGATCCGCTTGGTAGTGGAGTCCATCCACTTTCTCTAAAGCCTTAGCCAATTGGCGGGCGAGACGTTGAAGGCGCCTCTGACGAGCCCTCTTTGATAAGGTGTCTGGATCTGCGGCTTTGTCTTCATCAGACGCTGACGGATCATTGCGAGGTGCAATTGCGGTAGCGGTAGCAGGAAGATCGCCTTCTTCAATATTCAGATCTGAAGACCAGCGGATCTTCCGCGAGGAGGAGGCCTTCCTGTACTTACGAAGAGAGACGGATCTAGAGGAGGAGGAGGATACATACTCCTCGAACTTCTGCTAGTCGAATTCGTATTCGACCTCTTCGTTCACCGGGATCTTGATCGTTGGTTGCGGCACGACAGTCTCGACAGCAAGGCTGTTGGCTCTCACTGTGGTCACCAGCTTGTTTGGAGAGAAAGTTGATTTCATTGACGAGTTCATTACAACTTTAAATGTTTACAATAAACTCAAAGAAACAATCTTTTTATAAGACTTTCAACAAAAATTATAACTTTCTTTCAAACAAACATAACGGATGTTTATCTTTTGCTGCTTGTGTGGGATCTTGGTCTGTGACGGGGACGTTGATATCCGTAGACCAACAAACAATCAGATCAGATCCAGAGCTTTGTTGATTCGCGAAGGAATCAAAAAACTGAAGTAATTATCTTGGCAACAGCGAGATAATCACTCTTCTCAAGATCATCACAACAGGGCAATCTCAAGGAAAAGAACCAGGAACTGTAGATCTGACGAATTCTTTTTCTCTGTACTTAAGAACTCGATTCGATCTCCTCATCTCTTCTAAAATTTGTGCTTCTTCAGTCTTCAATTTAGCTAGGCTTCGCCGACGCTCGAGAATTCTAGCCCTCAAAAAATGAAGGTCTGGGGCTGTATTTATAGGTTTTGGGACCTCTGTTTTCAGATAAGAATGACCGATGCACTCTTATCCTCACTCATAACTACTTTATCATGTTCTAGGATTGGTTCAGATCGGTTGGAACAAATCCAGGTGGTTAACGTCAAAAAACGGCTTGAAACTGTAAAAAAATAGTTTTCGAGGTTGTGGATGCCCGTGGTATCTCGGCAGTGGCCGAGACACCAGTGGGTGTCTCGGCCAAGGCCGGGACACCTATGGGTGTCTCGCCGAGGCCTGGAACATTGTTTCGCGCGTTCTGACCATTATCGCCGTATCTTTACTGTCCGAACTCGGAATTACGTGATTCAAAGTGTGTAGGAAAGCCGAAGAGGAGATCTACAAGCTCTTATAGTTGGATCATATGTGGAACAGACAGGATATGAAGGGTGATTCGTCTTTTTATTAGCGAAGCGTGGCTCCCGATCAGTTCATATCCTTGTTATTCTGCAGTTCCGTTGCTTCACACGGTTTGTCGAATTACTTCATGTGCTCTTCTATGTTAATTATTCTTACGTGACTCGAATAGTGACGTTCATCGTCTTTTCTCAGCTTCGAGCTGTTTGTGGGAACTTATAAGCAATTTGTGATGCCTACAAAAATTATAGCTCTTAAAATATTACAATATTATAAAAAAGTAGATAGTTTTCAGCTAAAATAACTTCAAAATAAATTTACCAAAATGTTTTTTAATAACAAAATTTGCCTACCTAATCTAAAACAATCGCTAGATCTATACAAAAATTAAAAAAATGTTATAAACAATTATGTCAGATCTTATAATTATTTTTGTTTCAAAAAATCATTTTAAATATATTTTCTCAGAGAAAGAAATTTAATCAATCAATATATATTACTATATATATATATATATATATATATATATATATATATATATATATATATATTAAAAACAATATAAAAAACTTGATAATAGATCTTTTAAAGAAGACTAACCAGAAAAAGTACATGAAGTTGATGCTGACGCAGAGCTCATGCTCTTGAGTGATAGATGGGGAAGGAGAGAGAGTTAGATTAATTCATAGAATACAGGCAGTAGGTGGGAGCATTTACAATAATAAAAACTGGTAGGTTTAGTAGGATATATTAAATAATTAGGAGGTGGGTAGGGTTTTTTAATAATAATATTTTTAATAATAATAATTAAATAATATCGTGGTAGGTAGAGTTTTTTGTTGATAATATTTCTTTAATAAATTTAAATTTTTTTAGAATTCTAAGTTATATATTATAATTTTAATTTATATATACAAAATATATTAATATAAATATATTACTAAAATTTATAATCATTTATAGAAAAAAGTGTGACCCCCACACTTTAGTCCCACATGGACTAGTGTGAAGAAATTTTAGTGCACTAGTACAAAACTGGTCTGTCCAAACAGTTATAACCGTTTGGCAAATGCAGTCTCAAACGGTTACAACCGTTTGGACTAAAAACCATTTGGGCAACCCAAACAACTGCCCAAACGATTACAATTGTTTGGACTTTTAATAAAATTATAAACGGTTATAACCGTTTGGACAAATGTCAGTCCAAACGGTTTTAACCATTTGGACAAATATCAGTCCAAACGATTGTAACCGTTTGGGCTGATATTAGCCCAAACGGTTGTAGCTGTTTGGACTGACATTTGCGCAAATGGTTAAAACCAATTGGACCTTTTTATTGTAATATTTTTTTAGTTTTTTTGTTTTATTTATTGTAAAGCCCCGATAATTTATGAATAATATAATTAATATGTGATAAATTATGATATGTGGATATTTAGTATGATAAATATCATTAAATGGTATATGAGTATAACACCATGTATTTTGAGTATGAACGAGTTAATACATAGAAATATGCGCAAATAGCCAAACTTATGCGGAGCTGGAAAATTCTAGTCCGGTCGACTGTCGCGGTCGACCATAGTCCGGTAAATCACCACGATCGACCGTGAAACCTACAGTTTGTTTTTCTCCTGTTTTGAATTGGTTTCGGATTTCTAAACCCATATCCGTTTTCCCCTGATATATATATGCGTTTTTTATGTTTTTCTCAGTTTTCCTAAAAACCCTAACAGCCACCAAACCCCCCCAAACCCTAGTTTGATTTCTTGGAGAAGATTGGAGGCTTTCTAGTTGGGTTTTTGTTGATTTTCGGATTTTAGAGTGGAGATCTCTTTCGACGTTGCATCAAAACATTTTCCCTACAACTCCAGGCGAGTATCATCTCTACTAATCCCCCTCCCAGTTTTTAAAACGTTTTTAAAGAGATTTAAACATGTTTTGTAGAGCCTAAACGAATAGATTTTGTATAAAAGACAACTCTTTTGTATTATATGTATAAAGATTAGGTCTTTTCATGCTAAAAAGGTTGAGAGCGTTTTTTTACAGATGTGATTTAGATCTGATGATGATTTTAAAACGTGGTTAATCTAAAGAAAGAGGTTTGATTCGTTGTTTTGAGCTTTTATGCATGTTTTAGGATTTTGAATACAAATCTAATGCATAAAATTATGTTTATAATTGTTGAGTTATTTCCAGATGTTCATATCCACTGTGGCATGTTGGCATACAAATTTTATGAAGTTTTAGACATGTTTATATCGAGGAACATGACATGATCACGATACATATAACCAGTTTGGAAAACTAGAATCAGGGTTCACGGTCGACCATCACGGTCGACCGCGTGCAGGTCAGAGACTTGGGTAGTCTCAGGAGCCCGTCGCGGTCGACCGCCACGGTCGACCGCTAGTCTGTTTTGGCTGTGCATGTTTATATGGCTTGGTTTTGGTTTGTCGAGCAGATTTATCGATCTAATGATGATAGACTATTATGTTAGTGATTGTTTAACACCTGGGATGAATGTGAACTTCAGATGAGGACACGCACACCGAGATTTGTGTATGTATACTAGATTGTGTTAGATTGACACACTTTCGACATGAGTTAAACTGATAAACACATATGAATAGTGTTGTTTTAGATGTATCTGGAAATAGAGAGATGAAACCTATTTGCCGCAGAACAATTAAGTAAGAGTATTATAAAAGTATCGTTATTACACATATCCAGAATAGGGAGCTATAAAATCCTATTGCCACAGAGCAATTGGGTAAGAGCATTACAAGAGTATTGCTATAGCACAAGATGATGCACACATAGATATTTGATCAGTTATAAGTTTTACTTCCATGATAGACGACCCGTGAGTAGGGTATTTACTTTAAGATTTTGGCACACCCGTTATGGATGACAGTTATATTTCGTTTTGGTTTGGTTGGCATCCTCTTATATTAGAGCACGCTACTCGGATGTACTTCGAGATGAGATATTTATTCTTTATGTTGGAGATTGGAGTATGTTTCCTTGACTATTTGTTTTTCATTCATAAAGAGCTATATGAATGATTTGATATATGTATGTACTGACTCTATTTTCTTATATACTCCTACCCCTTTTCCTGGGGAGAGGTAGTGATGATCTTGCTATCGCTTTGACGCTCGTTGTTTTCCTCTCTTTTCAGGCAGCGAGTCCGGCGCACGGAGAGTCGTAGGTTGATGAGACATCTTAGTTGTCCGCTTAGCTATTTATTATATTTTTTAGTTATTATAAAACTACACATGTAGTTGATTATTTCTAGACTCTAGATTTATATTTTATTTCATAGAGTTGAGAGCTATTGTGAGACTATGGTTATTTGACTCATTGTATTTGAGATTCAGTTCAGACTCAGAGATATATATTTTTCATTCCAGTTGGGCTCATTATTAATATATCTTATGCTTCTTCTGTGTATAATTTCAGTGTTGCTCTATTTCGATTATTTACCTGTCTGTACCTTTATCTATTTATTGTTTCCACTAGAGAGATAACGATTGTGATAGTGAAACATATCGTAGCATCATGTTTGGTGCTTGGTATGTTTGACAATCCGGGTTTTACCTGGGACTGCAGCCTTGTGTGAACCCTGGGGCGTCACAGTTGGTATCAGAGCTCTAGTTCTAATATCCTTAGGATCATTCATGTGTCATATCGTGGAGTTAGGATAGAGTTTCCTAGGGATCATGTATACAGTCTGCTAGGAATCCCTTATATGAGTGAGGGCGTATTATATATATGTACGCGGGAAATCTACAAATTTTTATTATGAACTATTTGATTGACTAATAAAGCATGATATGAGATATATGTGATATGATTTACTTATATGTTATATGCTTCATGCTTGAGATCCTATTTACTGCGTATAATCTTTACTTTGGAATTATAGATGTCAGGAAGAGGTCGTGGACATCGAGTTACTCGTGCTCAGGGAGTTGAGCAGGAAGATAGGGAGCCCGAGACACAGCAGGCTCTGCAGTACTTAGTGGATCTCATAGCACCATTGGCAGCTCATATGGTGGCTATTGAGGAGTAGTTAGCAGTCCAGGTTCATCAAGAGCCTTCCGTTCATGAAGAGGCACCCGTTCAGGAGTCATCTATTCGGGAGGAAATACCAGAGAGGGCACCAGTGGTCCCACCGACACCACCAGTTGATGACGGAGCAGCTAATCAGGAGGCTTAGCTTCGTTAAGTTGAGAGGTATCAAAAGTTGAAAGCACCCGAGTTCCACGGTTCGACGGATTCCAATGCTGCACACAAGTGGAAAGAGGATGTGAGTAACATCTTGGATATGCTGAATGTTAATTCGGTGCAGAAGCAGAGGCTAGCGGCTTTCAGCCTCAATGGCGATGCGGGAGGATGGTATCGACTTCGTTTCACCCTAGAGCAAAGGATGACGGTTTCATGGGAGACATTATATATCTGTTTGATGAGCAGTATGTTTCGGTTGCAGCGAAAGCTAGAAAAGAGTTAGAGATGGCTCGGTTAGAGCAGGGAGATATGTCTATCATGGACTTCGAGAGTAAGTTCATGTCATTGCTCAGATTCAGCGGCATAAGGCACACAGAGGAGCGACAGGCTCAGATGTTTCTGATAGGACTTCGTCCAGGGTTGCGTCGGTATATAGTATCTAGGAGGTTTCGGTCAGTGCGGGAGGTGGCAGATGCTGCCATGGCTCAGGAGACGGATACAACCATATTCAACAAGGGCAAGAACAATGGTAAGTCAGGACAGTCCGAGGACAAAGGAAAAGAGAAGAGACCATTTGGAGGCTCAGGAGGACCCCAGCAGCAGGGTAAGGGTCCACATCATCAGGGTTCCCATAAGAAGGGCCATCAGCAAGACCAGAGAGCGTAGCAGCAGCGTCGATTCCAGGGAGCTTGTTACAATTATAAAAAGATTAGGCACCGAGCAGCCGAGTGCCGCAACGCACCCGTAGCAGGCCAGCATAGCAGGACTCAGCAGCATCAGCAGAAACCGCGCTCAGGAACGCGGTCAGGGCCAGCAGGCCAGGATTGAGGCACCTCCAGCAGTTCCGAGGATAGAGGGATAGGTTCGAGCAATCCAGGAGATATAGCAGAGGCAGGTGGCACCATTCACTCCAGGCAATACAGAGCAGCAGACCGGTAGAGTGTATGCAGTGGTTCCTCGCGATCATGATGCGAACGGAGCTGTGGTGGAAGGTACGTTCCGTGTGAACTCTTTTCCAGCATGTATACTTTTTGATTCTGAGGCTTCACATTCTTTTATCTCCTATGATTTTTTGATTAGACTTCGGCTTGTAGCTCAGCCGTTAGATTTCCCATTATTTGTATCTACTCCGTTAGAAGAGATGTCTCTGTTAGAGAGTGTTTGTAGGAGATGCATCGTCAGCTTGGACGATTCTGAGTTCGCGATTGATTTCATCGTGTTGCATATGTTTGAATTCGATGTGATTCTTGGTATGGATTGGCTATCTTCCTATCATGTGAGTATCGACTGTTTTGCAAAAACAGTCAGTTTGAGAGCATATGATGGATCAGAGTTAGTGGTAGCTACCTCCAGAGGCAACCAATTTGCGGAGTCATTTCTGGCGTACGTAGAGGAAGCGATATTACGGGATCGGAGTGCATATTTGAGTCAGATGCGAGTAGTCTCAGATTACTAGGATGTCTTCCAGGACATACCAGGATTACCTCCAGTGAGAGAGGTCAAGTTTTGCATAGAGTTACAGCCAGGCACCGCACCGATTTCCCGAGCTCCTTACTGTATGGCGCATGCTGAGATGAGGGAGCTACAGATCCAGATCGATGAGTTATCATCTCAGGGCTTCATTCGACAGAGTCATTCTTTGTGGGGAGCACCGATCCTCTTTGTGAAGAAGAAGGACGAGAGTATGTGATTATGTATAGATTATCGCGAGTTGAACAAGGTCACTATCCGTAACAGGTACCCATTAATAAGGATCGATGACTTGTTCGACTAGTTACAGGGAGCGTAGTGTTTCTCGAAGATAGATCTTCGTTCCAGTTATCATCAGTTACGAGTTCGGGAGATGGATATTCCCAAGACCGCTTTCTTGACTCGATATGGGTTTTTCGAGTTTCTTGTCATGCCGTTTGGGCTGACCAATGCACTAGCAGTATTCATGGATTTGATGAATCGGGTTTTTCATCCGTACTTGGACCAATTTGTAATAGTCTTCATCGACGATATTAATATCTACTCGAGGTCGGAGGCAGAGCACGAGCAGCATTTGAGGTTAGCATTACAGATATTGAGAGAGCACCAGTTGTATGCTAAGTTTAGCAAGTGTGAATTCTGGTTATCAGAGGTCGGATTTTTAGGCCATGTTATTTGCCGGGAGGGCATTGCAGTGGATCCGGCTAAGGTAGAAGTCGTACTTGATTGGGAACCACCAAAAACAGTTACCGAGATTCGTAGCTTCTTAGGCCTAGCAGGTTATTACAGAAAATTCATTCAGGACTTCTCGAGGATTACCACACCACTTACACGCCTTACTAAGAAGGGTGTATGTTCATTTGGAGCATAGAGTGCCAGAAGGCATTTGAGATTTTGAAGACTAAGTTGACTTCATCACCAGTATTGATTATTTCTAGTAGTGATAAGACTTTTGTTGTCTACACTGATGCATCCTTATCGGGTCTTGACGGTGTATTAATGCAGACTCAGAGAGTCGTAGCCTATATTTCGAGGTAGCTGAGGACTCATGAGCAGAATTATCCTACGCACGATTTGGAGTTAGCAGCAGTGGTCTTTGCACTGAAGACGTGGAGACATTATTTGTACGGAGTGCAGTTTGAGTTATTCACAGATCACCAGAGTTTGAAGTACCTCTTCTCACAGAAAGAACTCAACCAGAGGCAACAGCGATGGGTAGATTTTATTAAGGATTATGAGTTTGCTATACAGTATCATCTGGGAAAGGCAAACGTGGTAGCAGACGCGTTGAGCGGGAAGCGTCGTCGCGGACTAGCAGCTTTGAGGTGTTCACTATATCGGGATCTTTATACACTCAGCCATTTTGATTTCAGGCTAGCGATTGGCGAGAGCCGTGTTTTCTTAGGAGCGTTATCTGTACAGCCATCTTGGAGAGATAGAGTAGTCGGAGCTCAGTTAGAGGATTCTTGGATTCAAACCCGCAAGGGAGAGATCTCCAAAGAACCCAAGGATGATTGGACTATTAGAGTAGATAGAGGCCTGAGGATGAAGGGTAGGATCGTTATGATGAACAATCTACAGCTGAATAGGGAACTTTTTGATGAGGCCTATCGCAGCAGATATATAGTGTACCCAGGCACGACAAAAATGTACAAGGATCTGAAGAGGTATTTTTGGTGGAATGGTATGTGCAGAGAGATTACAGAACATCAGAGAGCTGCAGGAACCCTACAGTTTTTACCCATTCCCGAGTGGAAGTGGGCAGATATTTCTATGGATTTCATAGTAGGGTTGCCCAAGTCAAAGAAAGGAAATGATTCTATTTGGGTTATAGTAGACAAATTGACTAAGTCCGCACATTTCTTACCTGTGAGGACGACTTATACGGCAGATACGTATGCGAGGATCTTCATTCGGGAGATTGATAGATTATATAGAGTTCCGGAGACGATTGTATCAGATCGGGGCTCAGTCTTCACATCTCATTTTTGGAGTAGTTTCCAGGATGCTTTTGGCAGTCAGTTGTCATTTAGCAGCGTTTTTCACCCCTAGACAGACGCTCAGACCGAGAGGGTGAATCAGATCTTAGAGGACATGCTGAGAGCGTGCGTTATAGATTTTTAGGATACCTGAGAGGATCACATCCCACTGATTGAATTTGCATATCATAATAGTTATCAAGATACCATCGGAATGGCACCGTACGAAGCTTTGTACGGGAGACCTTGCAGATCGCCTATATGTTAGGTAGAGCCAGAGGATAGTCTATTGATTGGTCCAGAGTTAGTTAGACAGACCACAGAGAATGTGGCATTAATTCGAGTGCACATTCTTGCGGCGCAGAATCGGCAGAAGAGCTATGTAGGTCAGCGAAGATGACCTTTAGAGTTCCAGGTCGGAGACTCAGCCATGTTGAAAGTATCACCGATGAAGGGCGTTCAGGAATTCGATAGACAGGGGAAGCTTGCCCTGAGATATGTTGGTCCTTTCAGGATCATCGAGCGCATTGGAACTGTTTCTTATAGATTAGATCTTCCAGCATCGATGTCGAATGTACACGATGTCTTTCACGTCTTGATGCTTAAGAAGCATCTGCAGGATGATGAGCAGCAGAGAGTGATTGACTCACTAGAGATTGAGATTCAGGATGATTTGACTACCGTAGAGGTACCGGTATGCATACTTGCTAGAGAGAATAAAAAGCTTAGAAATAAAGTCATTCCATTAGTGAAAGTTCAGTGAAACCGGGAAGGAACCGAAGAGATTTCTTGAGAGCGCGCGGAGGATGTTCGTCGCGACTCCCCACACCTGTTTGGACCGGTATGATGTTAATATGCTTATATGACTTGATAGTTGTCATTATCTATGATTGTTTAGTCACATTTATATTTATCTTTAATACTAGAATGGGGATATTTTTACCTGATCCTTAATCAATTGAAGTATATGGTATATAAATGAGGGTTTCCTTGTTTGGATTATTTCGCTCGACGTACCAATTTTATTTAGTTAAGGATTTAGGTAAGAATGTCTGCATTCTAGGTTGTTAACTTTAAATATCATTGTGCTAACACTATGTGATGTGTGTAGAAGGAATTCTTAATATAAATTACACCTTCTTAATGTGTTTTCCCAGTTATTAAGCTTTGAGATGCGACTGTGAAATTTCGAGGACGAAATCCTCTTAGGGGGGGGGGGGAATGTAAAGCCCTGATAATTTATGTCTAATATAATTAATGTGTGATAAATTATGATATGTGGATATTTAGTATGATAAATATCATTAAATGGTATATGAGTATAATACCATGTGTTTTGAGTATGAACGAGTTCATACATGTGAGAAAGAAGAGTCGAAACATGTAAAAATAGCCAAACTTATGCAGAGCTGGAAAATTCCAGTCCGATCGACCGTCGCAGTCGACCGCAGTCCGGTCAACCGTCATGGTTGACCGTAGTCCGATCAACTGCCACGGTCGACCGCAAAACCAGCAGTTTGTTTTTCTCCTGTTTTGAGTTGGTTTCCGATTTCTAAAC
>BQKN01000298.1:180783-200085 GCA_022839385.1 Asparagus kiusianus
TGCCGTCAACAATACCTATTTTTCCACTAGTGGGAGACATGTTTTCTTGCCTCAATCGAGTGGAGGGTATTGTTTTCGTGGTTCCAAGGAGGGTGAGTCAGAAAGTCCTTTAAATTATATTCGGATACGATTGATTAAAATACAATGAAATATAAGAGAATTGTGATAATACACGGGCTAAAAGACTAGTTATATATAATTGATCAGTCAAAATCTATGGGTTGCAAAAATTTTCCATTTTAACACGCATTTATCGGTTTGGTTCCGCCTTCAGCATACCTCACCTACCATCGGTTAGAAATATCTCAGAGCGACCAAATTAAACCCACTTATACAATCTATTTGCTGGATGGTAGTGAATCCAAATGTGGCAAATCTACAAAATAGTTAATATAATTTAGTTCCTAGCAAAAACCTGCGAACATTGCAAGAGAAGATGTATCATCCTCATGACCCTATTAAAAAGCCTACCACTCAATTGCTAAATCAACGCAACGTACAGTTATCATTTTTACCTATCATAATTGCAATAGCGACACACATATAGTATCTAATTAACTCCAATTTATTCCACCTTATATTAATTCAAATTACTCCATAACCTGCAAAGAAAGACATCCACCTAGTCGCCAACCAAGCTTCCAAAATTAATCACCAAGTACCACCCTCAAAACCCTATAAATACTCGTCTCTCATTTTCTAAACACGTACTCACGCGCTCCACCAAAATTTTCTTTTAAAAGAAATGGCTCGGAGAAAGCCAAGCATGGGACGGCAAAAGATCGAGATAAAGCGCATCCAAAACGAAGAAGCCCGGCAAGTGTGCTTCTCAAAGCGCAGGACCGGCCTCTTCAAGAAAGCCAGCGAGCTCTCCATCCTCTGCGGGGCCGACATTGCCGTCGTCGTCTTCTCCCCAGCCGGCAAGGCCTTCTCCTTCGGCCACCCCTCCGTGGACTCCGTCCTTGACCGCTTCCTGACCGGCACCGCCGACACCAGCACCACCCGTCGACATCGCTCGAGCTCAGCATCATCAACGGTGCGCGAGCTAAACAGGCAGTGCGCGGAGCTGGCGGGGATGGTGGAGGCCGAGAGGAAGAAGAGAGAGAGGCTAGAGGTGGCGATGAAGGGGGATGAGAAGGCGCCGTACTGGTGGAAGGGGAACATGGAGGAGTGGGGATTGGAGGAGTTGAGGGAGTACGAGAGGAGGCTGATGGAGTTGAGGGGGGATGTTGCGAGGAGAGCTGATCAGTTGTTGGTGGAGGCTTGGAGCAGTCGGAAGAGTTTCGTTGGGAGTAGTAACAATAATAGTAATGTTGGTTCTGGATTAATGCAACGGATTGGTGGTGGTGGGGTGAAGAATGGAGGAGGGGTGGGGTTTTCTGCAGGGTTTGGGTATGGGCATGGGATTTTTGGGTAGTAGGATGCAATGTGTGCGTGGGGAGTGCTTTGAGAATAAAAAGTTTGATTGATTGAACATGCATGGGAAATTATCTTACTCGATTTCCTTTATTTGATGGAGTTTATGTTATTGGTTTTATGAATAATTCTACTTGGTGCTGTAAATCCGTGCAGATCATAGTTTGAGTTGGGTGATTGATGCAAATAATGTTATTTTGTTAGCGTTTCTTCGGTGTCGTGAGTACTAGAACTTATCTTTTCCTTTTTTTAAAAATTTTTATATATTTATTTATTTATTTTTTATTTTTTATTTTTTTTTTGAGAGCCATGTTGAGTGAAAGAGTACCATCTAATGTCAAGGTTCTGTAAGCCTCAAAGTGGTTTGCATATATTATCGTAAACACGTACCCACAGAACAAATCAACAACAATGATAAAAACAGTTGTCTTTCTTCTAACTTTTCATGGTGGGTAGGATCCAAAATTTTTGGTAGAGTGCGAACAGATATGCCACTAAGAATGTGAACAAACAAAGCCTATCGGACACATTTCGTGGAGTGCGAACAGATTTGTCCCGTCGGATGCAAATTAAGAGACACATTCCTTGATGCCCGAACAGACCTCTTTGATATGAAGCGTCCCTTGAACCTATGAAGTAGAATTATTACTCATCAAATATGTAAAATAGAGAACCTATTTTTCTCCAATATTTAACGAAAAATTATTATTTTTCTGACTGTTATTCACTGGAAATACAATGTTATTATATTAACAACGAGTTACAACAATTTAAATACTATTAGATGATTATAATAAGTTGGAAGTTGTCCATGAACGAAGACTATGAACATGACCTATCGACTTGAATTCAAATTGACTAGAAATTAAGGATATTATCGAGTCATAAGTTCAAGCATATTTAGCCTTATAGATTCAGATCATCTCCAATTAGATGATAATTAGAGAGTATCTAATTCTTATAATCCTCAATGTCAATCTCAATTTTAAAGGGGGAAAAAATATCATCACATAATATTTTCATAATCAAGCTAGTGGTTTTACAAATACCACTATAATTTTATTTATTATAATAAAAACTAAATATTTCTGAAAAAAAAAACTAGTTAAAAATAGAAAACACTTTAGTTAAATTCTCCAATAGTTCATATCTAATTTCTGACCATATGTATATTTAATCTTGTGCCATGAAAACTATATCCTTAAAAACAATATATTGCGTACCATTGATGAAAGTAATAAAACGTGTCCATAGCACAATCCTGGAGGGATTAGAATATTCTTTATTTTAGATAGTTCTTAGAAATATTTAATACAATTATAAGTAAAATTATATTCACCAAAATCTACCATGGTATTAGAAAATCTACTTCCTAACTATGTATAGTTAAATATTGTGCCAAGAAAACTATGACCATATAAACAATATGTTGCAGCCGATTGATGAAAGTAATATAATGTGTTCCTAGCACAGTCGTGGAGGGATTAGGATATAATTAGTTAGACATTAAATTAGTTCTTAGAAATATTTGATACTTAAAATTAAATTATATTCACCAAATCTACCGTGGTATTAGAAAAACCATTACTTATTGTGAAAATGTTACATTCTTTGAAATTATGATCAATGATAAGGATTGAAAGAATTGAATACTTTTCAATTACCATTTAATTAAAGAGGATCCAAATTGTTAACCATGCATCCATCTAACCGTTCTTTCAATGTGGGACAAAATATCATGCCATGTCTTTCTTATACCGTTAACCGGCATGGATAGAAGATGGACTTAACAATTTTTCTGTGGCTCGTATTCAGTTCAATATATGGTTAATAGAGATAGCATCTCAACTTAACATTTTGAATGAATAAAAATAAATCACATCGATGAAAATCGTGATAACATATGCACCCAAGAGAGAATTTTAATCTGTGCTAAACAAAGTTAACCCGTTACCATATGCTACTTCATGTGCTCTCCACCTTGAGTCTTAACCTAGAATAACAGAATCTTGAAAGAAATAAAGCATTCTGTAGCCATGCAAAAAAGCTAAGGCAAATTATATATCGTCAATGAATGTGAACTATATTATATGCAGAGTTATACACAATCTTGAGTTTCTTCACCAAGTTTTTTTTTTTGAAGAAAAAACAAGGGTTATACCCTGTTCATTAAAAACCAAAAGTATCAAAAAGATAGTTCAATACAAAAACAGGGACACGAACTGTGTCCATATGTTGTAATATAGAAAATAGAATTTCTATTAGTAGTGATGTATAACATTCTTCTTCCAAAGATCCATGAAGAAGAAGAGTGGGCCTTGTCGTTATTCATCGTTGACACAGATTTAGAGAAGAACCAAAGCAAGCCATACATGTATATAGTAGAAATTAAACTTTCTATACTCAACATAAAAGATAAAAAATAAGTTGTTAATATATACAGAACTAAGAGAGAACACCACAGAATAAAGAAAAGCTCGTTAATTGTCTTCAAACACTTTGCTCTTGACATTGGGTGCTCCTCTAGCCTAGTTGCTAAGTGTCTTGCTGCAATACCCCTTCCAGCCCTTGACCAATCATACAATTCATAAATTGTCTGATT
Organism: Asparagus kiusianus; assembly: GCA_022839385.1. Taxonomy (NCBI): domain Eukaryota; kingdom Viridiplantae; phylum Streptophyta; class Magnoliopsida; order Asparagales; family Asparagaceae; genus Asparagus; species Asparagus kiusianus. The sequence continues at coordinate 184,802 of BQKN01000298.1, forward strand.
AGTAATCTGTTTATAAGAGAAGCTCAATTTTTCAAACAAGACTTTATTCCTGCTGATCTATAGGTTCCAACAAACATGAGAGAAGATAGCACGCCATATATAGCCTTCACGTATTCTTAAATTTTCTACAATATGTAACAAGTCTTCAAAAGATGATGGTCATGGAAAAGAAACACTACAAGAAATTACGTCATTAACGAAGGGATTTTCCTTTGTTAAAGAGCTGAAAACTTTCGTTATTGTATGCTAACGACGGGGAAAAATCCCTTCGTCACCCGTCGTTGAAGCCCTCTTCGCTAAAGGATCACGAAGGGATATACTACCCGTCGTTATAGAGTCCATAACGACGGAACATATTCCCGTTATTAATATTTACGACGGTAATTATCACCGTCGTTACCATCAGTAACGGGGATATTTTTTCGTCATTACGATCAGTGACGGGATATTTTCCCGTCGTTACCATTAGTTACGGGGATATTTTCCCGTCGTTACCATTAGTTACGGGGATATTTTCCCATCGTTGAAGACTAATTAATGACGGTTGGATACCGTTGTAAAAGTCCTCATAATGGGTAATTAGTAACCCATGAACGACGGTGCTTTCCCTTCGTTGATGAACAAAATACGGTTTATAAAACCGTTATTGTAGACTACAAATTTCTAAACATTAATAATAAATTTTCCATTCATAGGTAACTATCATATTATTCTCAACCCGACACTAAGATTCACAACAAAAACATATTAAAAATACCCAATAATGAATAAGAGGTAAAATAAAAATTCTATTCATTAATAACATCAATAAATAAAATTCCACCATCCTCAAATATTCAATACTAATAATAAGAGTTAATATCCTAATTGTTCCAAAGAAAAATACATGAAACTATGTAAAACAAATTAAAATAAAAGTTTGAGGAAGACACATCTCTGACACCTTTAATCATCGTCAAAAGAAGACTCGAGCTTCCCCCTCCTAATCTTGCATGGATAGCCTGAAAAATTAAAAAAAATCACATAATTAAGAAATATCAATTAAGCAAATATTATCTTATTAAGTAAAAAAATTACATTTTTTAGTGCAAGTAGTCAATCATAAAAGTATATAAGAGATTTTATAAAAAATAATTACCTAGTCCTGCACATGTTCTCGAGTTTGAGGAATCAATGAAGGTGATTGCCTAAAAAAGGTTCTTGCATAGCTTTCACTTGTGACTCCAACTCAGACATCCTTTGTTGTTGTTGCTCCTGTTCATCTAAGCACTGTTGAAGCATCTGGTTCTTTCTCTTTTCTTCTATAACTCGTGCTTCCAGATCAGATCGACTAGGGAGCGGTCCTCTTAAATCTTTCAAAGTAGTCCCACCACCAAATACAGTAATGTGACCATGCGATTGCTTCCCCCAGATTTTCTCAACTATCTCAATGTCAGAAAGTGAAGGGTTTGCTTGTTTGACTTGAACAATTTCATCCTATAAAAATTAAATTCATATGTTAGTACTATATAATGCATCATTATCAAACTTAAACACATATTCTACTTACATATTTGTCTTGATCCCTATTTTCTAGTGTTTCATTAGCTTTCTTTCGAGTTTCATGAAACATTTTTGCCACATCAGGTGGATTTCCTGACTTGCCACCCTTATTCAAATATTAAATAAAAATGAGTACAACATCAAACTAAAAAACAAAGTAAATAAGAAATTAGTTTTGAATGTATACCAATTCCCACGTAATTTGTCTAAAGGGTTTGCTGCACGTGTGGTGGAGCATCTTTCTTTTGCCTCTGTTAAGTGTATTTTGTTGGCTTGCTTTCTATACATCAAGATTAAAAGATAATTTCAACAATCCAACAATATACATGGAACAAAATTAATAAAATTAGGAGATTAATACCTGAAATTTTGAAGAAAAATAATGTTCTTTAACTAGCCAATCCCAGTCATCAACACTCACTTCTGTAGGTTTATTTCTAAGTATAACTTACAATGAATTTTCTTTCACATATTTCCTGTGCATGTCACCATGCCACTTATTCCACAAATCGCGCAAGTGTCTCATTACTAACTCTCTCTTTTGCTCCATGTCCTCAGCATCAAATTTATCCTATATCAAATTTGAATCAAAATTTAATTTATAAGAATTAAAAACCAAATGCAAAAAATTAATTTTCAATGTACCTTAATGGATGCCCACATATGATCTTTATTTTGCTGTGGTATTTTGGCCCAATTCTCAACAGCTACTGGGCAAATATTTCTATCACGAATAATAATTCCAAGATATCGTGAAAATTCTGGCTCAATAGCTCTATTCTGATAAAAAGTAATGATCTTTTTATCCCCATGTGACAAATTATTCAACTTTAGACACTTATTATTACCACGAGGTGGATTTTTCTTCTTATGAGAATTATCAGCTGCATACATCATATCATATGTTAGAAACAAGATATAGGTAAAAAGAAATTGATAAAAATATTACTTCTTGTAATTAACAAAGAATATACCTTCTTGTCGAGATTCATTTAGTATTACATCATCACTTTGCACTCGATGATTATTTGATTCTGCAAAAAATTGGGCAATTATTAATCCAATCATAAAAAATAAATTGAAAGATAAAAAAGAAATAATAATAAATTTTAAGTCTCATTAACCTACAGAATCATCATTCTCTTCATTGTTAGTATTTGCACTTCTCCTGCGATTTTGTGCAAAATTCTCCTCTTCAAAGTTTTCTGAATCAGCACTAAAATTTGTACCCATATTTTGATCTTGTATTGGATTTTGAATATTCAAGTTCTTGTCATGACAAGTACGGAGTTGTTCCCTTCTTAATGAATTTTTTGCAAGTGCTTGAAGTCGCTTCCTAATTAATGACCTGGGTGCTAGAAATTGTGCCCTTTTGCTTTTGAAAGTGACTTCTTGAGTTTTTATTTTTCTGCTATGAATAGGAATTTAAGTATCATACACTATGTATAAAACAAATGTCAAAAGAGAAATGAATAAAAGAAAAAGAAATCCCTAAGGATAAGCATAATAATAAATACATAATACACTAATGTAGAAGCACTTGCTGCAATGTCAAAGCCACATCCAAAATATGAAGAAAAGAACATCACATGTCTAAAAAAGGAATAGTTATAGTGAAGATACAACTTAAAATTTATCTCAATAACACAATATCATTTGTGTTCTATTCTTTAATTAAAGCATTCTAATTCTCTACTTGAGTCTTTTTCCTCTTTTTTGAAGTTGAGACCGAATTTACAATAATTGGATCAATATCACTCCTTCTCAAATTGATATAATCATCTTCCAATGATGTTGATGCAATAGCCTGAGCATCAAATGATTCATCTTGCAAATAAGCTTCAACTCCATCGTCTGTTATCCCACAATCATCTGTATCTGGTGGTATATCATAGGAATTACGGGGTTGTGCTTTAAGAACTACATGCCAACCTTCATTGGCAATATCCTCAACATAAAAAACTTGTGATGCTTGGCCAGCAAGTATAAAGTGGTCATTCGTCTTTAGCAAGTGTCGGCAGTTAATACTGATAAATCCATATTTGTCTTCTTTCAAAGCGGTCCCTTTTCCTTGGCTGTGCACATCCCACCATTTACAACGAAATAGAACAACCTTTCTTCTACCAGGATACTCTAATTCGACAACTTCAACCAAAGCACCATAATAATCTATATCTCCACCATCACCAGCATCACCAACAACTGCAACCCCACTACTTTGAGTTGACAAACAATTATCTCGACTTTCTGTATGAAATCGATATCCATTTATGACAAATCCAGTAAAACATTTAACAATCTTACTTGGACCACAAGATAGTGAAAGTAAGTCATCATCTTCTCGATAACTCTGATAAACCTAAACAAAACCAAAATATGATCAAGTCATGGAACATGTAATAAAATGAACCAATCAAGATATTTAAAAAATAAGGCAAGATATGTACGTACTAGAGCTTAGAACCACTCGATAAAGTTCTTATCCCAATCTTTATCATCATAGTAATTTGTGGGTTATCTCACGAATTCATTGTAGTCCCTACATTAAAATATCATAAATATGATTAACGTTGACTAACTATAGTAAATTTATTAGTAGAATCTTAAACTTTAGTGACTTACTCAATGTGTGGTTGCACTTCATCACAGTTCTTTAGAACATAAATATGAGCTTGCAACAACTCACGTTCATCAAGGTAGCGGGTGGTGGCAGCACCCAATACCCGCCCACTATGTCTGAAAATAGATAGTTTTGCTTCATTACATTCTCTATTGTCATCTTTATAATTTCTTTCAAAGCGATTAAACTTTGTCTCGAAGCCTTTTAGATATCTTGAGCAAAAAGTCATGCATTCATCTGCTATATATCCTTCAGCAATTGACCCTTCTGGACGTGCCCTATTTCTGATATATGACTTATAAGTATAAAGCTGACGCTCCACTGGGTACATCCATCGAAATCGAACAGGCCCTCCAAGTATGGCTTCAGATGCTAAATGAACTACTAAATGCAGCATAACATCAAAAATTAAAGGTGGAAAAATATTCTCAAGCTTACATAACGTAAGTGGAATCTGCTCATCAATTTGCTTAAGTTCATCCACCCTTAATGTCTTGGCACATAATATAGTGAAGAATATGGAAAGTTCAATAATTGGTTCACACACTTTTGCAGGAAGAAGGTCACGAATCGATATAGGAATCAAGCGCTACAAAAGAACATGACAGTCATGACTCTTTAACCCCAAAATCTTACGCTCTTTAAGGTTTACACATTGAGAAATATTGGATGAAAATCCATCTGGAACTTTTAACTCCTTTAAAAATCGACAAAATTTGCTTTGCTCTTCTTAGGATAAAGTATAACAAGCTGCTGGCATCACAAGTTTATCTCCTCTCTGGATTGGATGTAACTCCGTTTTTAAACTCATTGCTTGTAAATCGAGACGGGCTTTGATATTATCCTTTGTCTTTCCTTTAATGTTTATGATTGTTCCCAGCAGACTATCACAAATATTCTTCTCAATATGCATGACATCTAAATTATGTCGCAATAAGAGAGTTCTCCAATATAGCAAATCAAAAAAAATACTTTTTTTATTCCAATTATCTCCCCGTCTTTCGTGTGATATTTTAATTTTCTTCTCTGGATGATTGGTCAAGGTGATCCCTATAAGATCCTCCACCTGCTTAAGGATGTCATCTCCGGTCAGCTTCGGCGCTGCATACCCTCTCTCCCTAGTGCCATCAAATGATTTCTTATCCTTTCTCCAACTGTGATTTTCATCAAGATAGCGACGATGCCCCATATAGCTCTGCTTGCCTCCATATTTTAACCTGATAGAGTGAGTGTGCTTATTACAACAAGGACATGCTAATTTCCCCTTAGTGCTCCATCCAGATAAATTTGCATAAGCAGGAAAATCATTAATAGTCCAAATTAGTGCTGCACGTAAAATGAAATTCTGTCTCAGAGATACATCATATGTTCGAACGCCTGAGGCCTACAACTCCTTTAGTTCTTCTATCAATGGTTGTAAGTAGGTGTCAATAGCATCTCCAGGACCAGTTGGACCAGGAATGAGCAAAGATAAAATAAAATTGGATTGCTTCATGCACATCCATGGTGGTAAGTTATATGGTACAAGTAAAACGGGCCATATGCTATAAGAAACTTTTGGATTGTGAAAGGCTGGAAACCATCACTTGCAAGACCGAGCCTAACATTTCAGGGCTCTTCGGCAAAGATTTCATGTAGCTCATTAAAGTTTTTCCAAGCCTTAGAGTCAGCTGGATGTCTCATCACTCCGTCCTCAACTTGTCTTTCATGGTGCCATCTCATATCAGAAGCTGTCTTCGAAGACATGTAAAGCCTTTGCAATCGTGGCTTAAGAGGAAAATATCGCAATGTCTTTTGTGGTATTTTTTACCATTTGCCTTTCGCTTGATCTCTTTTCCATGTTTATCAAATTTCCATCTAGAAGCACCACATCTTTGACACGTATCAAGACCTTCTTCATTTTTTCAAAACAGCATGCAAGAGAATGGACACGAATCAATTTTTTCATATGATAGGCCAAGGTCTCGGATTAATTTTTTGGCCTCGTCATATGAATTAGGCAGTGTTGATTCCCCTGGCAATAGCTCATTCAAAAACTGGAGCAACATTGAGAATGATTTATTACTCCACCTATTTAGGCTCTTTATGTGAAGTAGTTTAACTAAAGCGGATAACTTTGAACATTTAGAGCCTTCATACAAAGGTTTCTCGGAGTCACCTAAAAGACTGTAGAATTATTTTGCACGTCCATCTAGTTCCTGCTCAAGAATATCCTGACTCGACGTGGCATCAGGTGCAACAACGCCAGTTGAATTATGAAATAAATCTCCAATCATTTCTTGCATTTCATCGTCACTCTGGCTTTCTTCTGTCATTTCTTCTTGTTCTTCATCAAACTCCGAAATGGACTCACCCTGTCTTTCGCCGTGATGACACCAAAATCTGTAGTTTTTAATAATTCCATGAATAATCAAGTGGGTCTTTACCGACTCACGATTACCAGACTTCACATTGCTGCATTTAACACATGGACATCGAATTTCAAAGTCTTCATCCTTTTCATTAAAACTATCCAACAGCTTCTCATATGCATAGTCTAAAAACTGATCAACCCCTTCTTTATATTTTGGATCAAGTCTATCATCATCTACTAGGTCCATCTAATCTTTATTCGGCGCCATTTCAAGCAATGTACTAAAATTTCCTGAAAAATATTTCAACCTCTTCAAAAACTAAACACAAATAAATGATTAATTTTATGTAGAGACTCATATGTTCATATATATGGTCATTCTAATGCAAAGAAGTTAACCTATATATGGTGTCATTCAGAAAGTATTTATTTATGCAATTATAGGGTCAATTTAAAGGCAAAAATACTACCATATAACAAATTAGTAAATAGAACAAATTAGTAAAAAAAACTCATTTTCCTTTCAAAGCACATGTGACATAGGAACTATGATTATAACTAACAAAATGACTTGTTAATGGAAAGTGGTATGTCCAAGCTTGACAAGTACGTCTGAATAGCTAAAGAAATAATCATTTGAAATTCATTTAACTTAAGTAAATACCACACATTTATAGGGTATATAACTGCAACATGTATAGGGTATATAATTGCAACATGTATAGGGTACTTTAAGCCAATATAATTGCAACATGTATATAATGATGGTCAACTGGTCTCTTCACTAATTTTGGTCGTTAAATACCAGATTTCTTGTAGCGATGAACATTTGAGTGAGCAATCAAAAGAGCGGGGATTGAGTAAGGATGTGGACAACACGTGAAAGTGGAGATGTAGACGGAGTACGTGAATAATAGAAATATCATAGTTTTAAGAATAAAGAACTTTTGAATACTATCTTGTCTGCCATTGGAATTCTTCAAATCTAGATAATGATCATGATGATCAATGCTTGTCAATTTGTTCCAATAATTTCCTTAAGCAATTACTTATTGGTGGGATTGGTATAAGTTTTTAAACAATCATATAAATATTTTTTGATGGAAAGAATAGAATCAAAACTTATTTGCAAATTCATAAATGTTTTTGGCTTTAATTGTTACAAGGGGGTACTTAAGTGCAAAGTAGTTTAAACTATAGGGTCTAAACTAAAATCAAACAATAACTTCAAAAGCTACCGTCGAGCCGCGCGATGGAGGAAGAGTTCTCGACGACGGCGAAGAGTTCTCGACGACGACGGCACAGGGGCGGCGACGGCGCTGGGGCGGTGCTGTGGCGTTGCTCGACGACGACAAGATTTGTAGATGAACTGAAGACGTACGACGACAGTGAACTCGAGACCACGACGAGATATCGACGACGAACTGGTGTTGACGACGGGGAACTCGAGATGACGCCGACTATCACTGACGAATTGGAGTCGACGAATAGGTGTTGACGACGCCGACTCTTGAGAGGCGCACGATGAGTATCGATGACGACGACGATGAACAGTGGAGGAGCGGACGACGACGAGGAGCGCGCGGATGACGACGAGGAACGGACGAAGACCGGAGATGGAGACGACGATGACGTGGGGGAGCGGACGACGTGCGGGAGGACCACGACGAGATATACAGGAGGCGACGGTTTTTGTAACTAGGGTTTATTTATTATATATAGCTGTACATGGTTGATTAAATAATGATTAGGAGTTATTGAATATCAATAATTCGGTTTGTTAATAGGAATAGGTTAATTCTAGATCATTTTGTAGTTTATTAATTCGGGTTTTGGGTTTTAGTTGGGGCTTCGGGTTTGGTTATGGGATTTGTTAATAACAATAGGTTAATTTCAGTCCAATTATGATTAGGAGTCCCATCAATGAAAGTAATGGACCCTATTATTTTTAAGAAGACCTAATAACGACGGTAGTAGGATCAAATCAACGAAGGGATTAGAAATCCGTTATCCCATATCACATTATATCTCTATTATTTGAAATCACTCCACGAAGGGTTTAAAACCCGTCGTTATTATATACCCATTAATGACGGTCAACTGGTCCCTTCACTAATTTTGGTCGTTAAATATCAGATTTCTTGTAGTGAAAGATAGTAATTTTTGAAGTGCATCCATACTTGAGAAGAAATTGAACGAGTGAAAAATAAGTGGTCTCTGGTTTGAGGTTCCAATCCACAAAAGATACACATGGAACCTCCTTGCCATCCTTTTCGCAAGAGGTTATCTTTTGTATGAAGTTTATTAGAACTTAAAAGCCAGATAAAAAAACTAATCTTGCTAGGAATTACATTTTTCCAAATTAATTTGAAATGTAGTGAAAGAATGCCTCCGGAAATCAGAAACCAGTAGAGAGATTTCACTGAGAAGATATCATTGGTTGTAAGCAACCATTTTGGGTTGTCAGGTTGATCAGAGATCTTAAAATTCCTTATAAGATGCAAAAGGTTGGTTTTGTCTGTTTGAGATATGAGATAGATACACCTTCTCAAAGAAAGACTCCAATGCCAAGTAGAATTCCTCAAGATGCCCTGACTGCATATAGGCACATTTGAATATAGAGCTAACTGATATAAGGAAGGTTAAAGACTAGATAAAGAGTTATAACTAGTCCACTTATCTTTCCAGAACCTAATCTTTTTTCCTGAACCAATAGACCATGAAATATGATGAAGAAACTCATTTTTTATGATAGTATTGCATTCCAAAAAGATGAATTGGAAGCAGTTGATTTCATCAATTGAACAGATGATCCTCTGATAGAGTATAATTGTCGAAGAAATATACCAGAAATGGAATTAGAATCAAGACATTTCCAAAGTCATTTTGTTAACAAAGTAGTGTTGAAAGTTCTAATATCCTTGATTCCTAAGCCACCTTCATGTTTGCTTAGACACACTTTGTTCCAGTTAACTATACACTTGAAACCACTTGCTTCAGAGCCTCCTGTCCAGAGAAAACCTTTACTAATTTTATCAATCTCTTTGATAACACATGTAGGTAATTTGTAGTAAGACATGAAATATAGAGGAATTGATGTGAGGACAGAGTTGAGACGAACTAGTCTCCCTCCATAAGATAGGAAATTCTTCTTCCAAGAAGAAAGTCTTTTGTGAAAATTATCAAGAAGAGGCTGCCAATCAAATTTAGTAAGCTTCCCATATTTCAGAGGAATGCCAAGATATTTTATTGGAAGATATTCAACTTTGCAGCAGAGTAAATTTGATAGAGTTTGATTCTTTATAGGTATCTTACCAAAATACACAAGGGACGATTTTGAGTAATTAATACCCAGGCCTAAAATCTCTTCAAAGATAAAGGATAGTTTCAAAACTGCTATATCCTTGGAAGAACTTTTGACAAAAAGAAGTGTATCATCTGCAAATTGTAGAATTCTCAGTTGATTAAGAGGTAATTTAATATCCAGCTTAGCTAAAGTACCATCATCAACATTATTATGGATCATTTTGTGTAGGATATCAACTGCAATATTGAAAAGCATTGGGGAGAAAGGATCTCCTTGCTTGAGGCCTCTCTTACAAGAGAAGAATTTAAAAGGTATACAGTTAACTTTGACAGAACAAGTTAAAGATGATACAATATGATATATCCATGTGCACCACTTATCTCCAAACCCTCTGGTTTTGAGTAAGCTAATTAGAAAATCTCAGCTAATGGAGTCAAAAGCTTTTGCAAAATCAATCTTTAGCATAACAACTTGTTCCTTCCTTTTAGAGCAATAATCAATCATCTCATTAGCCATGAGAATGGAATCTAGGGTTGATTTCCCTAATTGAAAGGTTGATTGAGTAGAAGCAATTAGATTCGGAAGAAAAGGAGATAATCTGTTGGCAATAATCTTTGAAAAGATTTTAAAGAGGCAATTGATCAGACTAATTAGTCTGCAATCATTCACAAGGACACTATCTTTGATTTTGGGAGTAAGAGTGATGAAGACTTTGTTCATCCTACACAAGCTAGAAGGATTACGTTGCAGATGAATCATCAAATCAATAAGATCATATTTTATTAAATCCTAAAAAGTCTGATAAAAAGCCATAGAAAAACCATCTGGACCTGGAGCCTTGTTAGCATTCATACCAAAGACTGCACCTTTGATTTCAGCCTCTGTAAAGTCTTCTTCTAGTGGGCCTAGATTAGACTCTTTCTGAGGGTATAAAAAAGACCAATCTATATTCATATCATATTTTTTGTCTTGACCAAAGATAGAACTAAAATGATCAGAGAAAGCTTGAGAAATATCTTTGTCATTCGAGAGCTCCTTTCCTTGATAAGTAATGGCAGCAATGTAGTTAGAATTTCTGTGAAAACTTGCAGTTTTATGAAAGAAGGTTGTGTTTGCATCTCCCTCCTTTAACCATTGAACTCTTGATCTTTGATGCCAATACGGTTCTTCCTCTTGAATAATGACAGACTAGGAAAATTGAAGATTCTTTCTATCATTAAATTCTAGCTCAGTGAGTGGCCTGTGCTCTTCTAGCAAATCTAAGGAATTCAGCTTGGAAAGCAAGTCAGATTTTCTAGAAACAATGGAGCCCAAAACATTTTTGTTCCATCATTTGATCCTTCTTTTGATAAGTTTGAGTTTTAAAATAAAAATATCTACAGGAGATCCTTAGCAACGAAAAGAGTTCCGGCAGTTAGACAAGAAGGGAACAAAACCTAGATTGTGGAGCCAACTTCTTTCAAATCTAAAGAGAGGAGAAGTAGGATTAATTCATTTGCTATCAAGGAACCTGGAGAGTGATCAGAACCCAAAGCATGCGGAGAGAATTGTAGATAATTGAAAAAACTTTTATCCCAATTAGAGCAAAAGAAAAACCTATCAAGTCTGGCCATAGAAGGAGTCAAATCCTTGTTAGACCAAGTATAAGATCTTCCATAAAGAGGAAGGTCTATAAGAGCTGCGTAATTGATAAAGTTTCTGAAGGATTTGATATCCTATAAGATCCAATTTTACCATTTCTTTTATCTGAAGATAAGGTGACATTGAAGTCGCCACAAAGAACCCAAGGTCCTTTGAAAGAAGTCTGAATCTGATTTAGCTCCCACCAACATACTTCTCTATCCTCCCTATCAGTAGGGGTATAAACATGTAAAGGTTAAATTCAAATTAGAAGGCTTGTGATGGAGAGAATCGTAACTGAGAAAATGCCAATATATGATTTGATCATAGAAAAGACATCTGACCAACCAACTAAGACTCTGCCTCTAGAATCAATTGAATCAAGGTAACACCAATGCGTAATCCTCTTACCACCTATAGATTTTAGTTTTCTAGGTGAGGGTGTCGATAGCTTGCTTTCTTGGAGACCAATAACATCTATAGCCGAACGAGACAAGAAATCCTTAACCATACGCCATTTGAGAGGGTTATTAAGACCACGAACATTCTAGGTAGCTAGCTTCATAATTAATCAGGAAAAAGAACAGCACCACAACTAACATCTAAAATCACGGCTAAAATTGCAAATTAAAATCTACTTCTTTAGGTTTAAGAGAATCTATGGATTGTTCAGATAAAACAATTCCACAGTTTGAAGCAATATTCTCCATAACACCTTTAGCTAAAGAGTTAATAGGTAAAGTAGAAGAAGAAGCGAAGAAGCAGAGGAATGCAATGCAATACCTTTTTTACTAACACGTATTGTCTTCCTAGCCGATAGAGACTGCTTCAAGAAATTCTTATGCTTGATGCTCAAGGAAGACTTCCTTGCAAAGAGAGAAGAGATCCTTTCAGTAGGTCGACGAGAAAGCCCTAGAGGAATTGAGCAAGAAGATTGAATAGCTGGAGTTTGAGCAGTGTTTGACGGAAGTGACGTTGTAGAATTTGAATCAGATTTCCTGCCAAGATAAGTTTCCCAGGTAGATCGCTCTATATAAATTGTTTGTCCCTTCCATTTTTTCTTCACGAAATTAAGTAAAAAATCTTACAGAGAATCTGGAACCAAATCTGAACTGTCATCCATGTGATTTTCCTCAAAATCAGCCTTGCCATCTTCAACTATATTATTAAGATTTTGAATTTGAATTATTTTCTTAGGATGAGGAGGATAATTAGCAAGTTCCTCATCAATCTCTGTAGAATTCAAATTATCATCAATTTCCTTCTTACCCTTGTCATCAACCTCCTCTGCTGTCCTAACTTGATTGGATTCACCTGCCGACGATGCCTCCTTTGGTTGCAACGTCTGTTCTACCCATTGAGTTTCTAGAACTGTCTCTCCTTGCGCCTCCATAGCAGTCAAATGTTTGCCAACTACTTCTAACCCTAGTTGTCCTACTCTAATTAGAGTAATCTCAAGCTTCACTTCCCTGGTGAAACAATCAATTTGGGAAGTATATGAACATATAACAGACTGGGGAATGCATTCTGGGCTTTTAACCTTAACAAGGATACAGACATATTGTCCATTAAGCTTGTCGTTAAGATTCTTGCATCCCCTAACCAATTCACCAAAAGATCCTACAATTTTCTCCAATATATCCGTAGACCAGAAGTGAAAAGGTAAATTTTTTTATCTTAATCCAGTGATAAAACACAGAATCAATGACCTTCATACCAATATTTTCTGTCCAATGAGCCAACCACCCTTTAAAATGACCAAAATCAATTCTATGCTCATCTACAACATCAGACATTCGATAAATTGAAGGAAATTCCACAAAATAGGTTTTGTACATGATAGGAATTACTTTACCTCTCCATTCCTTCCACTAAAAAAATAAAGCCAGACTAATTTTAATGAGCTCTAGAGAAGGCGAACCTTCGGTGATGGAAAGAATAGCAAAATAAGCTAAGACTTTGGCATTGTTGCACAGAGTTGTTGAATCTGATAAATCAACTTTCTTCTCCTGGGGACGAAAATAAGAGCTGTAGTTTTTGGCAACGTGATCCTCCTCATTACATTTGAAATAGACAAATGCCCCTTTAGGGCAAACCTTAATGGAATGACGAGAATCACCGTAGTTGAAACATTGCTTAGGTTGCTTTGGATCCCTATAGTCAGAGGGAAAAGAGTGCCTCAAAAACTCACTATTCATCTTGCGCTCTTTCTTCTTTCTTGAAACAGTGGTTCACCCTAGGTCAGGAACTTTGTTAAACTTCGAAGCTCCAAATGAAGTCTGAAAGTCGCTAAAGGATGAAAAAACATGAGGCTTTTTGGCTGGCTGACGGTTACCAAAAATGGTGTTGAAAGGACGAGGAAAGTTGTAGAACCCCGTAATTTTTATACGAATATATGTGAATTATTAGTAAATAAATAATTTTTTATGATAAATAGCTTAAGGTCATTGATGTACATGATAACAAGTTATTTGAGATGATATGAGAGTATGGGTGTAGAGTTTTGTGCGTTGGTTTTGCAAATAAGCAAAACATGCACAAAACTAAATTTTCCTGATCAGTCGACACATCAGTCGACTGATACGCTGATTTCTAGTTTTTTAGGTTTCGGGTCTGTTTTGATTTGGTTCGGGTTTGGGTCGGGTTTAGCTGTTCATATATATTTTCCTTCACCCGAAATCACCCCTCTCATCTTCAGATCTGAGAAAACCCTAGCCCCCTCTCCCCTATCTCAAACCCTAGTTTTGTTCTTGGTGATTTGGGGAAGATCTTGGAGGATTTTCGTCGAAATCTTCACGTTGCAGCAAAGGGGAACCTCTTTCTCTCAGATCCAGGAGTTGCTCATCACCCCAGAGCCGAGTAACATCTCGCCCAATCTTGTCCTATTTTCTAAATATTTTCAAATGGTTTTCATGAGCTTTGATGAGTCAAAAATGGTATTTTTGTACAAAGGATTGATTTTTATAGCATATAGAGGGAAGATACGTTATTTCAGAATGTTAAAAACCCACCAACGTTTTGTGAATCAAAGATCTAGATCTGAAATGTTTTTATAAGAGATTTAACATGAGTTTTGTTTTAAAAATGTTTTAAAACATAAATACACATGTTTAGGGTTTTGTTTATATATTTGTACATGAAAGTTATGTTTCAGTTTAGTTCATACATGTTAATATCAGTATTTTTCATGCTTGGGGTTGATGGGGATGAGTTTAGAGAAATTTTTGGGTGAATAACAACATGTGCAGAGTTTCTGCAGTCCATCGGTCGACTGATCAGTCGACCGACGGGCTAAAATTTTAGTCATCAGTCGATCGATCAGTCGACTGACGGATTGATTGTGTTCTCTCAGTTCCTCAGTCGACAGATCAGTCGACTGGTGAGCTGAGGCTATGTTGCCTGAGCTTTTCGGTCGACATATGAGTCGACTGATGTCATCAGTCGACACATTAGTCGACTGATGAGATGTTTTACAGATTCTTGATCTGTTTGAGTTGCTTTTCGGGGTCGCCTTGATGATCTGCCACTAGTTTACAAATGTTATTAATTTATCTGAACATGTGAGTTGACTTTTGATACAAGTTTAGATGTACACCGAGACGCGTGTGAGTTTAGAATATGTATATCAGTCTACATATACTTTTCACAGTTACACAGTCCTCGTGTTAGACTATAATCCATAGAAGTCCTCGTGTTAGACTATAATCCATTTTGTCCTCGTGTTGGACATTTGCCACTTATTCCATGAGTTTGGAGGCCACAGTATCTAGTTCCTATATCGGACATTTTTCTTAACCCTGTATATGACTTTCTCACAGGAGTTTATGACATGACACTTATGT